>JAZEWT010000001.1:20579943-20600935 GCA_036362905.1 Mordacia mordax
TCATCCGGAATGAAATTTTTATAGATCTCTTTTGCATTAGCCTCCCGCCCGTGTCGACGCGGTCCATCATTTATAGGAAGCGAGGACCTTTTCCGAAGCCTGCACAATCAATACGTCATATTTCGCTGTTCCTCGTGTATGGTGGGGAGAGGTGGGCGGGGAGGGGGGAGTGGGACCGCGGGAGGGGGAGAAGTGAAAGACTTGGGCGGGTGTTGAGTTGTGTTGAGAGGGGGAGTGAGGGGGAGGTGCCCCTGGAGGTGGTGGTTGGCTGGGGGTGGAGGTTGGTGGAGTAGCAGGCAGGGGGCGACGGGTGGAGACTGGGACCGGGGTATTTTGTAAACTTATATTTGACACCTGCTGTCCTCGCGGCATGAGGAGCGAGGCGGGGTGGGCACTCTGGGGCTACTCGTGCAGTAAATGAAGTCGGAGAGGGTGCTGCCGTGACCCGGCGGGGAGGGGACTGTGTGGCTGCTGCGAGAGCGGAGCTTCAGGTTATAAATGAACTGGGGGGGATGTGACTGCACTGGATGGATGGAGAGCAAATGCATGCAACTGGGACGAGTTGCATTTTGATCATGAGATGCGCGCTGTTAGCTTCCATAAGGTTGTGCCATTTGCTCCGGCTCATCAAGAAGGCGAGACAAGATAAACGAAATTTTCTTCATTTAGAAAATACGTTATGTAACGTATTTAAACGGCGTATTTTGTTCTACTTCATCTCTCTTTTAAAAATCGAAACATCAGAAAAGTAATAATAGGGCAGCGCTGGTGCACGAGCTAAGTTATTGAGAAGCATCACCATCAGAAAAGGTAATTCAATTTGATTAAGTGACTGCTGGCGAACACTCGCCTGCACATGTATACAATTTTTCCCTCTCACTATAGCACTTATAATTAACGAGCTGCAAATTAGCCGCAAAATTAAACCAATCAATGGTGGTGACCATTGATTAGCGTTGGTCAATGGGCGTGAAGTATTTTGTTTCAGTCGGTCAATGCCAAGCAAACTCACTTTCAAAAACGTAAGATGGAAGAAGTAAACAGAAAAAGAGAGAAAAAGCAGTAGGTAAAGATTTTTCAGGTCTGCTGTGTTAACCTTTCTGCACCGGGCATCCTATGTCGATTATATTGCAGCCTGCCGAGATTCTTTTCAATACAAACCATGGCACTATTATGGCAGGCATGCAATTTCAAAATAAAAGCCAGACAAAGGTCACTTGGTCATTTTTGTGGCTTTAAGGTGATGATTCTTTTTGGAGGCGTGAAATAATACACTATTGCATCGGTCAAACCCTTTCATTCCAAAAAAAACCCCGTGCAAATGGTAATTGACAGATCTGTAAATAACATATATTACTGTGATATTCGGCAAAGAAAAACTGTACACAAATTTTGTGCGAATATTGGACTTACTGGTAAGTGTGTTTGCCAGCTGACATGACCAACAATGGCTTCATGCGAGAAAAATCGAGCACTCATACAGCACACACAAATAGATGCCCTGTGAGCTGTGTGATAAAAACTCTAACAGTATGAAGTGTTACCTAATGGCAATTGCGATTTTAATAACCATGCATTTCCCCATATTAAATTAGTCCGCGCTGTGTAAGGTACAGGTATTACTGTATTGATGTTAATCACATTTATATTGGCCCCGATAACCTGTTCACTGCAAAACAAAATCAAAAATTGATGCCTTAGTTACTCTAATTGTCACCCACATCACGAGTCACTTGGATAATGAAGAAGAACTGCCTTTTGGTAAAATAATGGGTCACAGGGCAGTTAGCAGTCAAACCCTGACAGCTTGAAAATTACGAGCAAAAGATCCTGCACCGCCGCTGACAGCGTTTGGTCTGTGTTTCACTCCTTGAAAAATAAGTTTCTCTGTGCGGCAGTGCGTAGCCAGCTGCACAATTTCACCTCCTCGTTTCAAATTATCAACTCTTTTTAACATGACAAAAACCTGCACCTTATTATAGGCGTGTTACATTATCATAAATTGCCATTCTTGTCAATCTCGTGTGGCCATTAAAATTGTGTGTTTTTTTGTTCCATAGGAATATCAGTGCTCATTTTTGTGAAGGTCATACCGACTGGCTTCTTGCGAGTGTGGTAAGTCCGATACTCGGACTCTGGTCAGAACGTTGGGAAGATGCAAAGTCACCTGTGCATTACCGCTGCCGCCTGGACTGAAGTGATGGTGACAGCAAACTATGCAAGGTATTGTCTGGCTAAAAAGAAAGTGAGACATCGCCTTCAAAAAATTTCGCCCACCCCCTTCGCAAGTGGCCAAATACCAAAGCTGCAACTCCATATCGCACACAGCGTAGTACGTCGGTGATCATGTCTTGTGCTGTAATAGCTGTGGCCCAAATCGATCTCTCCCCCAAGCTCCAGCACACCAGTATCTGGCCCTGCCAAGTGTTCAAAATGATCCAATTTGATAATCTAGCAATTGCAGCCAATTTGTAGAGTTTCCTGGCAAACCGTGGCCTTTTTTTGGTAAATGATATGAAAGGATTTTTTTTTTAACTTTTGCCCCAAATAAGCGGACACAAAGGTACTTGTTCACTAATGGATGCTAATGTGCACAGCCTTGCCTTCGAGGGAAGTGTTCAATTTATAGGCCATTTAATGACTACCATCTCTCAATACTGGAGTTATGCATGGTGTCCATAAAGGTATCATCCATTTTTATAAAAGCACATGATGAGGCTGCAGTTTGAACTCCACACGCACGCACACGTGGTCGTCCCATCTCATCTCATTGTCTGAAACCGCTTAGTCCTTTACCGGGTCACGGTGAAGCCGGAGCCTATCCCGGCAGACACAGGGCGCAAGGCAAGGATATACCGACGATGGGACGCCAGTCTATCGCCGGACACTGCGGGGCAATTTAGCCTGCGAGTCAATCAACCTATGTAGCAGCATGCTTTTTGGACTGTGGGAGGAAACCGGAGTGCCCGGCGAAAACCCACGCGGACACGGGGAGAGCATGCAAACTCCACACAGAAAGGCACCCGAGCCGAGAGATTCGAACCCGGGACCTTCTTGCTGTGAGGCGTCAGCGCCAACCACTGGGCCACCGCGCCGCCCTGCCTTCTAATTGCAGTTCTGTAATCACAGATGACAGCTTCCGCGGACACCCTGCACACAGACTCGATATGGCACGTTGCCACTTCACCCGTAATCTCACACATTATGGCTCACAACAACCTCTGACAGTGTCCGGGACACGGGTTCACGGGTGTGTGTCGGCCTGCTTCTCGTGACCACAAACACCCTGTCAGCAGGTCCTGTGTATCAGGTCGAAGGTGGCATTGCCGTGACAAGCTGCACACGGCCGCAGAACAACAATAAAAAACTGCCCTTCCATCTTTCGCGCGTATCAGGGCTGACAGCCTGACGAGGGGTATTGACCCTGCGGCCGACGCGGAGGACTTGGAGCGAGCGGCTGGAGCGGTGGGCGGGAGGGATGGGGGGTGGGAAGATGTAGCAGCAGCCGCTGTTACAGCCTCACACTTTCCCACTTCCTCAGGAGACGCCTGGGAAGGTGCATGCACTGATCGGAAAAGCCTCACAGTCACCTCGGCTCCCCGGAGTTTAAAGTTGGGAAACAGCTCTCGCGTTTGCTTGTTTGTTTGCGTGTGGGGTTGTGTGTGCGTGCGTCCACGCTTGTGTGCATGCGTGTGGTGCTGTAAGCGGATATCATTTGTAACATTTAAACGTGACGCCGATCAACTTGAACGACCGTTCTGCCGTATTTTTGTCCGCTTTCAACATGTGAACCACTCTGCCGCACATGCAGTCTTGCAGTAGAGTTTAAAAAGTATGCAACCAACAATATTCGCATTGCCTGTGACACTGGCACACTGTATGTAAAATATACCTGCCAGTTAAAGATGATGATTGCTTCCAAAAGCTGCTCCTTCACATCACAGGACGCCTTAGGATGTCTTCAACGTGAAGGACAGGGGAGAAGCATTCGACACGGCTATCCCGAAAGAGCAGCTTCTGGAAGCAATCATGCATCGAGCTGTGAAAACCTACATCAGTACAGTTAAAGGTGACGCGGGAGCTTGTGTGTGTATCGATGACACATGGTAGCAGCGCCGAACCATCAGGCATCGTAACTGCGTGTAGAGACATTCATTCAACAGAGGACAGACAATAGCTGATAGTGATTACGTCGAATGTGATGAAAGAAATGTGTTGTGATGATGTTAAAATTGGGTCAACATACAAGGAGATGTGGTCACATGGGGCTTGTCCGTAGTGCGGGCAAACATACTTATGAGCGATGAAGGTGACATTCCAGCAGACGTTTCGCTGGACGCGATCGAGGCTTCATCGAGAAGATAACTCGCTCCAGTGCCGAACCCACAACTCCACTGTAGATCACACCGCTGCCACAGCGCCGATTATACAACCTGTGTCGGTTTTTGCCAATCTTGAGGAAAAGTGCTCTTGGGAAACAAACAAACTGGCAATGTTAGCACCAAAAAAGAAAAAGTAGAAGTTAAAAATGTTTTAAACCCGATTCCAAGAAAGCGCAGCAGACGTATAGACAAACGTGAAGATGGAAAGCGAGAGCACAAGCCCCCAAGCCCCAGAACTTTTGACACGGCTCAAACAGGGGAACCGGTAATTGGCTGCGGTCGATCCCTACCGGCTCATCCCGGGGACCCTGTCAATGCACAGCATGAGTCTGTTGCTGCGGTGGGGGCGGCGGGTGGGACCGGGGAGAGGATGGGGATGAGGGGGATTGGTGGGGAGGCGGCGTGCGGTAGCTGGCTTTGTGGTGCAGGTGGAGAGTGGGGGGGGGTAGTTGTCTGGGAGAGCGAGGCTACTGAGCGAGAGGCAGCAACGGCTGCTGGAAGCTCAATGTGGTAGATGGAGAGAGGACTCCAAAGCCTCCCGAGGAGCCGCTCTCCGGTTTCTCTTTCCACCAGGGTCATGACCTGGAGTGTTCGCTATCCCCGACTGCTTTACTTCACATGCTGAGTGTCGTGTCGTCACCCCATCATTGTCGTCGTATCTCTGAAGAACAAAAATGCTTCAGAACTTATTGACATCGTTTTTTTTTTCAAGTTTTCGCGTTTTACAACTTTACAATTTAAGATTCAATCTCTCATGGCATCATATCAACTCAATTGGTGACGTTTATGAAAATAAATGAAAAGAAAAACCTTGATATGAAATGTCGCACGCTGTTCTTTAGCAAAAGGACAAAAGGTTGCTTTGGTTTCTGCTAAAGTGTGCAACTAAATTACAAAGTCGATCTATCGTTCACTCACGGACCAACATGAGTCCTCAGCAGCTGGCGTACAAACCTCAGCAATGCCCACAAGCAGTATCACTTCCAAAGCAAATGTTGTGATCAGTTGGGTTGGGTATATTTATTTATTTCAATCTCCATCACATTCTCATTTTATTGTGATCGTCTCTCCCGTGTGCCATTTAAAATTTACGTTTGCAGCGCTCGTGCATTTCACGCGCCCTCTTGACGGAATTGTCTCATGTTGCGGCACATGCATTCATGTTACATGCGCAACGAGCGCGCATGTACTTGCGCACGTACAGACGCGCGTGTTCTGAAGTGCTCGTGGCAGAGGCAGCCTATTAGAATGCTTCTCATCGATCTCTCACGCAAATGTGTCAAAACTCCACCCCCCCCCCCAACTCCTTAATTACCAGTTCCCTAAACATCGTAGGAGCAGGCAGCATTGATTCCGCTCAAATCGCAATCTAAGTGTCGAGCGGAATCAGATCGATGTGTGCCTGCGCGCTTTCCGCCCGTATGTGGTTCACCGCCACCCACCGCATGGTGATGTATACGCGGGCGCCGTGAGCTACTGGTTTACTGGAAGGTTTCCCCCCTGGAATTCTCCGGCTGTTTCGCACATCGCTCTCTGTCTGGTGCCGCCTTTCAGGTCCTTCTGTGGGGCGGTTTTCTTCGTCCTTCGTATCACCTCTCCGGAATCATCATCCCTCTCATTACGTTCATTCGCACCTATGTTGGTTTGTTTGTCTGGCTTTACCAGTTTAGAAACGTCACTAATAGTCGTCGCGTACGACGACGAAACATTCTTTTGGACGCGCGCATATTGATTATCACCGTTTCCTATACTAACGTCTAAATACCAGATATTGCCTTTCGGCAGTTTATCACCAAATAAATTCCCCTAGAGAGCGGCAGAGAGCATTTAGCTCCGGAAATCACTATCTGAAGAAATAATCTACTGCTTCTAATAATTGCAGAGGTAATTTTCCATATGCGGTCACAATCCCAGCACACAAAGGGAAAGCTGTTACATAAACAAAAAATGACAGTTTACGTTTATTCGATAATGTTCTTGTAACACAGAGACAGACAGTTTTTTTTATTGACCAATGCCCAGGGAAAATAAAAGCCTGTCATAAAAGCAATGTTGTGAAACTCTTTTGAATCTCTTCACAGAAACACTGCACCTAGGCATGCTTTTATTTGCTTATTGTTGCATGTCTTTCACCCACTTAGATACCTTATTCCAATCGTGAATTATGCTTATTGCTAAATATATCAATTAAACATTGCCCGTTTTTCTATAACATTTGAATTTTGAAGAACAATTTTTACATCTTTCATAGTTTATTTCCGACTAGTAAAAAGAAATGAAAATCGCTCTTTGTAACAAAAAATATTTTGCCTGAGGAAAAAAAAACATTTCATGAGAGGCAACTTAAAAGTAAAATCGTACTACCTTGCAATCCATCTCTTAATAAATTTGTTTCCAAGACAGGTGGGCTCCACCCCTTCATTTTGTATTTCTTTCAGAGATACTTAATCATGCACGACAGGGTTCCGAGGCATTTTATCTCTGCATTTGTGGAAATTGATGTTGTAGCGGTTACCAGATTGAGGAAGGCCAGCCTTCTGTCGGCGTTTCAGATTGACTTGGCCGAGGCCGTGATATTTCACAATTTTCCGCCACGGCTGTCCCTGGCTCTCCAGTCCGCCCCTCAATTTCTCACATTCCACCGGCACCGGAGCGGTCCTGGTGAGCAGAGAGGGCGGCACGTGGCGGTGCAAGCGAGCGGACCTGCTGGAAGCCGCCTCGTTCCATTTGCCGTCTCCGCACCATGCCTTGCCGGGGGTAATGACCTGCGACCTCTATAGTATCGCACCCCCCTGCCCCTCCTTCCCGAAAACAAACGCTGTGACTATTGGGACATTAATCATTGAGGGCTGCCAAGGGTGTTGCGTGGTGTGGAAGAGTGTGTGGTATGAAGGGTGTGTGCTGTGGGGTGTGTGGGTTGTGTGGTGTCGGGAGTGTACGGTGTGTGTGGAGGGGAGGGGGTGTTGTGGTGTGTGGTGCCTGTGAGGTGGGACGTATGGGTTTACTGAAGTTAACTCCTTCAACATATAAACAAAATACATGGAACCGTTTTCATCTGTTACAACATTTCAGATATTAAAGTATTTACCAAGTAAAGGGGTCTTTCCACAATGGAGCTTTTGAATGACCGTATGCCTCTCACTTGAAAATGAAACCAAAAATGACTCAATAGTTTTAACTTTCATTCTAAAATAGTAATATAACACACTGTTCTATGTAATATTATGTAATAATTTACAGAGGCTTAGATCACAACAACTTAAAAAAATACATGGACAAAAAAGCTATAATGAAACAAACACTCTTTTGGCAGGTTCATAGTGCAGGCTTTCAAGTAACGGAATGTGGCCAATTAAACAATCATTTTCATAATTGTACACGTTATCATCATTATCAGCCATACTCAATCCACTACTGTGTGAAGGACCTCTCAATCCGTCACCATATCTCACGATCCTGCGATGTGACAAGGAACCTAACAACGACACGCGATTGGATTTCATCGTTTCAACTCCTCAGTTGATTTTCGCTTGACGCATTCCATTCCTTGGTCGCTTCTCCGCTCAATGGAGCAGGTATGTATAACCCCATCTGTGAGATGTAGCAGTGAAATTAAGACCGTATCAACGATGCAGTGTACAACTTCGAATGAAAAATTATTTGGCGATCTATTCTTTCGCAGCGTTGACAAACCAGAAAATATATGTTCATTGCATTCTAAGAGAAATAATAAATCTCTCATCTCTCATTGTCTGAAACCGCTTAGTCCTATACAGGGTCACGGTGAAGCCGGAGCCTATCCCGGCAGATACAGGGCGCAAGGCAGGGATATACCGACGATGGGACGCCAGTCCATCGCCTGGCACTGCGGGGCAATTTAGCCTGCGGGCCAATTAACCTATGCAGCAGCATGCTTTTGGACTGTGGGAGGAAACCGGAGTACCCGACGAAAACCCACGCGGACACGGGAGAGCATGCAAACTCCACACAGAAAGGCACCCGAGCCGAGAGATTCGAACCCGGGACCTTCTTGCTGTGAGGCGACAGCGCTAACCACTGGGCCACCGTGCCGCCCTATAATAAATCAATACCTAAATACAAATAATAATTATTCTAAGCTATGGATACTTTTTGCCAGTGTACATATGTAATAAGTAGAACAGTTTTTTTTACCATTGCTGGCAATTATACACGTGCTAAGATCTTAATACACCATAATAGACACGTTGTGAAATGTGTCTAGTTTGCAAAAGTCACACATACTTGTGGCAAAATATGCATACAGGAAGCATATTTTGTGAAATGTGTCTATTTTCGTGTTTTAAGATCTTAGCACGTGCATAATTGCCAGCAATGGGAAAAACCTGTTCTACTTATTAAATAATTGCTTTAACTGTGGAGTCTGTTTATCATGCACATTGTTGGTATATCGAGGTAATGAAGGTCACTGTTGGCTATTTATTTACAACAAGGCTACTGCATTGACATGAGGTGCACATATGGTGAGAATATAACCAATCACACAAGAGTACAAATAGAATTAAATTTGATTAATCACAAACGGATTTACATGCTTTCTAAACGTTCTTTAGTATTATAATTAAACTGCGCTTTAGAAATACATGCACGTTTTATTTTGCACATATTTTGGATACTTGTTTACTGCCGCATGTGTCCCTCAGTGTGCGGTGGAAGGCGCTGGCTTGATGTGAGCTGTATCTCCAGGCTGTCCCCGAGCTATGTTAATTACCCAGCAGGGTGCTAATCAGCCCAGGAGCTGTCAGTCAAGGCATGCCTCCAGCCGTCCCGTAGAGCGCTGTCCATGGTGCTGATCCAGCGGCCAACCAACAGGAAGGCGTCTAATTTATTTGTTCTGAATTGTCTCCTTAATGAAAACATTCTCACAGTGTCCACATGCCCTCCTGCCTACGATATCATCCTGCGTAGATTTTGTGAATATGACATTGCGTAATTCACTTTGTATAAAATAAATATATGTATAAACTCAAACCGAGACTAAATTAGTTTGCAAGTGCAATTTAAATTGATTTTAAAATGCAAACGTAATCACATTTTTTTTAGAATGCATGCTTAATGTTATATATATACCAACTACAGTTTACTCTTGAAAAACGTCTCAACAGTTTTCTATGCGTAATAATACTAGAATCCTTTGGATGCATTGCTATTTAGTAAAAACTCTTGGAAATACAAGCCTGCAGGTATATTTAATAATAGTCACGGTGTAAAAAATATCTCTATCCTAAATGTCACTTGCTGAAAACAGTTAACAATGCAGATCTGGAAGCAGTAAAGAAGCACCTAGACGAAGGGGCTTTCCAAAATAGATGTGGTTGCCGTGCCAAAAGCAAATAACAACATATCAAAACTTTTTAAATGAAAGGCAACAATTTTCCATAAATAAGGGGGGGTATCAGTGAATACGGTGGGGCTGGTGTCTCGTGCTCGGCAGAGAGGCGAGCGAGAGCGGGGTAGGGGATGTGTTTAAATGTGATGGAATGAGCACAGCAGTGCTTTTGTAGTTAAGTGGTGCCTCGGCTCAGCAGGAGCTGAATTGGCAACGTTGGAGCGGCTCAGCAGGAGCCAGCCGGTTTCGCATGACGCTATCGCCGCCTAACAAATCTGAGGGCCCGCTCCCTTTCCCTGGGGACAGATTACTTCAAAGCGCAGAGGCCTTAATTGCTAATCTGCCGGTCCTTGTACCTCGTATTTTATTCACCTGTTTTTCACCCCTGCTATCTAAGTCCGCATTATGGTGCCACGGTTGGCAGAAGCAAAACAGATTTCATGCTCGAGCATGCCACTTCATTTACTGCCCCCTTTTCTGAATCATCGTTGGATAATTTAACGGCACATAAATGCGAGGCAGTTTATCAAGTAAATTGCCACACGGTGTAGCATAATGTGACATCCCCTCGCTCACAAGCCCTGTCGTATTCACAAGACTGAGAAACAGAACATATCGCCAAAGTCAATTGACTATGTATGAAATGTACTTGCAAAACAGTATGGCTGTGATGTAACATTTAATAATAATTTACCATTTTTCTTTATCATCTATAAAATATAAAATTGTATAATTTTAATGGATTTTGTTGCATCACAACTAGCAATGGATACTGGACAACCATGTATCACGGCTTATTTGAGATATCCATGAGGAACGTTCTTCTTCTGTCCTTCGCACGGCTATCCCAAAAGAGCAGCTCTGAAAAATAATTCTCATAGATCAAGCCGTAAAAACCAACATCAACACAGCCGAATATTAGTCCTAAAGTACTTGATCGCAGCTGCCTTTGACACACCCACACTACAAGTGAGTTCCATCTTACACATTTTTTTGCAAGATAGGCAGAAATAGCTGTGCTTTAAAAAAAATAAAATTAAATTCAATACAATTACCCCTTTAAAGGAGTCTCCGTGTCTGCCAGTAACGATATATAAGTGAAACACACCAAAATGCATGATCGATACAGCTTATACTTCTGAGGCAGGGAGGGTTCATCAAAGGTTAAGGCCTATTTATGAATATGACAGGGCAAATCGCACGAGGGGTAAAATTTATACGCCACACCAATTGCCAGGCCAGAGCGAGCAGGCAGAAGATAGAGTGAAAATTAAGGTGTATCAGGTTGAGCAATTACACTCCAGATAAGTGGCTGGCAGTAGCCCTTGAGTGATAACTTGCTAAGCCTATCCAAATGTGGTCAGTGCGATACAGCAGGAATCGCTTAGATGCCAGCACTTTGGCCGCGACAATTCCTGCTGTTAGAGAAAGTTTATCAGTGCCGGACAGGACCAAGGGAAGCAGCAGCAGTCTTGCCGATTCAGAGGAGCAAGCAATTAGCAGCAAAGGCCAGGCGGAGAATTGCCATTTATGCTGCTCTTTGTGCATTTTTTAAGTTGTGCTGAATAATTTTACTGCATAATAGGATGCGCGCGCGCGCGTGTGTGTGTGTGCGTACCTGCATATATATCGGCACAGTTTTAACATACGTTTAGTAGATTTAAATATGCTTCACTCTTCAGAACTTTCGTGCATTCAGTAAAAACTAAATCATTTGAATTGACACACGTTTTGGAAACTCTGTTATGAAATTCAGTGGTAAACTATCTAAAAATATATTTGGTCATTGATGGAAACAATCTTGCACTATATAGCAGTAACTGCAAATACAATATAAGCATTTTTTTATCCAATTGCACTAACAGAAGGAGTTTTTTTTTTAAATAACCGTTTTCATTGCCTTTAGATATAAAGCTTTCTCATATGGCTCTGAAGCATCTAACTGTACATCGCATATTCTCGTCATTCCCTAAGTTGGATATAGAGTTAGTACACCTTTGGCAGTTTTTTCCCACAGCATTCAATAGATCAATTTCCGACGCTCGAGCTCTTTGCATAGATTCTTGGAAGAGTTTATATCACGGCAGCAGGCATGAACAAGGCTTCTTGGAGAGAACCCTTGACCAGAAGTATTTTTATTGGCAACTCCCCAAGTCAATGCCACGATAATGATGCCTCTCAATCCATTCAAAAGCTTACAGACGACAGTGCTGGGAGGATCCATAACGCACCACAATTATGCTCGGCTGAAGGCACTAAGTTCCTTTCTCCGGTGGCCTTTGTCATAATGCTTGTTATCCATAATATTTGCAAAGTGGAGTGCATGTCTTTTAAAACAGCAGGTGAATATGTATGTAGACATGTATTATCTTTCTTCAAAACACAATGTATGGATTTTTAAAGGAATATGCCTATTAGGGACATCTAATATTATCATCTTCAATCTGTACGCTAACTTTGTAAGCCATCCATCAGAATCATGATTATACACGTTGACGGAACGAAGTTAACAATTTTATCAGAGGGATAAAACATTTTCAGATAATGCATGTGGTAAGTGTAGAGGAGGTCTTTTCCTGCAATGAAATACCTGGGTAAGCCCTAGGTATTTTGTGCATAAACACTGGCCAGATTCAAAGGCTCCAAAGCAAAGCAATTTCTAGATAAGATAGCCCCCCACGTGGAAAGCTAATAAGCATTAGATCCACAATATAATCCCATTTCCAGTTAAACCACAGTGTGTTCCGCACCCGAGTTGTAAATCATCAGGGTAGGTCATGGGGAAAATTTTGACGAGCAGCGAGGACTGGTTGTTATGAGGCGTCACGCAGTGTGCGTAGCGAGAGCTTTCTTATTCCTCACGAGTAATTGCGTGATCCGTTTGAGTTGTCGGACTGTGTGGTTTGCACAGCGCGGCAGCTCTGCTGGGCATGCGCCAAGCAGAAGGGATTCGGATAAAAAAAAACAAGCCGGCATGGGAATTGGAGTTAAGACGAAGAGTAGAAGTTGAGAGCATTGTTGCTGTCAGACGGAATTCTCTCGGTGGTGAAGCGAATAGCGCTGCCGCCTCTGCATGGACTTTACGAAGTTCCCCGTGTCCGCGTGGGCTATCGCCAAGTACTCTGGTTTCCTCCCACAGTCCAAAGACATGCTGCCTAGGTTACTTGTCTTGATCAAATTTCCCCCGGTGCCCTCAGATTTAAGTTGCTTACCAGTTCCCGCTGGACAACCCTAAAAAAGAGCTACATATCTCAACAGTTCTTTCCAGCTTAAATGAAAACTGATTGTACACGCAACGTGTACGTCTACGGTGAAATCACTTGACCATGTGCACTGCGTTATGGATACTGGACACGCTGGGTGGAATTAATCTAAATTGGTAAATTTAAAAGATCTCCCGGATCTAATGGCGGTGTTCTGACCTCACATTTGCTGATGAGTGTCAGGTATTTTATTGATATTAATAGTCCTTTGATAAGATGCATTAACAAGTTCAGATAAAAAAAAGTTGTCACATAGTGTGTCGAGATAATTTTGTCACCTACACTGCACTGCAGAAATGAAGAACCAGTGAGTGAACAGGTTCTGCGCGCAGTTTGACATCAATAATTGGGGGGGGGGGGGACAAGAACGAAACAGTTAAAATAATTAAACAAGGGGTGTTTGGTGCTTAAAGTGCAAAGGGTAATCCTAAGTACAGAGCTTGGAAATCCCACATTGCTAAGGTCAGGGCCAGTATCTCCCTTAAAATAGTCACAGCTGACATTCCATTAGGTTGTACTTATTTCAACTCTACAGAAATGATGAGCTTAGTCAACTCACTCATCCCCTGCCCCCTCCCTTAAAGCAGGATTCTAAGTCACGGTCATGCAAGCTGAAGAGGAACGCTGTGCCACAGCACCGCCTGGTTCGACTTAAATATGCGAGGGAACAAATAAACGACAACGGATTTTAAGCAATTTCGCCGCGAACATGGATCGCGTAATAAATGTGTAAAACACTGGAACAAAAATTGTACACGTGAGAACGAGGAGTATTTTTCAAAAAAGTAAAAAAATCAATTTATGCGTGAAAATAGTGAGTTGTAATCGTTTCGGGGGGAAAAATAACCTAATCCCGTCCACGTGTGGGAGTGTGCTCGTAATCGGATTGGATGAGGTCTTCGTCGTGAAGTGGCGGAGTGCAAACGAATGAAAGGCACACAGTAGTAAATGTCACGATAACGGCGCTCTAGTTTATCTCATGCCTGCTGCATGCTCACGCGGCGCCGATATTAAGCTGTTAGAACCTGGATCGCCAGCAATAAATAATGCATTTGTCATGCCTCACTGCATGGTGATAGAAATCCTATGATTCCTCTCCCTCCCTCCAGTCTATTTTTTTCCTATCTCTATCCGTTTTCACTCGCCTCTGGTCATTTTTATTTATCATTATATTTTCCTCATTTTGGATTCCCATCTTGTTATTTTAATATTATCTGGTCCCCGAAACTTATATTTTTTACACGGAAGGTTTCTTTCCGTGTTTCTTGTTTCCACTTTATATTTCAGCACCTCCTGCATTTATTACAGCTTCATATGCCGTGTGTATGTACGGGAATATGTTGCTCACCTTATCTTCCTTTCTACCCCATTCCCTTACTCTTCCACGCTTGCTCCCTGTAAGTCAACATGTGTCTGCCAGCCTATATTCCTGCACAAACACGTGAACATGACCAACACAGGCTTGCTTTAATAAACCATGGGTTTAGTTTGCAGATGTTCAGAGGAGACATGTTTATTCAAGCAATTGAAATGACCTTACAAAACACGCTGGCGGAACATCACGACACCGTCGGCCTTGGCTGCCGATAAGTCTCTGATTGCAAGGGCCTTATACACCCACGGTTCATTCCACGACTACACTCAAGCAATTGCATTTCAAACACCGAAGAACACCTCGTGACAGCCTCTACGACACACAGTATTAACAGAGTATCCTCTCGAGTCTGCCGTTGGCGCGTTTGCGAGGCAACGCCCTACGCAGGCTCTTGAGCGATCACACGCGAGTCCTGTTTGCGGAGTCGTGCCGGAACTTTCTTCCCAAGGGGACAGGGCCATGATAGATGGGCACGCTCGGTGAATTTGTATTTGAGTTGGAAGGAATCGTTCAGCTATGTAGCTCTTTTTAACAGTTGTCCAGCAGAGAGGGGTAAGAAAATTGCAATTCCTCACTGTACCGGGAGCAGTTTAGTCATGAAGATTAACCTAGGCAGCATGGCTTTGGATTGTGGAAGGAAACCGGAGTACCTGGCGAAAACTATCGCAGACACGGGGAGAGCATGCAAACTCCAGACAGAAAGGTATCTGAGCCGGCAATCGCAGCCAGGACCTTGTTACAGCGAGACAGCAGCCCTATCCACTGTGCCACCGTCTCATCTCATCCAATTATCTGAAACCGCTTAATTCTATATTGGGTCACGGTGAGCCGGAGCCTATCCCGGAAACACAGGGCGTAAGGCAGGAATACACCCGACGACGGGACGCCAGTCCATCGCCGGGCATTGCGGGACAATTTTAGTCTGCGAGCCAATCAACCTATCCAGGAGCATGCTTTTGGACTGTGGGAGGAAAACGGAGTACCTGACGAAAACCCACGCGGACACGGGGAGAGCATGCAAACTCCACACAGAAAGGCACCCGAGCCGAGGGATTCGAACCCAGGACCTTCTTGCTGTGAGGCGTCAGCGCTAACCACTGTGCTACCGTGCCACCCTTTATTCACAGCATGAAGAGGCCCCTTTCTAGCAGTGGATCGACCATTGTGATTTTAATAAATACAGTTTATAACGTGCTAGGCGTATTCGTTCAGTGTTAGGTATTCGAAGAATGATTCAAAGCCGCGGGGAAACTGCAGAGAGGCGGGGGAAGGCAGTCACATGGTTAGCCGGCGCCAACATTTCCCAAACACTGCATTCTGTATGTTATGATTGTAACCTGCCAATTCATTAGTGAGTGATTATTTATTTTTTAGTTGTGGGAAGAACCAGAGAAACCGGTGGAAAACCACGCAGAACAGGATGAGAACACACAAATTCCATACAGAAATGTGCTCAAGGCTGGAATCGAACCGACTTGGACAGGACTTTTGTTGTGTGAGGCGCAGATGCGCCTTTCTTTTCACCGACTTATACAACACGTATCTTAAATACATGCAATTACAATGTTGTCATCACATACACGTAAAGAACGCACAAGGTTGTGCAGAAGTTGTAGTTGCTACGGTTCCTGACGATGCATTACCACAGCTGAGGCACAATAGAACTATATTCATCAAATGTCTGCGCTGATACTTGGATCCCAATGGATCGCGAGAGAAATGCAGTCCATAATGATCGCAGCCTTAATTAACAATCGCAATGAACCCAACGCCAACTGTCGCAATTGTTGTAAAACAATAAAAAGACAACTTATAACGCGCGAAATTTCCACCGCTGGTTATGGATGCGATAAGGACACGCAAGCAAATCGCAGAGAGTGGGAGTAATCAGCTAGACGGTTAGCCGGCGTCAATCCGCCAGACACTGGTTTGTATATAATATAATTATATAATGAACCTCCCACTTTATGTATTCAGTGTACTTCAGACGGATAAATAATTTTACCCCAATTCACCACTCCCACTATCACCTCTCATCCACTAGTAATGACCAGTGCTGCATGTATAACATTAACACAACCCAAACAGGTGGCACGGTGACCCAGTGGGTAGCGCTGTCGCCTCACAGCAAGACGGTCCCGGGTTCGAATCTGGGCTCGGGTGCCTTTCTGTGTGGAGTTTGCATGTTCTCCCTGTGTCTGCTTGGGTTTTCACTGGGCACTCCGGTTTCCTCCTACGGTCCAAAAACATGCTGCTCCATAGGTTAATTGGCTTGCAGACTAAATTGCTCTCAGTGTCCGGTGATGGACTGGCGTTTCATCGTGGGTATATCCCTGCCTTGCGCCTTCTGTCTGCCGGGATAGGCTCTGGCTCACCGCGACCCTGTACAGGATTAAGCGGTTCTGACAATGAGATAAGATGAGATGAGACAATGAGATGAGATGAGACAACCCCAACAATTGTTTTCAGTAACATTGTCACTCTGTAGGCGCTAACAATAACAGGTACTGCTGAGATCCCAAGTTCATATTCGTGTTTTGACCGTCCATGATGAAATGGAGAACGTGAGCTGATGGCCAGCTCAGCATGGCCACGAATGACTACGCAAAAACGCGTTAATTTCAGTGTTACACTTTACTAAGTTAAAATCCTCGCTGTGAGAATTAAAAACATTATTTCGGCCACCACACAACTATGTTGTAGGAGAGCAGGTTCTCTTGTGTATAAGATAAAGAAAAAGCTAGTAGAAACATGTTTTCGGAGGTATCCTATAAAATATCTCTCATGTAGTTGTTGCGTGGAACGTGGGGAGCACTGTTTTTGGAAATCCCATCCGATCACGGAGTCCTCATCATCAGACATGAAGCCAATAGCTCAGATGAAATAAAATTGAGAATAAAAATAACCTCTGCTTGTTTCAAACATCACTGTAAACCCACTATTTTCTAAATAACGCTAGTATTTTCCTCTAAGTTATAAGAAACATGGTTAACTTTAAATAATACGAATGTATTAAACAGTCATGTTACTTATCACTTTCATCTTGAATTCCACCTCACGGCACTAAGAACGGTGGATATTTGTAAAGAAGTGGGGTCAGCTAATGACATAAAACAAGCGAACATATGTACTAAATGTTTGCAAAGAAATAAAGGACCTCAATTGAGAGCGATTCAGCTGATTTGCAAGTGACAGACCCATTATTACAAAGATAAAAAAAAATCTAAAGAACCAGTCTTGAGAACACATGAAACAGAGGAAATGAGATGCATAATTTCACTCTGAATGTAAGTTTATTGAGCTTTGGCAGATGCGCTACTGCAAGTGATGACGGACAATGGGTAAGACTTGGGATGGACAGGTAGCTAAGTAGAATAACTATGGAAGAAGAGCAATGAGATGAGCCGATGTGCAGGAGTAAGAGGAAGTGTGCATTGCGCAACTCTTAGGGATGGTGGTGGCGAGGTCTTCAGCCAGCAGTGGACAGACCACTTTTGATGAGGAAGTATTTGTCTGTGTCGTGGATGAAAGAAAAAAAATAGGATGGCATTGAACGTGGAGTTTCATTTAAAAAAATCCCAACTGTAACAAAAAGGAGAAGGCGGTGTGGCGTAGATCACTGCACACGATTAAATATATTAACACCAATTAAAACCAACAATTGTCCATCAGTATTAAAATAGTAGCCACCAACATCGCAGCATAGAAAAGAAAATTGCAGGAAAATGAGATAAAACTGTCAATCTGATTAATTTGCCAAAATGTAGGGCAGGCAAGATCGTCCGCCTTTTGTAAAGCACTTAAAGTAATTATCTTTTTTTTATAATTAAATCTTTACAATGTCCAATAATGCAGAGTCAATCAGATCTTTTCACATAATGCTACAAATGTTAATGTACTCGAAATAAGCACTTTATTATTAACATAATTTAATTAAAAATATAGGTTTCGCTTTGATATCGTGTGTAATTATTCCTTATTATTGGGTTGCATATTGGCTGCAAAGATTCCCGTTACGAGTGAATTGGTTTGAAGTGAACATTATATGTTTTTTTTTAGGTATTAAAAAACAATGTGCGTGAAGGGATAGTGCAATGGTTCACACACTGTGCAATGAAATACGGCGACCGCAGTTTGATTCCCAGGCACAACTAACATCAGTGACGAAAGATATATGAATCAATCATGGGCTTGCGCCCACCCTTTATAAGCCCACACTTGCTCGTGGTGGTGAAGTATGGCCAAACAACCCCATGATCGACGCAGCATGGGTCGTCCTTCATCCAGCAGTGGATTCACAAGGGGCTGTAAAAATACATTAATGATAGTTTTTATATTTTCGAGGAAGGTATTTGTTCATGTGCAACTTATTTTTGGAGGGATTCTTCGAAGAAAAATGCGCACGAAAAGTAACAAAAAATAACGAAAACTTCACCACTGTCACAATCATTGGGGGGTGGGGGGTGGTGGTGGGAGTGCGGGGTGGCGGGGGCATCAAAAGCCGCAAAGTGTCGTATGAACACACAACCATTTGTCTTCAAGAGAAACAGCAGCAAAAGGGTCAGCTTATATCATCAGGAGTGACCTTCCGCAATCAATTCGCCACCGCTGTCACATAATTGTGAAATCTGTTGTCGCTGTCAACCAAATACGGGGCCCGTGTTACGGTGGCACGTGCAAAGCAATCGCTCCGTCACTGCCGCGCTCGGCAGTGACTTGTGGTGTCCGCGGCTCGAGACACTCACCGGGGCACACACACCTGTCCTCTCTCCTGCAGCTGCCTGCCCCACCCGGCGAGGGGGGCAAGTGTCTCGCCAGCTCAATAGCAGTCAATCATACCTGTGACCCTGCCGACCCCCGTCGCTTTGCCTCCTTCCGCCCAGCCTATCCTTTTGGCCATCGAAATATTTTGCAAGCGATTAACCTTTGTTGGCATCGTTCATCTCAATGTGACGACGGGTAATAATGGCTGGGGCTGAGGGCTCAGAGAGGTGGGTGGGGGGGTTAAGTTGGACGGTGTCATCACTCACAGTCCTTGCTCCCTCACTCGTGGCCCTCCCCTCCCCTACAACTTCTTTATTTCTGCGCACTGTCCTACTTCTGTTTCCACGGATACCCGATTGATTGCCTGTTTGTCCCTATAAGTGATAAAGTGTGGCTGCCAAGCGGACAGAGATTCATCATTAATTTCGACTAGGGAAGAATTCCAGCTTTGTGGAAAAAAATAGTATCCACTCCTCCCCCCTCATATATTTTCTCTACTCCTGTACAATGGATCACATACTTTTTGGGGCCTTTCTGAGGCCATGTCAAGCTTTCAGACGTTCGCTTTTTTTGTGTTTTCAGTCCAAAAAAAAAGAACCTTTGAAATTTTAATTGAATTGTGTATTGTTTTTATCGGATGGCAAAAAGCACTCTCACCAAAACTGTGTTTGATGTTTGACAGTGACATACGTGCCTTAACTAACGCTTCTTGTCACCCGGAGAAGCACGAGTATTAATAAGTTATTGTGAAAGTGCCTTGCAAAATCAACTCCCTGCTTGAATGAACAATGGATTTCTACGATTTTACATTTCACTGCATGTAATGTACATACTTGTCAGCAGGTTATGTAATCGTTGCGGTTTTCCTCTGGGATTGGTGTAAGGCGTGACAAATCATCAACTTCAAAAACGCACTCTTATGTTATTTTGTTCTGACGAATTTAATGAAGAAGAGCAGACTAATGGTACTGTAGGAGCTTAATCAGGACGGAAACATTGAATGTATGCAAATTGCCCTATCACAAACCATTCTGTTATTTAAAACTTATCCTGCGTGAAAAAAAAAGTTGTAAAAGTTGCAACAGAAATAAACCAATTGATTCGTGTTGCCTTTCAGAGAGGGGGATAAAAATCTCCTACTCCAGACTTACAGTATCAGCCGCCTTAATCATATTTCCTTCTTTAAGGTTTCTCTTAATACTTTTCTGCCCTGTCCAATTATCAGAAGAAACGGGCCACCTGCTTTAGATTGCTTGCAAATGCCAAAGCTGTCTGCGCAGGGCAAGCGCTCGCTTACCATGGACTGCAGGAAAGCATGACAGATATTGCGGGCCCTGCTTACTGTGTTTGTAATATCTTGGGTTGCACGTCCGTTCGATAAGCCAGCGCCATCCTACACAATAAGAGTGCCGCTTAAAGGTCACTGGAAGCAAACAGTTTGTTAGCGCCAGCGGTGTTAACGCTGCAGATATAACTTCACTTGCACCCTGCAATTTACATTGTTTTGAGACTTCTTTGCTATTTTTAAGTGTTTTCTGCAATTTTAACCGTAAGGTTATATTTTCTTCTTTTTATTTTATGTTTTTCTCCACCACCCCTCCTCTGTAATTGCACTGCAGTAGAATGTGATGGTGGTTGTGGGTTATTGAAATATTGTGTAGATCTGGCTCTCAGATAATATGTACAAGCATTGAGTGGGAGAAAATAGCTCGATTTATTTATTTGTAATCAGAATTGCTCTTGAGAAATTTTAGCATAGCCATACAGAGGGTTCTTCCTCTCTCGTTTGTGATTCGAAGCATAAGCACATTACCTCTCATCTCATCTCATTATCTGAAAC
>JAZEWT010000001.1:20601233-20613940 GCA_036362905.1 Mordacia mordax
GCAAACTCCACACAGAAAGGCACCCGAGCCGAGAGATTCGAACCCGGGACCTTCTTGCTGTGAGGCGTCAGCGCTAACTACTGGGCCACCGCGCCGCCCAAGCACATTACCATCAGAATTAATTTACTTAGCTGCCCTTTCACGATAGCCGTATTGCGTGTTCCTTCGTGACGTTTCGCTTCCCACGTTGGAGGCATCATCAGGAGTCTGCTGATGCCTCCCACGTGGGAGGTGAAACCTCGCATCCGCAAAGAAGAGCAATCTTCATAGACCGAGCCGTGCCAACCAACATTTGTACATATTACCATTGCGCAATGCGAACAATTGAGTATTTCTGTTTATTTATTGTGTAGCAGGGTGGCTTTAAATGTTATAATTGTAACACCCTCTCAGAAAGAAAGTCCTGCCGATACAGTTCGATTCCCACCTTAAGCACATTTCTGTGTGGAGTTTGTGTTTGCTTCCACTATTCTGCGTGGGTTTCCTCCGGGTTCTACAGTTTCCTGCCACAACTCAAAACACTTATGAATGGCAGATAACATCACAATATATTGGAAAAGCAGTGTCTGTCAGGTTGGCGCCGGTTAACGCCCGATTGACTGCCTCCCTCTCTGTAGTTTCTTCATTCGTCTGTAGTTTAATCTTATCCATCACCAGGCGTGGAAATTGCGCGCGTTACAAATTGTGTTGTTATTATCATTATATGCATAGCAAAGCGAGTAGAGCATCTTACAAGCCGATACACACAGAGTGTACGTTTGAGAAAGCTTTGCTGGGTGATTATTATTTTAAGGGGCATGTGATGCATTTAACGGGTACTTGAGGAATCTAAAATCTGCTGGTGTGTAGTCTTACAAATAAATTAAGCAAGAGCAACAGCATGATCAATGCTGCAACATCGCCCCTAAGAATTCAATTATCAAAGTGAACCTGCTTGAAGGTCAATTTTTTGTTCTGTGCTTGCATGTGCTGTTTGCAGAAAAGCAATATGCTAGAACACAGCGAAGTTAAATAAACGTTAGACTTTTTTTTTATAACTTTGTACGTGAGCGTGTATTGGCAATCGATGGGAGGGAGAAGGACAAAAAGGAACTACTGATGCTTCGTTTCTATCCGTTCTACGTACGCCACATCGACGCTTGGCGGGAGTTGTTTTAGTCACAACAAACCACGGCTGTGATTGGCGGCGAGCGACGCAGGTTCGGGTCCGAACCTGGGTTTCGCGACGGCGGGGCTTATTCGGTCACCCGATTGGACGAGCTCGAGTGCTGGCCCCGAAGCTTGAACGTTTCCTCCCACGCGGATGAAGTGCGATTGTCCAGCGCTTTAAGTGCCACTGGTGGTGGCCACAGCCGCGTTGCTGCTTGATTGTCGCATTCTCCTGAGCTGGAAGCCAATCGGCTGCCCCTCTCCAAGACCGAGTGATCGGTGGGATTTTAATGCGTGACGTTCTCTCTGCGTGCCCGCTTGGTGTAAAGCAAAGCTAAGTAATATCGAGAGGGGAGCGGGTCGTTAGCACAGTCCAAAGACATGCTGCTGGCTCGGTTAATTGTCCTGAGCATATTGTCCCCGGTGGGGCGGCGCGGTGGCCCAGTGGTTAGCGCTGTCGCCTCACAGCAAGAAGGTCCCGGGTTCGAATCTCTCGGCTCGGGTGCCTTTCTGTGTGGAGTTTGCATGCTCTCCCCGTGTCCGCGTGGGTTTTCGTCGGGTACTCCGGTTTCCTCCCACAGTCCAAAAGCATGCTCCTGGATAGGTTGATTGGCTCACAGACTAAAATTGTCCCGCATTGCCCGGCGATGGACTGGCGTCCCGTCGTCGGGTGTATTCCTGCCTTACGCCCTGTGTTTCCGGGATAGGCTCCGGCTCACCGTGACCCTATATAGGATTAAGCGGTTTCAGATAATGAGATGAGATGAGATATTGTCCCCGGTGTCCCGAGACGTTGTAACTTGCAAATCCCTCCCCGCTGGACAACGGTTATACAGAGCCTCATAGCTCAACGGTTCCATCCAGTTTAAACACAAACTGACTGTCTGACTAAGGCACACACTGATGTGGACTGGAATTAAATAATGTGCAAGGAAGCAAACCAACAAACGAGTGCGACTCATCGTGGTCACATTCACAGCAATGTGGCTTTATAATGAGTCAGTCGGTGGTGAGTCTGCATTTCAGCTTGAAGAATCCCTTGAGCTACGTGATTCTTTTTAACAGTTTTCTAGCGGGGAGTGCTTAGGGCAATTTAGCCAGGGCAATTAACTTAGGCTAATGTATTTGGACTGTGGGAGGAAACCGGAATACCTGGCGAAAATACACGCGGACTCGGGGAGAACATGCAAACTCCACAAAAAAAGGTTCCCGAGCCGGGAATCGAACCTAGGGTCTTGCTGCGAGGCAGCAGCGCTACTCACTGCTCCACCGTACCGCCTTTAAAGCAATGCACAATCAAAACAAGCACAATGTCAGATGAAATACATTGAAGCTTGAAATAACATGCAATCAGGCTACCGCCAGGTAATTACTCAGCCACAAGCTAACAGGCAACTGCGTGCCCGTTACTGAAAAGACTCACAGAGCAGAACTTTTCAACGTTTGTGAACTTGGTGTCTAATTCGAGTTAAATGTTCGTATTTGAAATACAGACTCAGCAATGGATTTGTACACTCTGTAGAAGATTATCCGTTGTACTCATGTTTCTAAATAATAAAAAAATAGAAAGTCAAGAAATTGAGAACCCCCCATAATGCATCATTAAAAACGTTTGTCGTTAAAGCCGTGTTACGCAAGCCAGACAGCGACCCGACTTTTGTCGCATATTTAGAATCTCGCCCTTATGAGAGAATACATATCAGACGCAAACAGGTCTGATGCCACTCACAGTCAATGGGTCGCTGCAAAGGATGTCATCATGCTACCAGGCTCCAGCCAGGATAAAATGCTAATCACAACTTGCGTGCTAACCTTCTGTTATATCACACAACAACAACGACAATCCCAATAGGATCCTGGACAAATCGGCCACGGCAACTGGTGGTTACTGACAGTTGTCAGGAGGCCAACACAGTGCTCACACATGCTCCTCGACCAGGCAAATCGTTGCGGGAAGTTTCCACACGCACTGACATAACCATGGCGTGCACACCCCTGAGATCATCACCATATTTATTTCTGGAGTTTCCCCAGCAATATTTTTGGAGCTTTAAATTGGATGGGGGGGGTAGGGAAGTTGTGGGTGGTGGGGATGGTGGCGAAAGGGTGAGTGGGAAGTGGTGGTGGAGGGGGGGGTAGTTTGGATGAGTCTTTTGATTTGAGCCAGCTGCTGCCAGCTCTGGGGTCTTTCAATAGCGTGCCTGGCACTCTGCCTAGTGCAGGCTTAATCACCCCCAGCCCACCCCTTCATAAACACCACATGCAGTCTTGGCTCGCCCCTTTCCACAGCGGTGGTGCAGCGGATCCCAATTTAAAAGCTTCTGAAGGAAGGTCCCCACGACCGCTAAGCCTATAGTTTACAAATGCATGCAGCTCAAAGGCAGGGGTAAAGCAATCTAAATGCACACCCTCTTATTAACAAACTGAGCAAGGCTCCTAGACTCAGCCTCGCCCCCTTTCCCCCTCTCTCCCTTTTACAAATTATAAACCAGCATAATCCATACCTTACACAAATACGTTTAGAAATTGTTTTTAAAGTATCAGGCAAAATAAAAGCAATACATATTTGTCTTTATTTCCATCATAATGACCATCGCAGTCAAGCTAGCGGGTTGAAAATCCGGTTAAATGACCTCAATGAGCCACGGGTCAAATGGGGTGACCCGGGCCGCTGAGCTCAGCTCGACATCCCAGTGTAATGGTGACGCCTCCTCCATTCAGATCAGGCGCCCGGTGTCCTCACGTCCTCCGCTCACGTCGTTCTTAGCATTCCTAATATCGCCGTGCTGCACTTGATTGACAAGTCTCACAAACGTAGCAAAGCAAATCGGGAAGCGTTGTGTTGTGATGCTGTGGTTCCCAATTAATCTCGACCGTCGTTATCGTCTGCAGTGATCGATTCATTTTGTTGGATGAAGGTCACCCCAAAGTGGCCTTCATCTCTCACGATTCAGCGATGTGAAAATTCAACCAGTATCCGGTTGGTGAAGAATCATGTATTAATCTCATCTCATCTCATTATCTGAAACCGCTTAATCCTCTATACGGTCACGGTGAAGCCGGAGCCTATCCCGGAAACACAGGGCGTAAGGCAGGAATACACCCGACGACGGGACGCCGGTCCATTGCCGGGCATTGCGGGACAATTTTTAGTCTCCGAGCCAATCAACCTATCCAGGAGCATGCTTTTGGACTGTGGGAGGAAATCGGTGTACCCGGCGAATTAATTCTTGTAGATTTTAATATGAAGGCTTTTGTCACCAATGTTAGCCATAAAATTCAGTTTTTGGGTTATGTCACGTAAAAAACGTGTCATAAACCTTTCTCCACCCGACATAGCCAATGATTAAAGTTTTGTATTTCTTGAATGCCTGCAAAACGTCGCGAAGGAGAGAGGAGGAGTGATCGATGTGGCTATCCCGAAAGAACAGCTTTTGGAAGCAATCATCATGCATCGAGCCACGAAAGCTATATCAATACACGAGAAATGTTTTGTTAGGTGAACAGAACGTGCCAATTCTTTACTATCTCAGCACACCGGTGCATTGTATTTCATTGTAAATGTTGAGGGATTTGATCTCCAACGCACCGCTGTGCTGAGAAAATAAAGGATTGGCTGTGTCTGGTGGAGGAGGGTTTACGACACATTTTTTACGTGAACGAAGGAAAAAAAATGGATTGTATTTATTGTTGTAGATTGTCCAGCAACATCGACATTTAACGGTCATGTATGTACATATGCGTTAACACATACAATAATAATAATAATAATAATTTTCACTTCTACGAGTCAATCAGTTATTTTTTATTTAAACAGGAAGAAACCGCTGAGCTATGTAACTTGTTTTTAACAGTCGTCCAGCGGGGAGAGGAACGCAAGTTACAACTTCCCGGGGCATCTGGGGCAAATAGTCAGGACCAATGCAGCGTGTCTTTGGACTGTGGGAGGTAAGTCCGGTTCTCGGGAGAGAAAAAAACCCTACGCGGAAACGGGGAGAGCATGCAAACGCCACACTGAAGGATACCCAAGTCGGGAATCAAACCCGGGTTTCTGTGAGGTGGCAGCGCTAGTCACCGAAGGGAACCAATATTGTTGTTTGGTTGTGAAGTCTCATCTCATCTCATCGTCTGAAACCGCTTAATCCTATATAGGGTCACGGTGAGCCGGAGCCTATCCCGGAAACACAGGGCGTAAGGCAGGAATACACCCGACGACGGGACGCCAGTCCATCGCCGGGCATTACGGGACAATTTTAGTCTGCGAGCCAATCAACCTATCCAGGAGCATGCTTTTGGACTGTGGGAGGAAACCGGAGTACCCGGCGAAAACCCACGCGGACACGGGGAGAGCATGCAAACTCCACACAGAAAGGCACCCGAGCCGAGAGATTCGAACCCGGGACCTTCTTGCTGTGAGGCGTCAGCGCTAACCACTGGGCCACCGCGTCGCCCGGTTGTGAAGTGGAACAGGTGAAATTGTTTATTCTCAAATCTAATATTTACATAACTGTATTGTAATTCACGCTATAAATAACGACTAATAATAATCTTCTTACCATAAGCACCTAATCCCAATACCAATATTAATTAATTGCGTTGAGCAAAGAATAAACGTTCAACAATTCGCACTTTGACAAAATCAAGCCTGATTTTATTTGCAGCTTCGAAGGCCAGAAATATATACGTTGCAAATTATCTGCAATGCCTTTCAATTCGTGCCAAAATTGCACAACCTAACACTTTGGCAGCAACGTGCTTACATTACACATTAACAACTTCATGGGTTTCTTACTGGTCAAGGGCCAACCGGTGTTATACAAATAGTCTCCTCCGAGGAGGGCAATCGGGCCCTGGCCACACGAAGCCGAGTGACGTGGCGCGTTGTGCAGCTGCTTGCGAGCACGGACCCCCCGCTCTCTGAGAGCCATCGCAACATCTCCGCCGGTCTGTGTTTTTGAGGCGCCCTTTGCGTGGTGAGTAGCGCTTTAGCCTCACGGCAAGAAGGCTCCGGTGCCCTTCAGTGTGTGGAGCTTGCGTGTTCTCTAATCGTGTGTGCGTGGATTGTCGCTGGGCACTCCGGTATCAGCCCACCGTTCAAAGGCATGCTGCCTCTGTTAATTGGCCTGCTGAGTAAATTGCCCCCACTTCCCTGATACCTTGTTAATTGCTTACGCCCTTCCCGCTGGACAACTGTTAAAAAGAGCCACATAGCTCAACTGTTTAAATCAAAACTGAGTGTTTTGCCAAGTCGAGCGTCAGTTTTATGGCTAAATGAAACACGTCTCGACAACGCCATGTAAAACGAAAACGAAAATCACAAGAATGCCTGATACAAAGCCCACTTCCAGCTTGCGTTTCGTTTGCCGCCATGAAAGGATATAGAATATAACGGTGCTTGTTATGTTATATGGATTGTTTGTTTGCCGCGCGGATGTGTGCAAGTATGGGCATTCGGGAGATGCAGACCGGGGCGGGCGGACGTGATGATGGCCACGCCACCCCTCATCGTGGACCGTGGTGGCCTCGGTTGGCGCTCGCTAACGACGCTAGGCATTACGGTCAATGTAGGCCACGTGTAGAATGTGTAGCTGTACCGTATATATATACAAGTGGCAGTCAAAATGTTTAAAAAACGGATTATTAACGAGACACAGGCACACCAGCTGTGGTATTGGCTTTTTTTTTTTTATAAAGCGCAGCTCCGAACGGTAGGCGCATGCATTTTAACGCGTGATTAGTGCATACAAATTGAACTTCAAAATAAGCTATAATGCAAGGTAGCGGGGGTAATTGTTTCAAAAATCGAAATTCTCAAAATATTCATTTGCACCGTCTATTCATTACACGGTGCATGCTTATTAAACTGTGTGTGTATAAACACGCGCGTGTGCACGCGCACACGCACGTGCACACACGCCAAGCCCTGCACATTGCCATCGGTACACACATTAATAGGCTATTACATCGGCTCACACATCACGCCGAGCCCTGTCGCGTTCCCTGATGGTTTTACACGACGGTGATCCACCTGCCGGCTAAGTGAATTAGTACCCGGCGCAGTCCTTGCAGCTCGGCAAGAATATGCGCGGCAAGATTATATGGCGGGTTTTAAACGGTTCCATTAATTATACATTAAATACTATTAAACCCATCCGGAAAGGTTAGAGTCTTCTTGCAATTTGTGGCCTTGCCACTTACCCTGGTCCGGAGCCGTGTGTCTATGCGGTGAGCGTCGACTCGCCGAGGCAGCAAGGAAGGAAACAAAACACAGATCTACTGACAAATAACACTGGATATACTGTGTAGCACTGAGTGTTAGGCAGTTTTTATTTAACCTGGAACGAACAGATGAGCTATGTAGCTCTTTGTTAATTGATGTCTAGCGGAGAAGTATAAGCAAGTTACAACATGTTAGGGAACCTGGGAGCAAATTGTCAATGAAAATAATCTCATCTCATCTCATTGTCTGAAACCTCATCTCATCTCATTATCTGAAACCGCTTAATCCTATATAGGGTCACGGTGAGCCGGAGCCTATCCCGGAAACACAGGGCGTAAGGCAGGGATACACCTACGATGGGACGCCAGTCCATCGCCGGGCACTGCGGGGCAATTTAGTCTGCGAGCCAATCAACCTATCCAGGAGCATGCTTTTGGACTGTGGGAGGAAACCGGAGTGCCCGGCGAAAACCCACGCGGACACGGGGAGAGAACATGCAAACTCCACACAGAAAGGCACCCGAGCCGAGAGATTCGAACCCGAGACCTTCTTGCTGTGAGGCGACAGCGCTAACCACTGGGCCACCGCGCCGCCCAATGAAAATAATACAAATCTATAATCCACGCAAATTGCACGCCTGGTCGGGAACAAGACACGAGCGTGAAGCCGAGCTCAGTGTGCGAACCCCTGGTGAAAGAGCTGTTGTTTGAGTAGTTTTTTTATCGAAAGTCCAGGCTGCGGTGGTCTGTTTCGGGTTGTAGTTGCAGATATAGAAAAGCCGTTGTGCATTATTTGTTTTAGGGCGAGGGATACTGAGTTAGTATTGTTACAATTTACCTAGTCAACGTTATTTGGACTGTGGGAGGAAAACGCAGTACCTGTCAACAAATTAAGCGGATATGGGGAGGACATGCACACTCCAGAAAGGTACCCGAGCCGAGAATCAAACCCAGGAATGTATTGCAGCGTTGGCCACGTGTGGAATTTCGCTTCAAAAGGGCCCTTTTCAAAGATGCCGGGTAAATCAGGGATCTCTATACACGCCAGTTATGCTATATTTTCAACGCAACGTTCAAATTAAACTGCGGCTTCACAGGTGTGTGGGCATGCAACCATTGTCTGCACAAGCAAATTATGCTAATTAGCAACCTGATAGATGCTCATTCATTATCAATACCCACTTAATCCTATGCAGGGTCACGAGGGGCCAGAGCCGATCCCAGCCGACAGAGGGTGCAAGGCACGGGAATTGCCAGGATGTGACACCACTATATGGTAGGGCACATTTTTGGGACAATTTGCTCAGCAAGCAAAGTAACCAATGCATTTGGAGGAAACCGGAGTATCGGGCGAAATTCCACGCGGACTCAACACAGAAAAGCACCCGAGCCTGGAATCGAACTCGGGGACCTTCTTGCTGTGAGGTGACAGCGTTACTCACTACGCCACAATTATTCTTTTTTTGTTAGTTCATAACATTTGTACCAACTGCAAGCAAAATACAAGCTTATATACTCACTGTGCCACCGCGCCATCCCTGAGAGCAACGTTTTAATTTACTGGATTAGACATTTATTCTTTGTTTATGTTCGTACATTACGTGCCTTTTGAAAAAAACAGCACATTTTCACTTTTAAATTCACAACTTAATTGTAATGTAATGTGCAGCTCTTTATCGATCTGCTGCTAGATGGAGGCCTCTTCAAGCCTTTTCGGTCACGGAAGTCGTTTGGCCACATTTCACGGTACTGATCAGTGTGCATTTGCAAACAAGTAGCCTTCAGTAAGCAGTGATTCACAATCGAGCTTATCCAGAAATGTATTTATAACATATGCATTTTTAAGCGTTGCTTTGTGTGCCTGGCGTCACGGTGGCCCAGTGGCAAGCGCTTTCGCCGCACAGCAAGAAGTTCTCGGGTTCGAGTCTCGACTCGGGTGCCTTTCTATGTGGAGTTTGCATGCTTTCCCCGTGTCCGCGTGGGTTTTTGCCGGGCACTCCGGTTTCCTCCCACAGCCCAAAACACGTGCTGCTGCATAGGTTAATTGGCTTGCATGCTAAATTGCCCCAAGTGCCCGGTGATGGACTGGCGTCCCATCGTGGGTGTATCCCTGCCTTGTGCTCTGTGTCTGCCGGCATAATCTCCGGCTCACCGCGACCCTGTACATGACTCAGCGGTTTCTGACAATGAGACGAGATGAGCTTTGTGTGCTCTCCTTCCATACAAGAAACCTGGAAGCACCGGGTCACTTTAATTAAATAACAACCCACATGTTCATCCCACTGAAAATGAACTTGTTAACGTAAACAGCCAGTCGAGCTAAACGTTAACACACGCTTGGAACGGCTGTGTAAAAAAACCAAAATCAAATAACGTCGCAGCGCACTAAAATACCAGAAGACAATAACTGACAAGGTATTTTGAAGCCGACAGCTTGCTGGCACCTCCTTGATGTGTTGTCTTCCAGACGTCCGATGAGAACGGTTGATACCACCATCAAATAACATTCGTGGCTTCTCAACATTTGTAACGCTCCACGAAGGAAGTTTGTGATAAAAAAAAATGCTGTTTGTTTTGAGTCGGCTTCAGCTTTTATGTTAATGCAGCTGTGAGCTCATAATGTGCGTACACTGTACGTGATGAGTATGCGTTGTTGTTCATTCACTCATTATCAAAACCCGCTTAATCCTGTATAGGGCCGGGGGGAGCCAGCGACTATACCGGCCGACAGAGGGCGCAAGGTAGGAGGATACCCAGGATGTGACGCCAGTACATTGCAGAGTAGTTGTGTTAATTGCTGATTCCCTCACTGTGTGCAAGGCAGCTGTTGGAGGCTGCTGCTGCAGAGCAGCGATGTCAACAGTGCAGAAACAAAAACTATTGTTCTGTATTTCTGCACCGACTCTTCGCCCAGATAAATTTCACCATCGTGGTGAAGAATGGTCATTGATCATATACCCTTCTTAACACCTTGCACGGCCAGTCGTCTCTCATCCAACAGTGAATTGTTGCAAGAGTCGGAACGTGTACATTGCCCTGAACCCAAAGCAACGGCCGTTTGCAGGATTCACACCGTAAATTGCTTGAGGATGGGAAGAGAAGATGGCAACCTACTTAAAACATCTCCTCCATTCCCACCCTGCATGCTCACCTCTGTCCAGCCAGCAGAATAAATGGGTAACATCAAGATATTCGATCGGCGGTTCGCCCGCAGTGGTGGAATAAAGCGTGCGCACCCCCCTCTCTTCCAAAACATCTTGTCGAGCGCGGAAGGCTTGGCCAAGCTGACAACTGGTAACAACTTAGCGTAGTAGAAGCGCATCACTTTTCGATGGGAGAGGAGGACGGACGATACCATCCGTTACGTGTTGTGGCGATGAGACTGCGTCTTGTGTAAACTCAGGGAGATTTGTTATGGGACAGAGCGTCCAACGTGGCACACGTGTCTGAAGGCGGCCTCGTTACAATAGAGACGACGGGCAGCTCACCACCAGCCCACCTCCCAGATCAGCTAAAGTGTGGTGCGGACATTCGCTTATTTAAATTGGACTGATATGTATATACATGCTACTCCCCGGAGGGCTTGTCCTCGTAATGCCAGCTGTTCTTGGGCGGCACGGTGGTGCAGTGAGGGTAGCGTGGTGGTGTTCTGAGTGGCGCTGTTGTGTCACAGCAAAAAGTCATGAGTTTGAGTCCCGGCTCGGGTGCCTTTTCTGTGTGGCGTATGCATAAAAAAACACGCGTACACTGGTCCGCGTAGATTTTCACCGAGCGCTCCGGTTTCCTCCCACAGTCCAAAGATATGCTGCCTAGGTTAATTTTCCTGACGACATTTCCCCCCGGTGCCCTGAAATGTTGTAACTTGCTTACCCATGCGCTCTGGACAACTGTTAAAAAGAGCCACATAGCTCAACTGCTTCTTCCAGCTTGAGTTAAAGCTGACTGATAAAAACCGGTCGTTGTTGTTATGCGTTTACAGTACGAGTAGACGCATCGGTTTATATGAGCAATCTGGAACATAAACGCTGCTGCCGGCGCCACTATTGATGTCGTAAACACATTAATTCCACGATTTACACTTCGTGATGTCCACCGACACGCCGAGCGACCACATTGCCATTTCATTCTGCGACGAACGGCACAAACGATAACGCGAGTCGTCTCACCTTGAACTCGGCAGCACAGTTCAGCACACATGGGAACGACGTTAATTGCAAAGTTTGCCTTTTTATTATTAATATATATATATTTTTTATTAAGATGGTTAAATCTCGGGAAAGTGCATACATCATCCCAGGAGGCGCCACCCAGTGTTATCTGCGGCGGCCGGGTCTCCTGTCAATGTGCGGCAGTCCGGTATATGAGCGATGGACTGACAGCGCGGTCAATCAAAAATGCATTGAAACTTTATGAATAAGCCCACTGGAGGTTAATTATTCATGGAGTCGAACGATCTCGGGTGGACCATTCGTTTCAATTTCATCAATGCTCTGGGGCTACACCTTTGTTGAAGGAATAATTCCGAAAAGCGCCTGCTCCGGGAAGGGAGTGGAGGGCAGATTTGACAGGAGTTAGTCACCCGAACCCATCGGGTTACTGGTGTGCAAATGCTAAAAGAGATATCTTATTTACGCCTTAATGGTCATTTCAATGAAATAGACCGTCTCTGAAAGAAAACCACATCACATTTCACCGCCGTGTGTTTGTCGAGACGTTGATGTTCTTACGCGTGAAAGAGAAGCTGACACCGTAGTGCAGCAGTTAGTACGTTGGATTTCAAGAACCCAGAGTTCGCAAGTTCGACTTCTCGGCGAGGCAGCCGACACAATGCGGCAAATCCCTTGAATCCTCCTGCTGTGTCCATCCATCAGTATAAAAGCTACACCACGGCTTGAGTAGATTTGCAGATTGTGTGTGGATAAGTACGTTTGCCGCCACCTCTTCTGAGACGTGGGGGGCATGTTGGCGAGTGAGTATCGCTGTCGCCTCACAACAAGAAGGACCGGGTTCGATACCCGGCTCGGGTGCCTCTCTCTGTGGAGTTTGCACGCTCTCCCCGTGTCTGTAGTGGATTTTCGCTGTTTACTCCGGTTTCCTCCTGCAGTCTAATATCATGTTGCCTCGGTTAATTGTCCTTACTAAATTTACCCCCATGCTGGAAGTGTTGTAACTTGCTTGCCCCTCCTCGTTAATTAAATATAACAAACAAGAGTTACAAACCTCAACGGGTTTTTCGAGCTTAAATAAATACTCACTGACTGACGTCTGGCCGGCGAGGAAGATTGGGTCAAAATAGATTGAAAAGGTTTTTATTTCAGATCTTTTTCCAGTGGACAGAC
>JAZEWT010000001.1:20665587-20676906 GCA_036362905.1 Mordacia mordax
CCACCTCCCAACCATCTCCCAACTAAACCACCACCTCTTCCGCAGTCCGCACTGCCCAGCGCAGGGAAGTGTGGTTAAACAATTCTCAGGCCCGCAATGACAAAGGGGGGCCATCAACTAGCAGTGGATTGACAAAGGGCAGAGCGGATTTCGAAATGAGCGGCAGCCGAAGTAATTAGTCTCCTCCATTAACAACTTTCATCATTTGCATCTATGAGTACCCGCTTAATTATGTAGAGGATTGCGGGGAGCCAGAGCGTATCTCGGCGGACACAGTGGGTAGTGCACGGCTATTCCCCTTGATTGGATGCCAGTCCATCGCAGGGCACTGTGGGAAACTGAGCCAGCATGCCAATTAATCTTGACAGCAACATGTATTTGGACTTTGGGAGGACACCAGAGAACTTGACGAAAACCCACGCGCACAAAAATGCCCCCGAGCCGGAAAACGAACTCTGCAAACCGTGCTGTGCGGCGGCAGCGCTATTCACTGCGCGACTGAACTGCACGTTAACAACTTGAACGAGCACTTAAAACGCAGAGCCGATGACACTACAGTTCAATTAGTGGCCAGCTGCAGTGTTGTTCGGTAAGAATGAAAACAGCGGCACATTTTACGTGGAGGATCACAGTCCAGGATAAGGAGCTATTTAGTAGACATTCACGAGTATTTATCTTGTTCACATAGCTAATGAGGATGACACAGAAACGCCTGATGATGCCTCCAACATGGGAGACGAAACACCGTGAAGGAGAGAAAGGACATACAATATGGCTATCCTGATAGAACAGCTATTGAGAGCAATCCTCATACATCGAGTCGTAAAAACACACATCAATACAATGACAAAACATAAAACCACGGTGAAGACTGCTGTATATCGTTGCCTACCTCCGGGAGTTGTAACGTGTGCACACCTGCTGCTCGTACTGCGCAGATTAATAAATGTTGCGAATCTCACTTGGGCACAAGTGTTAAGCCAGACGATAACCTGCCGAAGGATACATTAGAATGCCTCTCTTTCCTTCGGATATTGCAGTGAGTCGAATTAGCGGCCCTTTTTTCATTTGCGCGGTTAATTCATCCGATGTTGCCCTGGTAAAGATTATGTTCGTGGGTCTCGAGAGAGAGAGAGGAAACGCACACGGAGGGGAAGGAGGGGGAGTGGGAGAGACCCCCTGAGTGGCGATGGAGCGGTGATACCAAGGCACGCGCGGACGTGATATGAAATACCCGACAAACGACTGGACAGTGGCATCAGCACGAACATATTTATGGGGGCGGCATTGTATTTGGGCATGGATCATTTTTGGATGATCAAGCTCCGATTGTGTCCTTGACTCAAAAGTCACACACTAATACTTGGATAATGCTTAACACCCAATCACAAAGGATAGAATTAATAATGATAGCAATAATAATGATGAGCCATGAAAACCCACATCATTACGATAGAACTAATATGCAATTACCAAATGGCCACTTTATATAGTGAGCAACAACGACAGAGAACCCCCCACACACACACACAGCTTCCTGTACACTTGTGCACAAGAATACACCCGTATGTTTACACGCTTATTAAATAACGTGCGACGAGGAGGCAGCAGACGAGACTAAAATCAAAATTGGTATGCGGAATGATGTCCGAATTTGTTTCATAGTTGTGTTGTGTTTTTTTTCTCTCCAAGCCCAGCGCACAATAAGTCGGGGACAGACAAAACACGCCGACGAGCAGGGTAAACACGCATCAGCAGCAGTATATAGATATCAACTGAATGATAATACAATGGTACAGGCAGAGAAACAAATTGGTAGTAATTATGTTCCGTAACAAATATGGAGCGCGGCATAAATATTCATGGAGAGCCGGGGGTCCCGGCAGGGTAGTGAAAAGCACAAACAAAAGTCGCGAGTGCGCTGCGGGCTGCTCGCCTGGGGACTGTGCGACCCATATTACCGCAATTCATACATTAGCATGCCATTAATTTACAATTACACAGCGCGACCACTGTTGAGATATTGCCAAGTGTGTTAAACTGACTATTCAATTACGAGCGATGCAAGGTCGCCCAAATTCGGAAATGCCACAATATGAAACTGCCCGGGATCATTAGGCGTGTGCAAGGAATATCGAGAAGAGGCGAAACGCTGGGCATAAACATTTCGCATCCACTATGCGGTGCCCTAATTAGCGCGGACGCACGTGCGCCTATAGTCGGCCACCGCCAGCGCTCGAACTGAGTCATTAGTTGCGAATTGTTTTAAATACTTAAAGATTGTTTAATGACATGTTTCCGAATGATTGCTTGCTGCCAGTTCCCTAGGCTACCGATAACCTATAGTACCTCCCCCCCCCCCCCGTTGCCCTGCCCTCGCTATTTAACGCGTATCGAATGTAAATGATGCTGTCTGCCTGGCTAAGATGGGGATCGGCGCGGCTGCTGCGCCCCGAAGGCGCGCCGCCTGTTTAGGAGTCAATAACGCGGCCGTCGACCGAGTAGAAGGTGTATAACAGGCGACGTGTCGGGTAACGACCCGCTTCTTGCGGCGCAGAGAGGGTCCAGACAGCTGGAGTGATTCCCTTAGCTTTTCTTTTTAAGGCCACGTTATGGACGAATGTTTTGAGAGAGGATGCATGAAAATCCTAGTCATCATCTTCATTATCGTCATCATCAGCAACCATTGTTTTGCACATTGCCCTACAAAGGCCTGTGTTTTGTTATCGGGTTTTACGTCTCGATTTATGTTTTCTCAAGGTTTGCTCGTTCGGAAAGCCGTGTCGAGCGCTCCTCCTCTCTTCTTTACCACGCTGCACCTTCCACTTTGCAGGCGTCGTCAGGTTTCTAAAATTAATTCTCTGACTCCATTGCATTCCTTGGTGTTAGTAAGTGTTGTGAATTTTCGCATATTTCAAAGTGTTAATGCGGTACTTTTATACGGCTTGCATTTCCATGTTTACCTAATTGATTTTGTTGATGTTGATCGTGCTTTTGCACCACTGCCAACGCAGTAGCAACGTCTCCACGCAATTATTTGTTGTAGGATTGGCGCGTTTTATCGACTTCTTGCGGTTCCTGCACAGGGCCGTGCCACGTTCACCTCCACGATGCCTTACAGGATTGTATTCGAGACGTATTGATGTTGGTTTTCACGGCTCGATGTATAAGAATCACTCTCAAGAGCTGCTCATGCGGGATGCTTCCAACGTGGGATGCGAAACGTCGCGAAGGAGAGGGGCGGAACGCTCGATACGCTATCTCGAAAGAGCAGATCTTGTTTTCGAGACGTTACCCATTGCACGTATGCGCGTTACCCACGCAGCTGCATGGAGTATGCTGCTATTTGTGTGTTCCAGTTCTACTCGATAATAACTAGTAATCTTTACAGTTTGCGAAAGGTGCACGTGGGCTAGCAATGAAGCGTTTAGACCACATGATAATACTCTGTGTAAAGCGCGCAGGGCTCCGTACAGAAGACACAGTGGTGTTACTAAGTAGTGTAGCGTGTACGGTGTACAGCACATTCGAGGTGTCTCACGCTTGTAGAAGTCTATTTGCGTAGGGCCATCGTTAGGATTTGTAAATGCACCACGTGCCATCGACGTCATAAAAGACGGCTACTTGGAGAGGCCTTCATCTGGGGTTTTAATTTAAGCTGGAATGAATCGTTGAGCTGCACAGATATTTTCACAATTGTCCAGCTGGGAGGGATAAGCAAGTTACAATATCAGCTAAGTTCAGCAGCATGTATTTGGAATGTGGGAGGAAACTGAAGTACCCTGCGAAACACCACGTAGACACGAGGAGAACATGTAAACTCCACACAAAAGATATCAGAGCTGAGCATCGAACCTATAACCTTCTTGCTGTGAGGCAGCAGCTGTACTGACGGCGCCACTTTGCCACCCTATTAACCATGGCTAATGACGGGTGATAATAACATATGTAGATGTGTACGTGCGTCCGTGTTCATCATAATGAACCCCTTACGTATTTGTAAACTCCGTGCGCCTGTGCAGTGATTTTGACGCACACCCACCTGTCACCATGACGAGAGCTGTCAAGCAAGCGAAGGCTGAAATGTCCACGTTCAACTCCTGCAGGCTGGCAGAGAACTCCAGGATCGCGTCCAACCAGTCCCCGAATCCTCGTAAGCATTGCAGTCGGTGCATTACCACGCCATTGCAGAAGATCAGCTTCCCCTCGGCAGGGTTCGATCTGAATGGCACGTGACGGCAAAATGCACACTGTAGTTACTGTGAAAGCATTAATTATAGTGCGTTTTGATGAGTGGCTAAGAAGGTCTCGCCGTGAGTCTTGAGATAATTTCAGTGGGGTCTCGTATTGAGGCGTTTAGCCAATTCAGCTGATGAATGGTTTGACATGTTGGAGGACCGCGAAGTACCCGGTGAAAACCGACAGTGAACGGGAGGGGATAACACTAATAAGCGTATTGATCAACTTGCTGAACTGCTATTTATTTTAAAGATTGTCTACTGTTTCAGTGACAGGCGTGTGCTATCGTGCCCGGGTATGTATTACTTCTAAACACTTGCATACGATACCACACAGTACGGTGTCTTTGTCGATGACGTGAAATACTCTGTGACATAATTCGCAAGTTATGTATGAGCCGTTGCTTTTTGCAGGGGCCCACGGCACCAATTCTGTGTTTGTAACCTGCCTCGCGACTACGCAAGAGAGCGTTACTGCGAGTAACGCAAGCCTTCAACGGTGTAGTAGTTCATGTATTGCTATCGCAGATCTGCCCGTGAAATACTCAAAGGGATGCCATCTGCTTGTGAACGAACCAACCCAGCTGACTCGGAGTCAGCCAAGACGTCCAAAAGAATGTTCGCCAAGGAGACGGAGCGTGATGAGACCTTCATCCAACGTTGGCTTGACCGCGCATAATCGTGATGATCCAGCAGTCTACATATCCACCTACCTACAGAGTGTCTCACTTTCAAAGAAGACAGCAGACTATACCGAATACTGGACTAGCTAAGGATCGAGTCTCAGACCGCCTGAGGATATCTTCCAACGTGGTAAGCGAAACATCGCGAAGGGGTGAAGGGACATCGAGCCATGAAACCTACATTGATACATTATGATCATTCATCCCTAAGCTAACACCGTTTTCGAGCGACTATTATAAGTTTCCACAGCTCTCTGTGCTTTGCAGGTTCTCTTGGGAGAGCGGCGTGGGGGGCCGGGGTTGGGGAGGATGGGGTGCGGGAGACACGCGGTACACATAATAAACAATGACGAATATCCAGTGAGTCTGTTGACTGAAGAGAAGAAGAGGCGGAGCGATGGAACCGGTCCATATGGATGCTATTTGGTTCGTCCAGATTCGCACTATTTTATTGATCAGTGGGACGCGAGCGCCGCCGAGTTGATCGTGGAGACCAGACCAAACCGGACCAAGTGGGCTTTCAGGTGCAAAACGTAAAGAGCCGCTGTTCTCGATTGTGAGAGGTGGTGACGGCTTGCGGGAAGGGGAGCCGCTTCATCCAGCAGCGTATCGAGCACTGCTGTTGCCGAGGACGACCTACCTGTACGCGAGTCTGAGCACGAAGAGTTCCAGGAAGGCGGACTCAAAGAGCAACTCGCGGTCGTCACGGAGCAGCTCTGCGACCCCCGGGAGCTTGTCGGCCCAGCTGCGGATCACGTCCATGCAGCCTGTGAGCAGCTCGTAGAACTGCTGCACGCTCTCCGCGTCCGTGGCTCCCGCCTGGAACTCCGCTGCCGACTGGAACTGCGTCAGGATCATGCCGACAGAGAAATGGACAGAGGAGAAACACGAGACGTCAGCGCTTCGCGATCGTTGGGTGAAAGGTGGTTTGCAATCATGATTACACCTCGGCGTGTTATTTGCCCAATAATAGTTGTGCTCAACGTGAAAATGTACGCGCAACTGGATTTTCATATTTAATTCGGAGGCTGCCACTGGCCGGTTTATGGAAAGCCTAATCATCATCGTTATGATTATCATCATCATTATCGTCATCCTCATCAGCCATTTACACATCGCTCCACAAAGGCGCGTGCATTGATGTAGGTTTTCACAGCTCAATGTATGAGAGTTGTTCTCAAGAGTTGCTCTTTCGGGATAGCCGTGTTGAGCGCTCCTTCTCTACATTGTGACGTTTCGCCTCCCATGTTGGAGGCATCCACAGGCGTTGTGTGGCGCAAGCGTTATGTGACCAAGTCAGTTATCTGACCTGGTCATGTGACCAAGTCAGTTATCTGACCTGGCCATGTGACCAAGTCAGTTATCTGACCTGGTCACATAACGCCTGCGGATGCCTCCATCGTCGGAGGCCAAACGTTGCAAAATTAAGAGAGAAGCAACACTCGACACGGCTATCGCGAAAGCACATGTGTCGGGAGAAATGTTCATTCATCCAGCCGTAAACACCTATATCAGTACAGTATTCACTTAATCCAGCCTATCCCGGCAGACACAGGGTACAAGGCAGGGCTATCCATAGCATGAAGTGCCAGTCCACTGCAAGCAGCAATTAAGTCACGACAATATCTAGGCTACAGCATGCCTTTGAACTGCGGGAGAAAATCTGACTACCCGGTGAAAACCCACACGGACGTAAATGACTCATTATCTTGATGTATTTTAACTGGGTTAGGAGAACGTGTGAGTAGGTTATGGAAATAAAGGAGCCGCAGCCTAGATCAACAGCTAGCTCTTCTCTTGTACCTGCACACGCACACATATCTACGTATCACACCTATGAGGCACGGGTTGTCCAACATGCGTTTGAAGTTTCGTTCGTGAAACAAAACAAGACTTTAAATCGACTTTCATGTGCCTTGTAGTGACGCCATTGGAGGTACGTTTAAATAAATATATCATCACCAGTCGTACAACAAGGCATTTACTTTGGCGCGTCTGAGAGTCACTGTGAAGCTGTGTGCGTGCCTAACGACAGCCCGATACACCGATTACAGGTTTGTAGTTGCGACAGAAGAGCCTTTGTATTTCGTGTGTCTTGTGTTCCTTTAAGTCAGATGTACAATATCGGCTGCACGTTGAGCCGTGGTGCAGTGGTGGGCGCATTGTCGTATGAACCTGGCAACCTGAGTTTGATCCCTGTCCGCCGCTAACATAAGTTGTCCGTCATATCTAAACCAGTCCTGCTCCTTCGCTCAGCTGGCAACACCATCCCTCCTCCTCCCCCCTCCTCCCGTCTGACCTCACCAAACCGCATTGACCAAAATGGTGAAGTATGGTCACACCATTCCCGTAATGGCCCATTCTAGCGGGGGCAGGCTTTCATCCAGCAGTGCGTTGACATCGCGTCTGCGTATTATAATGGTTGAAATGATTGCAGCCAATACGGCTGCACACATTTCATTTGGCAGGAACTGCCCTGCACAGCGCTGTGTATGGTGCCTCGAAACCTTTGAGCATTTAATAAGAAGTTGAGCGATCGGCAGCGCGTGAAAATATACGTGTGGAACTTAGTGCATGGGACGGATAGCGCGGAATAATAGCGCACGCCGGGGCTGTCACGCACGGGACAAGGGGAGAAGCGACGCCACGCGAGTGATGCCCAAGTAGTGATTAGAGCTGGGCTTAAATGACCGAGCGAGCGACACTATGACCAAATTATAATTAAAGCTCATTGGCCGCCACGTCCGCTGTCCTCTAATGCATAAAATAATGTTTGCGTTTCTAAAGCGGCTTGCTACCGAGGGTCTCAAAGCGCTGCACAGAGCTATGGAGGGAACAGCATGTCAAAGGCAACATCGGAAAAGATCAAACAAGTAAAATAATTGCTATAAATCAATGAAGAACGTTAAATAAAAGTTAAATAATTGTTTAAACAAATTAAAGAAAAGGAAGGAGTGTTCCTGAGTTGGCACAGGTCAACAGCGAGCCATTATTCAAGCACACGACGGTGATCAGACTCAACATTCATATCCTGAATTCTTCAAAACTTTACGAAACAAGTGAGTCTTGAGACAAGATTTGAAGATGCCCAGGGACTCAGCTGACAATTTCCAATGGAAGAGAGTTCCAGAGTCTGGGAGAGGCCCAGGAGTAGGCTTTGTCACCCATCGAATGGAGGTGCGATCTGGGCACTTGCAGCAAGCCCATATTGGAGGATTGAAGTTGTCGTTTTGAGGATGGTGCCTGAAGTAGGCCACAGAGGTATGTCGGAGCAGCGCCAGTAAGAGCTTTATAGATAAGAAGGAGAGTCTTGAATTCAATACTGTAATCAACCATTCGCTAGTGGAGAGACACAAGCAATGGGGATATGTAATAATGAATCAGATTGTGGGTGAGGACTCCAGCAGCCACATTCTGTACACATTGGAGACGATTGATAAGGTGAGCAAGGATGCCAGGAAATAGTTGATGTAGTAATCGATTTGTGAAAAGACGACGATGTGGATAAGTTTCTGAGCCTCGGAGGTTGACAGGATATTGCGCAGTCTGGCTATATTTTTGAGCTGGAAATAGGCTCCCTTCATCACCTTATTGATGTGCGTCTCGAAGGTGAGCGAGGAATCAAGAATCACTCCGAGACTCGGGATTGTCTTAGCAATTTCGATGGTCTGGTCCTTAAGCATTATATTGACGGGTTCAGCCTCGTTCATCTTGGGCCTGTCCAAAGCATCAACTAGGATGCTGAAAAGGTAGGTGGTATGGGCGCAATCAAGTGCTTTCCGATAGCGATTGAGCTGGTCCTTATAAATTTGAGTGTGGATGGTGAGGTCAGATTTTCTCCAAGTCCGTTCAGCACTGCATGCATTCACCTGGAGCTCCTGGAGTTCATCATTATACCAGACCAGGAGGATGGTTCTCTGCCTGAGACAAAGCGTGATTTGATTGGGGCCCAAACATCCAGAATGTGTGATAGCAAGCTTTTGTAGGTTTCAACGATCGCACCAGAGGCAGAGTGAGCTGAGGTAGAGATGAACTGTTGATTGCAGTGGAAATAAGTCTGGACTGATGGAGTTAAGATTTCAGAATGGGATTTGGTGCTTAGTGATGGAAATGGGTGGCAGGACCTTGAGACCAAACCATATAGAAGGGTGATAAGACAGATTAAAGACTGACAGGTTGGTTACAGATATGCCCCTTGATGAAACCAGCTCCAGAGTATGGCTACATCTGTGAGTGGCCGATGTCACATGGTGAATTAAACTAAATAAGTTTAGAGTGGCCATGAGATCCCTTGCGAGGGAGTTCTTTGGAAAGTCAACAAGGATGTTGAAACTGACAAGCATCAGAATCTCCTCAGAACTGGAGCATAGCTTAGAAAGCAGCTCATACAGGTGATTGCCAAAAGAAGTGGATAATTTAGGTGGGCATTAGGGCAGTACCAACTTCACAGGTTGAGCCGACATTCAATCCAGAGACATATGCTCGAATAAATAGAAGGTTGGCGACGTAATCAGACAGATGTTCGCAGTGACACAGTGGAGAACCGCGAGGCTACTATCGCGGCCATAAAAATGAGCTTTCCGATGGAGTTCGAAGTCTTGCAGTTGAGCTTGGTTCAATATGAGCAAATCATCTTGATGGGACCTGGTCTATGTGAGGTATAGCAGGTCCAAAATGTTTGCCCAAGATCAATTCAGTGATCGGTGGGACTTTTTCTGTGTTCAGAGAGCCCAAACTGAGCAGAGCAAATTGGGCTTTCAGGTGCAGACAATGTGCGTGCTGAAGGAGCAGTAACCAGTGATATTGTCCACAAGCCACGCTGAGCTGCCACTCATCTAATTTGTTGCTTCCTTGGCATCCAACATGTAGGGCGTAATAGAGGGATGGTGTTTAGGGCATTGGTCTGGGGCGGGTTAATGAGCCTTTTGTAACCAGCACTGCGATGGATGTAATGAGAGCGGCAGACAATCGCCAGCTGACGGTATGTGGCAAGAAGGTTGGGGATAGGGTGAAGTGATTCGGGGGCGAGGCTCAGGTGAGCCGCGCATGTGTGGGTGATCATAATCGAAAGAGAACCTATAAATGAGGTGATACAACGACAACAACGAGCTTACTAGAGTCGTAGTAAGACAAACACTTTGAGTGCCAAGCATAGTAGCAGTGGTTGTGTGAATGATATTAGATGACTATCGTGAGGTAGTTATTAATGAAGTAGTGCATGGAAAGTGAATAGGTAATGAATAATACGTGAATAGGTGCTTTTGTGGTAAATGGATAATTGGGGAGTAGTTAGGTAGTAAGGTAATGGAATTAGGAGTAAGTAGGTAGTGTAACAACAAGGTAGTTAATGGTTAGGCAGTGAGGTGATAAGTGGTTGATTGGTGAATAGCAGTGAGGAGAGGATTAGTGAAGAGAGTGGTAATAGTTCAGTAAATGTGATGAGAAGTGATGACAGTGGTAAGAGGTGAGAAGGATTGTGTGAAGTGCGTGACATTGGGTGGTTAGAGGTGGTCAGGAGAGGGTTCGGAAGGTAAGACGGTAATTAGGGGAGAGTCAGGTAAGGTGAAAAGGTGAGAAAGATGGTGAAGTGATAAAAGATGTGAGGATGTGATATGAAGATGTGAGGAAGGTAAGGAGAGGATGGCGAGGTGAATAAAAATGTGAGGAAGGTAAGTGAGATACGGTCGTGTGGTGAATGAGGTGAGCAGGTGGTGAGGACAGAGGGAGGTGAGGAAAGCCACTGGAGAGAGGTGAGGAAGAGAAGAGGGTGGTGGATGAGGGTGAAAATATAAGGAGGGTCGTGAGGGGAAAGCGAGATGAGAAATGTGAGGGTGAGAGTGGAGGTGAGCTGCATGGTGAGTGAGGTACTAGTACTGGTACAGCGACTGCTGCTGCAAGGTGAAGGCTTCACTCTCTCGCAGAGTTACAAGAATACAGCTATTAAAACTTTCACATACACTCAAATGGACTCGTAAAACTCGTATATCTGGTGGTTCTAACAGCTGTGTTGCCAACAGCGGCTGAAAGTCTAAAAGCTTGCGTCTGTTGAGATAGAGACGATTGGGTAATACAGCAGCCTGCATGTTCTTTGGATGTAACTGTCCATCCATCTCTCCCTCCAGCCACCCAAACGTTTCTTTTTATATTTTACAATGTAGTGATATAAATCACGGTTGCTGAACACAGACCCATTAAGGCACAAGACGCCGAGCAGCCATCAGCAAACAAACAGCACTTTTAAAGTCATGACATGCAACAATTCATACTGTTTTCTCGAGTTGACCAATCATATTAAAATTACAATAAAAACTCTGGAGGGAACTCCAGAGCGAGAGAGCGGTGGGCGGGTGTGGAGCGCGTGGCGTGAGGTGCCGGTGCACCGCGGCCCCGCGCGTCCT
>JAZEWT010000001.1:20725222-20742416 GCA_036362905.1 Mordacia mordax
CATATATAGTACTTACATATAATTAGGAGTCACACATGACGCACGCACACTGCGCATGAGGATGCCTCTAACGTGAGGCAAAACGTTGCGAGGTGGAGAGAGGGAGCGATCGACGTGGCTATCCCGAGAGAGCAGCTTTTCGAAGCAATCATCATGCATCGAGCCGTGAAAACCTACATCATTATATTCTTGTGATTTTACTTTCATGTAACGAACTTCGCACAGGGGATGAGAAGCACATCTCAATTTGAATTTCTTCAATGAGTCTTGTTTGAGAGTGGTCAATCTTACATTATTTTACATTTTACAATCTACTGCTGGATGAGGACCTGCCCATTCATTTTTTATTATCAGGGTTGATTGACTTGTTCTTCAGAGCGGGTTAAATGTCTTCTCTTTTGTGTTTGATTTGGCTGTACAATCTAAATAATCCTGGTCCTCTCTTGAGACTGGTTAGAAGACAATGTTGACCAGTCACACGCACATCATTCCTTTGCGCTATAAATAAAATGAAGGAAATCCAACACCACTGCAGGAAAAGTGCCAATGTTGCACTTGTGGACAATTTTAGATATTCTTCTGGCCGTAGGTGCTCTCCCGTTTTTGCGCATACCATAACGCCGTTAAAGTACAGTGAACATGTGAAAATGGTTAAACCTTTAATATTTTTAAAAATATGAAAATGGACCGTGGTTCATTGTGTTATTCATTGTTGCAACATAGCATGCAAGGTGATGTGTTGGAGAAAAGATTTGGACATGGTGACACTATTGTTGGCCCTAATTGCAACTTTCATCTGACAATCAGTGTGATTTGAAAAATTATGTACACATTAAAAAAAATATAGTTTCAACTCCACGGTATTTTATTGCAAAGACTAGATGTAAAAGAAACATGTTATTTTATTGAATGTCCTGTTAACCTTGGGAATATTTTTCCTCTGGCTTTTTTCTTGTATGAAAAAAAGTCTGCATTTTGCGTACCTTAGCACAATGTGCGAAACTTTATCTTCCCTCCTATTTTATTATAATAGAGTTGGACTTTTGCCACTGTCCGTAGGAACCAAACCATTAGCATTTTTCACGGTACAAGATGATTTAAAACATTATTTAACGCTGTGTTATCAGAAGTTTATGCAATATAATAATAATTGCACTTCCAGAGTATATTTTGCTTACATTCTTATTACTGTATTTTATTTGTATTGTCAGTTTTATGTCTTGACAAGATAGACTTTTCCCAGGGAATTGTACTAATAGTAGTGCATCACACTGCCTGAAAGCGTATGTGGTTATAAAACAAATTTTTACATTATTTGAATAGGCTTTTGTCCATAATGAATTATTGTCACATGTTAATAAAACTTAGTGTGTTAGAGCTGGGAATAAGCCAAAATAATTGAGAAGAAAAAGACCGCTATTAGTAACACTATTTGTGCATGTAGTTAGTGGTGAGCTGGCTGATAGCTTCCAATTCGTTAAGAACCAGGTGTTATCACAGTTGGCTGTCTGGAGTCGAACTCAAGTTCTTAGCCATAGCAGCTCAGTGTTGTGACCCCACTAAGCCCCCCTCGACACTTAGTGACAACTTCTCTTAAGAGTTAAATGCCTCAAACATGTCAATTTTCGTTCACAATTACGTTTTTTGTGCAGTAATTTATATTCAGTGTCACCCCTTCCATTTTTACATTGCATTGTATATTTTGTGAGTTAATGCGTGACGTCTCTTTTTGACCAAAAATTGTCTTGGGGTAATAACCACTAAGTCAGGAGTTGCAGTCAAACGTAGATGTTGAGCGAACGTAACATTTAGGAAATTATTTTGTTTAGTGTTTTGGAGGGCTTTGCCTGCTCTGTTTTCCATTAAAAATGTGATTAAAGTCCACAGTGCTAAGAACATCTAAGTAATTAATTATTCACGAAAAGTTTAAAGGTTCACAGACACCAGCCAAACTCGGCACACGTGTTTTTATATCCAGGTGTCCCATTGTAAAGAACCACATTGCCACATCTGTAACAAATAATCTCTAATTCGCTTACAGACAATTTCCAAAGTTTGTGAATCTCGTAGAACGCAATTAATATAGGAACAGATTAATATTATTTCATCATAACGACAGGAATAACATTTATTTGAACATGAAGAAATATTTAAAACCCATTATAGAATAACGTTGTGTGTTCGTCGCGGCGGCACAAGCTCTTGGTCTAGCGAATGGAGAGCCTGTTTCAGATGTATTGCATCTCAGACAAGGTTAGCACGCCCCTTACAAGTGGTCAAAGTAGCTGCATAGCTATTTGAAGCTCAATGTCACTTCGGTAACGTTACAGGAGAACCCCTGTTATCCACGCTGATGTGAAGGACGAATATTGCATATCCTTTTATCCGTTACGGATAATATGAGGCAAGACAGGATGAGAAAATAAACTGGATAATCGCAGATAAGAAAGATCTGCGGGTATTATATATTTTTTCTGGACTCTATAGACCCTGTGGACTTTGTGCATTGTCGGTAATAGGGTCACGGTTAAGAGGAGTTCTGTAGTTTCAAATATGCTTCAGAAGATTTCTCAAGATACGACCGTCTGCAGATTGCACTCAACGATGATGATTGGCTGTGATGAGCATTTGTAAACCGATATAATTGCACCACCTATGCTGCTTTGTGATTGTAGGAATGTAGTGGTGCAAGGACGCAGTTTTTCGGTGGCTATTTCTACAGTGCTTGCAACCTACGTCGCTGGTCATCTGACAATGCAGCAATGCCACATTGATATTCAGAATATGACCTAATATGTGACAGTAGTGATGTGAAGTGAACATCGCTCTTATCTTGTTAAGTTATTAACTGGAGTTCGCGTCTTTAACACCTTCATAAAAAGAGTTTTAATTAGATCCTTTGTATAGTGTCACTGTAATTATTGTATTAAAGAGCAGATTTTTGGAACTATGCGTGTGTTGAAAAAGCACATTGTGTAGTCGTGACGCAGTGAGTTACATCGATGGGAAAAGAACACCTTTGCCATTCTCTTACACTGACCCGTGTGGTAAAGTATGATCAGTAATTGCCATGGCGCGACACGGCATGGGGAGTCTTTCATCCAGCAGTGAATTGACTCAGGGTTGCACTGTATATTATCACCATGGTCATGTAGGTAGCCTCACTCATTTGTGCCGAATATTTTTTACAAGAACAAATTAATTTAAATAAAAAGCACAATGAATGAGGACTACGGTAAAACTGGATTTGCGTATTCTCTGTTGAGTCATTCTGTGTACTATTTTGGAGACCTATTTTTTAGGTATCGTGTTTACCATGTGTTTTTTTTTGTAGGGGGGGTGGCGCGGTGGCCCAGTGGGTAGCGCTGTCGCCTCACAGCAAGAAGGTCCCGGGTTTGAATCTCGGCTCGGGTGCCTTTCTGTGTGGAGTTTGCATGCTCTCCCCGTGTCCGCGTGGGTTTTCGCCGGGCACTCCGGTTTCCTCCCACAGTCCAAACAACATGCTGCTGCATAGGTTAATTGGCTTGCAGACTAAATTGCCCGCAGTGCCCGATGATAGACTGGCGTCCTATTATGGGTGTATCCCTGCCTTGCGCCCTGTGTCTGCCGGGATAGGCTCCGGCTCACCGCGACCCTGTACAGGACTAAGCGGTTTCTGACGATGAGATGAGATTATTTTGTAGGGAGTGGTGCTTGCTGTTAATTAACGCTATGAAGGGGGTGTGAATATACCATTACTTGCCCACTAAAGGTCATGTGCAGTGATGAATAGGTTAAATGTCGGTTATATACATGGGTGCATTTCTAAAGAATGGCAGTTGTACAAAATGCATATTGTAGCTTTTCGAAGCAATCAAAATGCATATTGATATTTTTTTTTACTTTCAGAGCATTGGTATTGACACATCTGCAGAGTTTTAGTACTTACATTAATTACTGTAGCATTTTATTAGAATTTAGAATAACGCTGAATTCACGTTAGAATGAATTTCAGAAAAATTGATTTGATTACTGTCATTTTTAAGATAAATACATACGTATAATTTTATGGTTGAATCAGTTGATCACTTATTTACTTACTGCTGTCCGAAGGTGGACTGACACATTAATTTCTTCATTAATATCTATTCATGAGTATGGAATCATGAATGTAAAAAATGTTTTTCATTTTTATACTTTATATGTAATGGATTCATAGTGAACATTACCCACTAGTGGCATTATTTTTTCACAGCATGCAAAACAATATGTTTGTTTAATTGCAACCCCTAATTACGCCAATGCACCAAATTTCTCGTGGCAGAATTATGCTACCCAACTATTAATTTTCAAATGTTACGTTATTATCTTGGGTTTTCTGAATGACACGTACAATTTGGTAAAAGTAGAGAGGTGTTATATTCCGTACCCTCTACTGAAGGTGGGTGAAAAGTAAAACACGACTGTAATTTCAATTCTTTGACGTTTTTTGAGGATTGCTGCAAGTCGGTGTTAGCCTAGATGAGTGGTACCTCAAGGTTGATTGTTAACAAAAGCTCAGCACGTTTAGTGTGGTCTCCCTATTGGGGCTACTTGATCAGCCACTGAATACTCTGAGCTTTGCTGAGATGCTTTGCCCAACTCCCATGTTTCTTCTTCTAATAATAATTTTATTTATAGTGCGCTTTTCACCCGAGCGTCATAAAGCGCTGCACATAGCTTTGAAGGGAACAGCATGTCAAAATAACGACCTAAGTTTACCGTGTGCCAGTGGTATGCCAGGTACTGCAGGTACGGTGTTGCACCCAACTATCTTGAGATTCGTGGTTTAGGACTTTTCATTATTTTCCCCAGATTAAGGTTGTTTTGAATATAATTACAGTAATAAATTAGCATTTGCACTGTCCATTGTCAATCCACTACTGAGTTAAGGTTTTAACTTGGTGTGTCAACCTAGGGGAATGATGAGGCTAGTTTAATTGTACTTCATCTCACGTGTCCGTATGGGTTTAGATGGGAGACCCGTGACTGCTTCAGATATCATCAAAATTAATGTGAGTTACAGCTGGGATTCAAATTCTAGTTTCAAGGTTCATGGCACAGTGCATTAACAACTGAGCCACTAGTTGCCTTCATCTGGGTTTAAGTTACGTTGATTGTCTCAACCCGTAACTCTTGCACTATTTTTTGTAAATATATATGGTTAGGACAGTGTTTATATAATGATAAACACTCTAATATTGATATAAATTGTGCAACATTCCATGCCAATGTGCTCAGATTGTGGATCGCTGTTCATGTTTCAACATGTGGCACACCAGCCAGCTATTCACAGAGGGTGGCTGCTTTCTCCAATATTTGAGGCATCCCTCGTATACCCCATGATGGTATCTGGGCTGAGGGGTTTACCCTCCCCCAAGACCTCATAGAAATGTTTAGCAAACCTGCAGACCTGTTCCGAAAGGTGGAGGAGTGACGATCACTACATTGAGTAAGGCTATAATACAAACTTCAAAGGACTGTATGTATTTCAGTGCTCTTGCTATTCCATAGTCGTGACGCACACACATTTCATGATACCGTGTGTGTATTCACAAATGTAGAGGGGGTAGCCTGGCTCAGCGGTTATTGGTGCGCGTTAGTTAATAGGCGAGTTTTGAGGAGTATTTCTAAAGTAGTGGGGGGATTTGTGCTGATGAAGTGTGGCGGTAGAGAGTGCCAGTTTGTAGGTGCAGCGACAGAGAAGATGCGTCGAGTGAAGGTTGTGTGAAGTCGGTGCTGCGATGAGCTTCGTAGTGCGTTCGATTCTGTTGAGGTGAGTGCCTAGAATAGTGCAGTAAGTTATTGCTGTTTTGTAAGTGCGGTGGCATATGAGGAGCCAGTGCAGTGTCTTTTATGCAGTTTGTGGTGGATCGGTTCCAAGCTCTGATATTGATAAGTTATTTTGCAGGTGCTGTAGTTTGGTGCACTGTTATTCGGAAATGCCTGACAGAATTTTGTTTCAGTAGTCAAAATGGCTCGTGATGATGGTGCAGGCGATAGTGTAGGCTGTTTTGAGTGCAAAGTAGGGGGCGAAGTTGCCAGAGCAGCTCCTACGTGGTGGTGGTGGTGGCAGCAGGATCTGATGATGATATTTACATGAGTGCTGAATGAGAGTGAAGGGTCAAGTGTTGTGCCTAGGGTGCAATGTGGGACCTGGCGATGAGAACGCTTTGGGGGAACTGAGTGATGGCGAGGTGTTGACTGGTGCTGGGGAATAGTGCAATTTGTTTGGGAAATAGTGCAACTTGTTTGTCTTGATTGAGTAGGACGTGGCTGTGGAGGGCCACTGCTGTAGTGCTGCGTGCGGGATATGCCATCGCTCTTAATGAGGCGGCTGAGTGGTGAAGTGTAGGCAGTGAAAAGTCGTGGTGATAATACGGAGCACTGAGGGATGCCATATGTGGATGTTGTGGTGGGTGTTGTGGAGGTGTCCAGTTTGATGAAAGATGGACTGTCAGAGAGTAAAGCTGCAACGAGCTTTAGTGCGGTGCTCATGATGTCGGAGTTGGTGGAAAGACTGTTGAGTAGGATGTCATGGTTTATTTTCGAAAGCAGGAGGAGAGGCTCCTGGAGATGAGTGCTCAATGGAGCTGGAGTTGATGGTGAGTAAGTAGTCTAATATCTTGATGAGTGCGGTTTCGCTGGCGTGCTGAACGATATGTGGATTGGAGTGGCTGAATTTGGGTGAGGAAATTATTTGGCGTTGTGTGAGGATGACGCATTTGATGACTTTGGAGATTGTGAGTAGGTTAGTGATGAGGCATTAGTTTTCAGGGTTGTTGGGGTCCAATGCTGGTTTCTTCAATAATAGGGTGATTTGTCTAAATTTCAGGGTGCAGGAAGGTGCAGGTGGTGAAAGCAGTGTTAGGGAGTGTGGTGATGTTGGCGAACTGGGCTGAGCAGTGCTTTAGTGTGGAGTTGGGAGCGGTGTCGAATCGTGAAGTTTTCGTTGTTTCGATGAGTTTGACTGTTTCATGGGTTGTGAACAGCAGTAGGGTGGAGATTGTGGTGGAGACAGGGAAAGTTGAGGTAGCATGGCTGAGATTTGATGCTGTTCTGTTGGATGATGCAATGCTGTGGCCAGTGTTGAGTTTCCTTATGTTCTGGTGGCTGACACTGCTGATTAGGTTTTGGTCGTGGTTGGGTAGTGATTGCATGGTTAGAGGTGCAAAAGTGTCTTAATGGTGGACCATAGTGCTTGTGGGTTGTTTGCACAGCAGGCGATCCCTTGAGTAAGGTGCATCTTGAGTGTGTCAGTGGATCCTGGGCAGTTGAAATCTCCTGCAATGATAAAAATGTGTTGTGTACTTGAAGGTGGTTGAATGTCGGAGAGGTCAGTGAGAAATGTCGTGCAGTTTGAGTTGGGCAGGCGGTACAGGACGATGTGCGTGGTGTTGGGAGCGATATTGACTGGTCCTATTTTGTAGGATTGATGGGTGTGCGGTAGGTGCAGTGGTTTGATGTGGAGAGTTGAATTAAAAGCCAGCGCTCGTCCACTTCCTCTACCATGAGAGTGTTTGGAGTCGAGAAGGGCTCTGTTGCCGGGGGGGGGAGAGGGGGCATTGTTGGTGACCCAGGGTGGTGGTCGGGTCGTTAAGTGATTTCCAGGTTTCATTTATGAGTAGTAACAAGAATGCATCCAATTTTATATATACACCCACAATAATGTTCCTTGTCAGGGACACATATAGTTACATATTAAATTAAATGTAATACTTGAGGGGTGCAACGACACATTGATGTAATCGATGCACAAGCTCACGCTACCCGTAAAGTTACCCAGACACGAAATGGAGTTTTCTGTAATTATTTATTTTTAAACAAATAAAATTGTTAACTCAGTAGTGTTGGTCTTATTTAAGCACACAAGTGAAGAACACAGCGCAGATGCATGGCTCCCGAACATGAACCTTCATACAACAACGTTGTCCAGCTCTTTAGCTCTCCCCTATATCTCATCTCATCTCATTGTCAGAAGCCGCTTAGTCCTGTACAGGGTCGCGGTGAGCCGGAGCCTTTCCCGGCAGACACAGGGCGCAAGGCAGGTATATACCTACGATGGGACGCCAGTCCATCACCGGGCACTGAGGGCAATTTAGTCTGCAAGCCAATTAACCTATGCAGCAGCATGTTTTTTGGACTGTGGGGAGAAAACGGAGTGCCCGGCGAAAACCCACACGGACACAGGGAGAACATGCAAACTCCACACAGAAAAAGCACCCGAGCTGAGATCTCTTCAATAACTGTCCTTCCATTGCCATGGCTTTTCATTCCCGTTTTTCTCTTAGCCAATCCTGGCTTAGTATTTCAAACTCTAAAGATCCGTTGGATCATGGGGTCGTAATTTCGTAACGCCACCCTGTTCCTTCGGGTGAGAGCTGTCTCACCCAGATCAACGCACATGCATTGAATCACTTCTTGAAGAGCCTGTGTTTTTATAATTCTAGAAAATTATATGGACATGATATGCTAACTTGATCATGTAATCCAAAAGAGCTAACTAAACTTCAAATTAGTAAAAACATGAGACAGGAGAGAGTAAAAAAATGGGACAGAAAATAATTGCTTCTTGAACCGAATCATTACCTCGACAGTGACAATTTATATCACTAGGGATCATGGACCAGGAGGGGGCAATCATTGTAACCCTATTATGCAGCGTATAATTACAGCGTGTTCATGACCAAATAGGAGGTGTTCTACCTATGGAGAATTTTCACAATCGCTCGGCTGTGACGATTCATATATTTTAATGGAAGAATTGATTCCGTTGTCATCATACATGCATGGATTATGCATTCGAGCATGAAATAATTAGGATAGCAGCAAATGTACACCCAATTGTTAGCTTTCAGAATATCTCCGTGGTGTTGTGCCGCCATTCTCAATTGGTGGGTTGCAGCCCATCAGTGGGCCACGAACGCCACCTAGTGGTCCCTGGAGACCTTCCTTAAGTGGGCCATATTGTCCCTGAGGTGCAAAAGGTTGAGAACTCTTGGCCTATTGTATTATATTCAGTGTCATTTGCATCTTGTGGAATTATTTTCTGCACGGCTGCCATTCCAGTAACTTGAAAGTGGAAAATAAAAGCATAATGTTGAGCATAAAGGCCGAAGTAAATGTTTTACACAGCTTAGTATAATATGTGTAAAAGAGTTTTATCTTTTAGGAGCTTTTGCAATGTTTTTCTTTGTATGCATCATGACATCAGGTTTTTTTAAAATAGTAATAGCTCTTGACATGTTCTGCATGAAAGCTACAGAGTCTTAAAATGTAATGTGGTTAACACTTGCATGCTGGTCGGTGTCACACAAGTGATTACACCGCCTAATATGGCACGCTCAAGTGTTGTTGCTGCTGCTTTCTTGACGTTTATATAGTTACATAGTTTCATTTTTTATCACGTTTTCATTTCTTTGCTTTGTCTTCTCCAACCCTGTTGTCTTCAGACAGCTGCGAGCTCTCCTCCATCATTTGCCTATCTGCAGTATACTGCTGGGTTCATAGCCTGCCGTTGCCTACTTGGCCCCCAGCAGGCCCCCAGCAGGCCCCGATCTTGCCTGCTTGGCCTGCTGCTCAGCTGTGTCCATCTTCGGCTGCGATCCTGGTGAATGGAGCTGTTTGTGGGCACTTTGCCTGGCCATGCTGCCTTCCCAATTGGTCTGATTAGTTTCACTAGCTTGTCTATGCTGCGGTTACTCTGCCATGGCCGTTGGACGTCGTGTTTGGTAGCTGGCATGCCCCTAGCGCCACCGGACATGGTCTGTTGTCGCCACTCGAGCTCCGCCTATGCCAGCTGTTATGTCGGCTGCATCGCGTCTGCAGCTACGACTCGAGCTGGCGCCTGCGTGCATCTACCGTCGTTGGCCCCGGTAGTCACCGCTCTGGTAGCTAGCGGCTTACGTCCTACGTTCTAACCCCTCTGTCTTGCCTGCCTGTAGTGCCAGCTTCCTGCACTCGTTCTGGGTGCACCTTTTGGCTGGTGATTATTCACACCTCGACATTGAGCATTATGGACTCTGTACACAAGCTCCAGCAAGCACGAGTTCTTCATCTTCATCTTGGCTGCTGGCTTCAATCTGGTCCTGTTGGCAGGATCTTGCTTCATCAGGATACTTTAGGATGCATCGGTGCTTCCTGGGCCTATAACCTGATCCATGCAGTCAGGCACTCATGACTTGCCTATGAGGCTGCATTGCTCCCTGTGCCTTTCTGCTGCTATGCCTGCATGCTGCAAGATCCCCTCTTGTTAGGCACCCTGTAGAGCTACTGAACTACAATTGTATCAAAGTATAATTTAGATGTGGCACTGGTTGACTTGACCCATCCAATATTCTTGTCAGAATTCATCTTAAACCTCAGCCATCCTATACAGATAGGTTAACTTTATTTTCATTCCATCCTTATACAATTCCGGTATATAGAGGAAGGAAATTTAATTTCTCTTGGTTCCGGTGCAAAAACAAAACAAGGCTGAAAACGCATTTCAACAGGGCAGGGCAAAACACGGAGATGATATAGACTACACATAGCAGAATGAAGTGGTCCATGCAGGTATGCATAAATGTGTCTGGGGTGTGGAGCATCTGTGTCTTGCATGTTATGATGCAGAGGGGGTGAGTTAGCATGGTATTCAGGAGCCTGATGGCTTGGGGGAAAAAACTGTTGCATAGTCTTGTAGATTTGGTCCGCATGCTGCGATACCTTTTGCCAGACGGCAGGCGGGTAAAAAGTTCAGAGAAGGGGTGGGAGGGGTCCTTTGCAATGCTGGAGGCCTTGTGTGTGCAGCGCTTGAAACAGATATCTTGGACAGAGGTGAGAGGGGTCCCAATGATGATCACTATCCACCTGCAGGGACTCACGGTCCGAGGCATTGCAATTTTAATACCAGACAGTGATGCTATCATGATGGTTATTGATAAGCCTAATGTAGCTCCACTTGTCTTAACTGAACTTCAGAGCACCTGAGGATACCTTCAGCATCAGACGCGAAACATCGCGAAGGAGAGAGTAGGAGCACTTGACATGGCAGTCTTGAAAGAACAGCTTTAAAAATTAGTAATCAAAACTGATCTGAATTCTGCTAATTGAAGAGGATGCTGTGGAAGGAACTACCATCATCTCACTCTAGATTCACATTTTAACTCAACTAGATTGGTCAAATTCCATGAAATACCTAGATTGGTTTGCATTGTTGCATTGGTGTTTAAATGTTTGTCCTGTTACAAGAGTCTCGCATATAGAGCTTGCAAGCTCACTGAGCACTTTTTGCTGTAATAATTAACATCTATCATCTGTCTATAGATTTTGGACCGTGCCCGAATAAACATTCCTGCTACTGCACCACTTGGTGGCTGTGCTGGCACAAGCATCTATATTAATCTTGCTGCTTCTGCTAGTTTTTGTTTCCTTGACAAACTGCATGTTACAGGTAGTGGTGGTAGACTGTGTATCATATCTACATCCAAATATTTCACCAGTACTCTCCCTAAGAGAGAATTTCAACCTTTTGAGCTTATGCTTATACATATTTCAGTTTACCCTTATCCTTCTATATTGACCTCCGGGATTAGTGTCTACTTTTTATTCGAATTATCTGACCTTTCCAATATGGTTGTTTTACCACAAATAATTCTTAGGTGATTTTAATGTCCCCTGGGATTTGTCAAACTGCCCTCTGGCACTTGGACTAAAATGTTTATTTGAGTATTTGAACATTGTTCAATATGATGATTTCTTCCAAAAGCTGCTCTTTCAGGATAACTTTATCGATCGCCCCTTCTCTCTCCTTCACGACATTTTGCCTCCCACATTGGAGGCATCCTCAGGTGTTCTGTGTGTGAGTCGTGTACTACGGCTATTGGAACGTAAGCCACTCACTTCTGCAGCGCCACTCCCTTGCAGGGACAATGGAAGGGGGGGTCCATTTGAAAGGCTTTCATTGTCTTGCACGGTATTTTAGAATTAAAATTTACTTAATCCAGTTCCACCTCTGACTCACCAATCAATTTGTATTTCATGAATGCCTGGCATTCATGCATATCTTTAACGCAACTGATTTAGTCCGTTGTCCATTGTTTAATAGCTGCTGATTTTTGATTTTAAAAACTGTCTTCCTGTTTGTCCGAGCTTTATTGTCAGTTCTTGTTTGCGGTTCATCTCATCTCATTGTCAGAAACCGCTTAGTCCTGTACAGGGATGCGGTGAGCTGGAGCCTATCCTGGCAGACACAGGGCGCAAGGCAGGGATCTACCCACGATGGGACGCCAGTCCATCACCGAACACTGCGGGCAAGTTAGTCTGCAAACCAATTGACCTATGCAGCAGCATGTTTTTAGATTGTGGGATGAAACTGGAGTACCCGGCGAAAACCCATGCGGACATGGGGAGAACATGCAAACTCCACACAGAAGGGTACCCGAGCCGAGATTCGAACCCGGGACCTTCTTGCTGTGAGGCAACAGTGCTACCCACTGGGCCACCGTGCCACCCTGTTTGTGGTTCATGATTTGTATTATGTCTTGTGAATAACCCTTGCTTCACGGATGCATCTTGGGCCTTTTTATCGGATAGCAGTTAGTACACACATCTTGTCAAAATATATTCTCCATGTTGTTTGTTTAAACTGTGGGCTGCAGTTGAAATTTATCTGTATGCAGCAGATGCACTGCTGCCTCATGTTCTTTCTTGTGGCTATTTTTCTTCCTGTTTGCCCAATCTACACTTCTTCACAGTTGCTGCAAGAAATGCAATTCACGCCTTCTGTCTGTAATGGCAGTCAGGGTCTTTGGGTGAATTGAGTTCGTCCTGCATCTTATGATGGATTGTGAAGACCGTTGTGTCTTGTATTTTTCTAGATATTTGCTGATTTTGTCAGTGGTGCATTTCACATAGGGCAGGAAAGCACGGGTTTTAGTACCATCCTCATTTTCATTTTTTTTTTGGCATGTTGGATCTTTGTTTTAGTGTATACACATTCTGTGTACTTTGACCCACATAGTTTATACATCATACAGGCTTATATGTTGTAGTCGATGTTATTTACACATTATTGAAAGCATTTTAATATGCACATTAATCTATTTACATTTTTGTATATGTCATAGGCATGTATTTCTTTTATTACATGTTACAACTTGAAAATAAAGGCCTCAGTAGACCTGTAAAGACTTGACTAGTTTGATGGTTTTTCGCCACTTTGGGGTTGTTCCCCACCGCTGGTTGCGATTGGTAACAGTGCACCCAGAGGAAGGAGGGCCAGTTGCCCTGGCGCTTCCCCGGAGGGACCATGATTGGCCAAGGTCAGGTGGGCAAAGGTGGAGATGGAGTAGGACTGAGGAAGGCTGTGCATGGTGACGCCAGACGAAAAGCAGTGGGGTCATCGCTGCAGTCAGGAGCCTAGCTGTGGATGAAGCCTGATGTGGAGAGAGCTGAAATGTGATAGAACCAGCTGTTACTGAGTTCATGAAGTGTTTACCAACTGTACTTGCTGTATGTAGTTTATTGCGTTCGATAAATATAAGCATTCTCCAACACCACTTCAGAGTCATTACAACGGTGGCAGCGGTTGGATCGAAGACACGATCAACTTGAGGCATGATAAGTGGAGAGCTGCATGGTGGCAGCGGACAGGAGAGTCGGAGAAGAGAGACTCGAGCACAACAGAATGCACCTGGAGAGCGAACTGGCAGCGACGAATCTGACCTGAGTCTCCCCGAGACCCGTTCAGCTCGGCCCTGTTTCACTGGGAAGCCAGGGAAAAGATGAACCACATCCTGGGCATGGAACTCAGTGACCAGCTTGGCCTGGAGGAGGGAATGCTAGAAATGGAGGTTATGGTGGAACCCCCAATAGCATTTGTTGGGAGGAATAGTGCCTCAGGAGAACACCCCGAAGTAGAAATACTGCCAGAGTGTGGTTTATCATAAATTCATCATTATCAGTACCTTCTTTATCTTGTACAAGATCGTGAGGGCTGGAGCCTATCCCAGCAGACAGAGGGTGCAAGGCGGTGCTATACTCAGAATGTATTCCAGTACAATGCAGGGTACTGGGGGCAATTTACTCAGCAGGCCAATTAACCTAGGCAGCAGCATGCCTTGGACAGTGGGAGGAAACTTGAATACCCATAAAAAACCCACACGGACACAGGGAGAACACGAAAATTCCACACACAAAGGCACCTGAGCTGGGAATCGAACCTGGCTTCTTCTTGCTGTGAGGCGACAGCGCTACTCACAGCCCCCACGCCACCATTATTTTAAATGGGAAGTATTAAAATATGAAAATGTTGCATTAAGAGGTTCATTTTGCGTTTAAGATTTGTTGCGATATTGTGATATTGTTGCTGTTGATTGTGCATTGATAGGGTGGTACACAGGAGGCACTAACAACAATTGATAATGTACGTTATTGTTAAATTATAGTGCCATGCGTGTCGTTGTGGCATCGATTGCTATTGTGATAAGTGTGCTGTCAGCAAATAGTTTTGTGCCACAGTGATCGTGCCAACATGTTATTACATGCAATTAGCGGTGTTCTTGATGTTGTGTGATGTTTCGGCGGGGAACCCTCCAAGGGAGTTGACCTCAGTAGTAATCCCCGCCAGACACCCGTGGGTCTGACTTGGCGCCTGCGGCCATGTGGCGCGTGCGACCATGTGGCACGGGCTGCCAGGGGTTCTTCAGCAGCGGCATCGTGGTTCACCGTCACTCAGCGATGCACTCGCCCAGCCAGCGACAAGAGACCGGTGACGATAGATGATGCAGTGGCCTTCTGGACATTCTCAATGCTTTAATTCTCCACAGCAGCACACGCCCGTGTAGTAGCCCACAACGGTCTACTACCCTCCCCCCACACATCAGCGCGTCCCCAAAACCTTCACGCAGCCTCCTCCAACAGTTCCCAGGCGAGAGTCTCCCCCAAGCCCTCCTCACACCGGCTTTTATCCACTTACGCACCGCTTTAACTGGCACCCCTGGTTACTCATCAGCCGCCCAGTGTGGGTGGCAAACACATTACCTCACCGGCCCGATACGCACCCTGTGACTCACTGGCCACTTGCATGGACACGTGTTGAGGGGGGGAAGCCAAACGTACTCCCCACCTGCACGTGACCCGGCACGGTCGAGGCTAGGCGCCACAGTTGCATATTGAATGTGGGTGTCTGATCAAATAGCGGTACCCTTTGCATAAATGTGCAAGATTGATAGCCAGAACACTGGCTGGTTGCTGAAGTGTTGAAATGGTGTTTGTGTTTTGATCGAGACGTTGTTAAGAAAGTTTAAATTGTGCGGGAATGTTGTCAAGATGTCAGTCTGTCGTGTCAGCTGGGAACAGGCTGGGCAGCCATATTGGCGTGTGGCAGTAAAAATGTAGCGAGGTGATTGATGATTGTGATTGTTCACTGCAAAACTAATGAATGTTCGCAGAGAGAAACATTATTAGTGTTGCATGACAATTTGAGATTGTTAGCCATGTGCTTCGAGTTGATGATGTTGATGTTTAAAAGTGGCAATAGGCTTTGTAGTACACTTGTCAAGTGGGTTATGTTGTGGTGCGATGCACTTGTCCGAAAGGGTTTTGTGGGTACGACGCGTCGTTTGATATGTGGGTGCGAGAATTTATTATTGTGCGATTGTTGTTGGGTATGTTATGGGATTACTGTAATGATGTTTCGTCACTTGAGATGTTCTTTAGTGGCACGTGAATTTTTTTTGTTTTGTCTGAAATTAGTTGTGCTGGTGTTGGAAGGTTTTGGAAATTTGTTTCTCCAGTTTTTTTGCTCGATGGGGCAGGATTCAGTTTTGATAAGTTGTTTGCTTTCAGAAAGTGGGTTTGGTAAAGCCGAGGATGGCTTCTTTTTTCACCGTGGGAGAGAGATGGTGTAACATCCTGAAAACAGGCCTCTACTGAGGCCTGTTGAGACTCAACTAGTTTGATGGTTTCCTGTAACTTTGGGGTTGGATTCCATCACTAGTTCTCAATGGTAACAGAGCATGCAGAAGAAGGAGAGCCAGTTTCCCTGGTGCTTCCAACGAGGAACCATGATTGGCCAAGGTCAAGTGGCCTAAGGCAGACATGGGGGGAGGACTTAGGGGAGGGAGTGAGGAAAGTTATTTCCGACAACACCAGACGGAAGGGCAAGGTCGTCACTGCAGTCGAGAGACTGACTCCCTGTGAATGAAGCTTGATGTGGAGAGAGCTGAAGTGTGATAGAACTAGCTGTGTTAGTGAGTCCAGGAGACGCTACCAACTGTACTTGGTGTATATAGTTTACGTAGTTAAATGTAAACATTCTCCTCCACACCGCCTCGGTGTCATGACACATGCAAAAAATGGCTATTCAGGGTCTGGTTATCCGTGCACCTTTTACATGTTGTATTCTACATCCTGTGCGGAAGTCTCTTTCATGTTAGATTTATTTTATTTTGGTGGACACAATCGCGTGTTGATGATGAAATAAGTAACGTACATTTTCTAAATCTCCCTTCTGGGTAAGGCCATCTCATTCCATGTGGATAAACAGGGGTTGTTGTGTCCATACTTCACTGGCAGGGTTGTGCAATGGCAATATCTTCGCCTCACAAAAAGAAGGTATTGCCCAAGGCGGTTGCATTCCTGCCTCCTGAACCTTTCTGGGCAGAGTTTGTGTGTTTTTTCCCTGTTCTGTGCAGGTTTTCTTCGGGTTCTTCGATTTCCTTCCACAATTAAAAAACACTGCTTGATTAATCGGCCAATAACAGCATAATATGTAGGGACATCATGTCTGGCGGGTTGGCGTTGGCTGTCTGCGTTGCCGCCTTCCCCTCCACTTCTTTTCTTCAGCATTTTGGGATGTCTGAATGAAAAGCGCTATATAAATGTAATTAAAGTTGATTAATTACAATGGCCCGGCGATGGACCGGCGTCCCGTCGTCGGGTGTATTCCTGCCTTACGCCCTGTGTTTCCGGGATAGGCTCCGGCTTCACCGTGACCCTATATAGGATTAAGCGGTTTCAGATAATGAGATGAGAATTACAATGGTCACTGTGGGTTGGTGATGGGTGGGGGTTTGGGTGTGGGAGGAAGGCACATAGGACCAGTTCAGAAACTATGGACTGCTGATGTTAGCTTTAGTTGGAACTGATATACTCACTGCCATCTCCAAAAAAACCAGTACTCTGCTGTAAG
>JAZEWT010000001.1:20742671-20771527 GCA_036362905.1 Mordacia mordax
AACCACGTCCAACTTGTTGATCATTTTCCAGGTGTAAATAGGCTAATTAAATACAAGTGCAACAAAACACGAGTGGCTTGTATTACTTTAATTGTTATTTCACGTGAATCCTGGCACAGGTGTTTAATTACAGAGAGAAATACTATTCATAAGCTGTCTGCCCACAGCTTGGTTATTGCTTTGGTTTTTAACATTAAATGAAGCCTAATTTTATAAAATGTGCACGATTTATACATATTCATTAAGTTTGGTTTAACAGATGTACGTTACATTTGTGTTTTGTAATACATTGAATTCGGTAGTGTAATGCAAAAAATAGTGTCGTTTGTCACGTGACCAGAACGTGCCAATTCTGTTCACGTGACAAACCTTATTGATTGGCTGTGTCGGGTGGTGGAGGGTTAAGCGACACAATTTTTTGCGTGACCTGACCCAGAAAAATAGATTTCATCGATAATATTGGTCATGAAAGCCTTAGAATTAAAGTAACGGCAATGTAATTTAGAACTGTTGATGCAACACACAGCAATTATGTAATTTTGCTCATTTGTATCGACCACGTAACACAATAGATAGTTGTTTATAGTACCCATTGAGCGTGCAAGCTCTGAATGTGGAACAAAACAAACGCTGAACTGACCAGTGCAACAACATATAAGATTAAAAGGTTTATAAATAAACTGACACGAATGGTACTGAGCTGTATTAGCTGAACGCTACTAACTTAAAATATCTCTGATCTTCAAGTTGTATGTGCACGTGGATTAACTGCTCATGGTTAAAGCTGACATTTGTACATTGAGCAAGCGCTGTAAAATGCCCAGTGCCTCCTCAGCCTCTTGGTTTTCCCGTTGTGATGCAGCTTATCTTGTTTTATGCGCTGCCTATACATCCGAGGTATCACCTGCAACAGCATACACATTTACATGCGCGTCGCCTTGGCGATACACAATACAGCCGTGACAACATACACAATCCTCAGGTAAGGTGATATTTTTGTGCATTTCCTTTTCTTTATTTTGTGTACTTTACATGAAGTAGATATTGTGTTGCTATATATTAAAAAAAAAGTATATTATGTTATGTCAGCATTATTGTAATTAATGTCACAATGTACAAACATTGTTTTCTCTTCGCTCATGTAATAAAATGTTTTGTTTTTATTACGTTAGCCTTTTGGTTTTTATGAGCAATTTCTTTCAATAGTCTGTATTTTTATTAAATTGCAAATCCTGAACTGGTTTTAACCTTTTTTGCATCTCAATCAGCAGTGAAGCTTATCACACACAAACTGCTGGGCTGCTTAAAAATGCCTAATGATTATTGTTTTCAACACTTAAGTTATCATTCGGATGGATGGTTTCCTTCTTGCTGTGGTTCCCCTGGGTGTACCTTGCAAAATATGTTTATCTCAATAAGGCTCACATCCTCTTGGCACTTTTGAAGTACACTGCACGAATTTTCTAGGGGTCATAGTGTCTGCCTTTATCAAACGAAAATCAAGGCATTGTTTATCTCTCGGTGGCCCTGATTGAGTGTTGGAAATGTCATATTCTTCTGGTGAAGGCCACATTGGTGGAGAGGATTTTGTTTTTATTTCTCGACCAAAAACACTACTAGTTGGATGCATGATCGTCATCTTTGAACATAGCGATTCGCATACCGTCGCCATGACGCGCGGTTCCCGCAATGCACGGATCCATCTGTGTTCATCCTATGAACTTATTTGCACAATTCCGTCTTAGAATGAATTTCCTCTCGGTCAGACGGAGTCCTCCTTTAATTGCCACTCTGTCGTTAATCTTGAGCCCCAGCCACCTTCATCCCGTCGAGTAACGTGTCCTGCATAAGCCCACTTGGATTGTTAGGGTAGCAGGGTGGCGCAGTGGGAACATCTGCGCATCGCAGAAAAAAAAATCAACCCAAGGCAGTTTGATTCCTGCCTCTGGTGCATTTCTGTTGGAAGTTTGTGTGTTCTCTCCCTATGCTGCTTGGGTATCCTCCAGGTTCTCTGGTGTCCTGCTGATTAATTGGCTGATAACACAATACATGGGACGCAGTGACTGGAAAATGTTGGTGCCGGCTAACCATGTGGCTGCCTCCCCCACCCCCCCACACGCCTGCGCAGTTTCCGCTTGCTTCTGAGGCATTCTCTTTGAATAAATAAATATCTGCACATTACAAGTAGAATTTGTTATTAATGTCTTGAAAATGCTTCTGTTTACAAATAAATGTGATACTCTTTCTCGAATTACCGACTTGCATGTCTCCACATTTCCTTGTCCATTTTTCAGCCTTTGTTTCATATTCCTTGTGAGTGTGGGTGTCCCTGATCTATGCGTGACAGCATGTTTCTGATTAAAAAAAATACTTTCTTAGGTTGGCACTTGAATATGTTGCTATTCATTATGACATTTCTGCAAGCTCTTCCTGTCTGCCAATCTTTTAATGTTTTGATCATGGTCTAACTTTTAAAGCAGTCCTAGCTATAGCTGCTTGTGCTCTGTGTTTTTTAATCATGTTTCACCTTACATCTGCAGTTGTTTAGTGAATAGCAATGATTGCTAACAACATAGTCAAGTACTACAGAAAATGATGAGACTTAATCGAGAGAGCTGCAAAGTGGGGCTCATGGTAAAGATGAATAACATAAACGTCTCATCGCATCTCATTGTCAGAAACCGCTTAGTCCTGTACAGGGTTGCCGTGAGCCGGAGCCTATCCCGACAGACATAGGGCGCAAGGCAGGGATATACGCACGACGGGACGCCAGTCCATCACCGGGCACTGCGGGCAATTTAGTCTGCAAGCCAATTAACCTATGCAGCAGCATGTTTTTTGGACTGTGGGAGGAAACCGGAGTGCCCGACGAAAACCCACGCGGACACGGGGAGAGAACTCGCAAACTCCACACAGAAAGGCACCCGAGCCGAGATTCGAACCCGTGACTTTCTTGCTGTGAGGTGACAGCGCTACCCACTGGGCCACTGTGCCGCCCTGACATTCACGTCCAGTACAACAAGCATGCACGATAGGAGGGCTGAGGCAGGCAGTTTTAACGTTGCACAAGTTAAACAGGAAACCGCGGTGGCACAGTGTGGTAACGCTGCTGCTTCACAGCATGAAGGCCCTGGGTTCGGTTCCCGGCTCGGGTAATAATAATAATAATTGCATTTCTAAAGTGCTTTTCACCCGAGGGTCACAAAGCGCTCTGCAGAGCTGTGGAGAGAAGGGCATTTCAATAACATGAATGGCAAATCAACAACGTTTTTTTGTTGTTACAAATTTGAGCTGAGAGAATGGCATGCCCACAAAAACACAAGAGTAGATTAATTAAAAGTAAAATAATGGCTATTAATCAGAGGACATAATATGACAGAAAAGTAATTGTTAAATAAATGAATAAAGGAATAAGTGTTCCTGAGCAGGTGCAGGTTTACAGCGAGCCATCATCCAAGCACAACAACAGTGAGCAGCATCAACAGTCCTAGCCAGAGGACTCAATGTCTTGTGGAACAAATGAGTCTTGAGATGGGATTTGAAGATGCCCAGAGACTCAGTTGATCAGGCCTCCAATGGAAGGGCATTTCAGAGATTGGGAGCAGCGTGCAAGGAGGCTGTCACCAGTGAACGAAGGTAAGATCTGGGTACATGCAACAAGCTCTTGTTGGAGGATCGAACTTGTTTTGTTGAGGAGGGTGCCTGAAGTAGGTAACGGTACTTTTCTGTGTGGAGTTTGCATATTCCTCCTGTGTCCACGGAGGTTTCCGTCGGGTACTCTGGTTTCATCCCACCGTACAAAGATATGCTGCTGCCAAGGTTAATTGCCCTGATGAGTAAATTGCCCCGAGATAGTGCCTTGCAATATACTGGCATCACATCCTGGGTATAGCACCGCCTTGAGCCCTGTGTGGGATAGGCGTTTGCCCCCACACGACTCTCGAGGATTAAGCAGATACCTATACTGAAATGAAGAAGTTGAACACTTTAAGTGCATTCTGCTGCATGTGTCATGAGGCTGTGCTACACCCAGGATGTGATGCCAGTATATTGCAGTGTGCTTTATGGGGTGCGTGTGTTGGACGACATGATCTCAATGTGAGCCAAAAGAGCCACCGCCCCCTCAGTGCCTCGCAGCCTGAATCGCGCTTCGATGCTGGTGCCTGCTGGAACATGTTTTTGACACGTTTTGTTTTTAGTGAATGAATCCATTCATATATATGTTACATTGCAACATGCTGTCAATGAGCTTGCAATTTGTGTCAAAATCCCTTCGCTGTTTCCATCCTCATTATTGTCGTTTAGCATTGGTTATTGTGCCTCACGGTAGTATTAAACCTAGGAGCGAGAGCAAGTCAATGTCTGCACTCGAAACTGTCATTGGAATGTAGAATTTTAGCGAGCAGCTAATGTTTGTAAACAGATGAGTGCCTTCCCCTTTTTTTGATCAGGAAACTCATTTGAAGTTTTTGACATTTTATAGTATTAAGAGTGGCACGATCTCTCTATCGTCTGTATCAGCCATTGTTTATCTATTGCTGGATGAAAAATTTCCCCACAGTCACCGTCCGTCACGGTCCATTGCTGTTGCTGTCCATCTCACACGTGAATTAATCTTATTGTTCCATCATCTCCGCACTGGGTGGTTACTGCAGGGCTAACACTAGGAGCAGTTTGTAGAAACGTCAGCAGCATTCGTCTTGTGGCAATACTGTGCCCCATCGCCTGGGACTTATTAAACCTCTCCTGCAGTCAGGAATTCACAGAATCCCAGTGTTAGCCAAGTCCACCGCAAGCGTGATATACCTGCCACCCTGGAGTGTTGTGATCGGTGTGCAGCCACACCCGACACCACAGGCTTCCGCGGTCTTTCAGAAGCTCTTGTTTACAATGCAGCCTCGATTAGATCCTTCTCCCACCAGCTGAGAGTCTTGGCTGGAAATGCACTTACTGGATGATGATAATCACCTCTTGGTCATAGCCATCTGGGACGAATATAAACATGGTGCCAAGCTATACAACAAGGGTTCTGAACCTTCTGCACTTCAAGCCTACTTGAGTATTGTCTCCACGGACCACTAGGTGGCGCTCACGGTCCACTGATAGGTCGTGGCTCACCAGTTGAGAATGGCGCTTATACAATATGTTGACAAATGAACTAAGAAAATACTTATCAAGTAATTCTGAAAGAAATAAAAAAAACGTACACTGTTTTGTCCAGTTTATTTCTTCACGGTAATCTAGGGTCAATTCCAGGGCACGACTAATGTCACGTGGTGAGTGAACACGTTTAGTGACGCGGGAGACCCAGGCAAACAGGTCATGTGGGCAGTGCAGCAGGTCACATGGGTCGGGTCATGTGGTTGAAGGGTGTATGGCACAGGAATGCACCGTGTTGCAGATATGCATTTCTCGTGAAAAAACGCATACGCTTTCTCCACGGTGGTCTACAATTGTTTGCTAAGGGTTGGACAGTAGTCGTGATTCCAGAAAGCATCCGACACCCTATTGTAGAGGATTGGCAGAGTGGTGGCTGCTGCTCTTGTCTCACCCACACCTATCCTTCCATCCCTCTGATGTTTTCCAATTAGAGATAAAATTTAAAAACATGATCTTTTAATTATCATGTAGTGTCTGTAAGTGTCGGCGAGTGCATGGAGTGGGTTAAATGTATTGCATGGGAGCATTTGAACCGAGTGTAGTTTGCAACTTATTTTCTGATCGGACGTAAATTGGTGCAGAAAGTTTGACTTGATCAGAATGAGCAAAGGGACTGATCTTGATTATGCTGCACAGAGATTTGTATAAATTCAGTTTTCTTGGTCTATGGGTTACAAGTATTTCCTGTAATGGTCTATTGCACATATGCTATGAACATGTTGCCTTTCATCTTATTGTTTTATAAAGCATGCCATGCTTTTACGAGTTTATTGGATGGAACATTGGAGCGTTGTTCACAGCAGTTAGCACTCTACGCCCAACTCAATATCGATTCCCAGCCACGACAGCATCATCTACAAGTGATATCCGCACTGGTTCTGTCCCCATCTTTAACCACTCACACTAACCAGTTTTGGTTAGTCATAAACAACTTTATTCTGCAGTGGATTAACATATTTCTCTAAATTACTTATTTAGTTACTATTAAACACGTGTTACATGCTGATAGGTGGGCACTGAGAGCCACATTTGACTCATGCCAAGAATCCAAACACATCAACATCATCGATGCCATCCGCAAACTTTAGCGTTGCATTGTGCTCTGTTATAATACAATGCTTTATTTGCACGTGATGTTACTTGGACCTCCGGTTGTCAAATGTATTTGGTAATTTCAATTCGACAAAGTGCCTGTTTATTCTGTATTTATCATTCCTTACACGTAATTCATATGAATACTGGTATTTACCTCTGCCAAGCCCTGAATACTTTTAAACAGATGAACACTAGTTTCTGTGTCATAGCAAAATTAAATATCACTCCAGTTCTTTACTTTAAACATGCTATACGGAGTGTGGTCCTGGGACATTCGAACATTAGTGCCACTGTGGTGTCTTTGCTTGTATGAGGCTTTTGTTGATGCATTTTTTGTGTTGATGCTTGGCAGTGGATGCTAGTTCATGGCTGCCATCAATTCTCTTTTATGAAATCGACTGCCTACGCTTTCTGGACTAAGAGGTCTTCATTCACTCTTTTTTTTTGCAAGAGTCAAACGCAAACTTGTGTTCGGAAGAGAGAGATTAGCTTCTGACGGAAATGTAGAGTACAGTTTGGAATACAATTCACTTATTTTTCCATGGTGGCAAAATACAAAAGTATTACTGGACGCTTAAGACCATTTCCAACAATGTTGTATTCTCTGCGGTTCTGAGTTGCACAGTTAATATGACCTTAGAAGGCACTCGGGAAGTGTGGAATCAAACTTAGGTTGTGTTTGTATTGAATGAGTTTTGTTGTACAGTAAATGCGTATTTTGTGATAAGTGTTTATAGTGGGAGTTGTTTCACAATCCAAATGCAAAATTCAAACAAATGCAAATGCTTAATACAAGCACCGCAAGTAAGAGAATGACAAAATTAGAGGTGGATTTGGATAGCAGCTTCCCCTAAGCCTAGTGACGTTATTGCATGGTGTTGGCTGGTCATTTGACTAGTGGCCGTTAAGCCCCCTTTGCCAGCTGTTTGAGGTCCACTAGTATCGTCCTCAGTTTTTTCTTCATTGGTATGGTTGGTTGATCAGCATCATTTATAAGTTTTCAGTCGAGCTTAGTGAGCTATTTGGTGGCTTCAGGAGAAGCTTGATGAATTAGTTACTGATGTGATCCAAGCTGGCATTGGCATATTACGTGGCCCATGGTCAGAGATGGGCGACCGCAATCTGTTCAATTGAGTTCTTCGCCACCCCATTGCCTTTTGAGGTTGGATCCTCTGGGTCTGCGTCATGCTCTGTGATAGCCGGGCCGACTTAAAGAAGATAACTGGACGGTCTCGGTTATATCAGCATGTTTGAAACGAACGTCCACGAATTGTACGAATTTGAACCCATGTTTGTTGAAAGCAGTACCAGGGGGAGACGGCGATATATTGCGCATCCCCTGTGAAAGGTGCTATCCCTCAAGAGCTCTTGCGCAATTGCACATCTGCAAATAGAAAAAAAAAGATCACATCCTTCCACCGCTTACAGTGCCAGAGCGACGCGTGGATGTGTGTGCGTGCAAGTGTGCACTTGTTTCCTGTGTGTGCTCAACGCACTGCAGGGCCGGGAGATAATCGTTTACGTGTTACTCTGGTGTCGTGTGTCGTCGCTGCACATCCGTCTTGGAGGAATGGCCAGGAACAATGTAGGATCTAAAAAAAACCACCCCGTCACGAGTAAACGTCTGTAGACATCACACCTTATATTGAAGTAGTGCAAGTGCAACATGAGGTCACATTCACCACGAAATGTTTATTTTCATAAACCTATGAATGGGAAGACGGTGTTATTATGCGAGTAATCCACCGTGTTGCTGAAATAGCTGCTGATATTTATACATATTTCTTCCTTGTATGTTCCGTACGATTTCCATATTTCCTTTGATCACGTCTTGTTTCTGCGAACATTAGCCCATTGCATAAACATCTACGACATTAGCTGCTCTATTGCTGGCCACTGTGTTAGGTGGCGTGGCGGTCCGCGCTCGTTTATAGCAGATGCTTTGTATAATTGTGTTTGTTGGCTCCATCTTCTCCATAGAAACAAGTTCGTAGTGCTGGGGGCCTCACACTGTCATCTCCCTGAAGTTTTCCCTCTCTCCACCCCTCGTTCTCCCACTCAGAGTTCATATTGTGAGAGTGGCCAATCAGTTGTCGGCCTTGGCTTCAATGAACGGAAGAGTCCTTGGCTCACACACACACACCACGTCGTGCCGAGCGCAGTGGCCGCTCCGCAAGCCTCGATTTGCGAGGACTCCTTGTTTCTCACTTCCCCTGCGCGCTTCCGCGAACCGAGCCCCCGTTCCGTCCCCCAGCCGGCGCGGGAGCCGCGGTGCGCGCGAGGCGCGCGTTAGCAAGGGGTGAGAAGGGTTAGTACCAGCTTCTGAATGACTTCATCCGCTAACGGGCGTCATGGAAAAATCGGCGAGTATCCCCGCACGGCTGATCGGGGTGCCTTGGCGGCGCAGAGCGCAATGGAAATGCGGTGGATGTGCACGCACACGGACGCACGCAAGCGGCGTGGCTCGCGGGGCCGTGCGTCTGTGAATCATGGCATGAATGACTAAATAAATAGGGATGCTTACATTTGTGTTTTTTTTCTTTTTGTGACCCGTGGCGGAAGTCTCATCCTTGTATGGGCTGCCGGTGTTGGGTACATCAGAGAGGAAATGTTTAGTGAAATCAGGGTCAATTATAGCAATGAAATAAAAGTGCTCATGTTTGTTTCGTCTTCGTATGTTGAAAAGCGATTTTATTGCAATAAACCGCCATTATTGTGCAGCACTTTTAATATAGGGCTTCATTTATATGAAGGTTGTCTTTGTTGTGGTAGCTTTAAAGTAATGATTCCAAATTCAAGATATTTAACCGCTCCTAACTTCTCTTATTTCACTTGGGCATGAGTTAAATATATAAATAAAAACAACTTATTAGCTTTGTGTTTGCAATGTATTTAGTTTACTGGTTAGCAGATATAAACTAATGGGGAATAACAATTTTTCTAACGGACAGTCATTGCATATTTTGAAGCATTAGTCTCATTGACGTCACAGGTGTAAATAATAATAATAGTTGCACTTCTAGAGCGCCTTTCTGGAGAGAATGGCATGTCAACAACAACATCAGAGTAGATAAATTAAATGTTAAATAATGGTTATAAAGGGGTGGCACGGTGGCCCAGTGGTTAGCGCTGTCGCCTCACAGCAAGAAGGTCCCGGGTTCGAATCTCTCGGCTCGGGTGCCTTTCTGTGTGGAGTTTGCATGCTCTCCCCGTGTCCGCGTGGGTTTTCGCCGGGCACTCCGGTTTCCTCCCACAGTCCAAAAGCATGCTGCTGCATAGGTTAATTGGCTCGCAGGCTAAATTGCCCCGCAGTGCCCGGCGATGGACTGGCGTCCCATCGTGGGTGTATCCCTGCCTTGCGCCCTGTGTCTGCCGGGATAGGCTCCGGCTCACCGTGACCCTGTATAGGACTAAGCGGCTTCAGACAATGAGATGAGAGATAATGGTTATAAAGAGCATAAAATAAGAGATAAAAAATAATTGTTATACAAATGAAGGAAGGAATAAGTCTTCCTAAGCACGTGCAGGTCAACAGCGAGCCATCATCCACAGTGAGCATTATCAGCAGCCCTAGCCAGAGGACTTCAATGCCTTATGGAACAAGTGAGTTTTGAGATGGGCTTTTAAGATGCTCAGGGACTCAGCTGATCGAATCTCCAATGAAGGGAATTTCAGAGTTTGGGAGCAGTGCTCGAGAAGGCTCTGTCACAAAATAGTTGGGCTTTAGACAATATATATAAAGGACACAATGTTTGAAATAAAAGGGCTCATTGTGCTAATTATTCTGCTCGTTTCGTTGATTGGAGTGATTAGTTTGGTCGAAAGCCGGAAGCTTGGCTTTCATAACACCTTTCTTAAATCTGAGGCTATTGGTACGGCAGTGGGTCGCTAAGAAACCATCCTAGCAACTAACCGTCACTCGGATGAAATTACGCTTGGATATTTAGCATTGAAACAGAATAGAGGTTACCAAGCAACATTGCAGAACAGTTGACACCAACACATGGCTCTAAGAATCACGATTCCTATACCAGGCTACAATATGATCAAAGTACAGTGTTTTACCATAGCTGAGGTTCAGAACGCAACATGTAAATATTTTTCTTCGTAAAAATGCAGTTGCATGTAAAATAAAAATAAACTGCTCTTACAACTACAAGTTTTAATAAATTAAACTGCAAGTATATATTCCCTGGATGGGTGTAGGAAATTTGTAAATCGGTGTTATTTCTTACATTTATGTTCGCTTGGTGTAAATTGGATAGGTTTGCATTTCTAAAGGGCCTTTTACCCGAGGATCATAAAGAGCTGTACAGGGCTGTGGTGAAAATGGCACGTCAACAACATCAGAATCGGTGAATTTAATAAACTAATTACTATAAATCAATGAAGGACATAAAGTAACAAATAAAATAATTGTGAAAAAGTAAGGAAGGAAAGAATAATCGTTGCTGAGCAGGCACTGGTCAACATCACGCAGCTTGGTCATGATTATTCAGTAGTTGTATAAATATAATATTTGCATTTCTCGAGTGCTTTTCACCCGAGGGTCACAAAGCGCTGCACAGTGCTGTTGAGGGAACTGCATGTCCGCAATAACGTCAGCGTAGATCAATTAAGTAAAATAGTGACTATAAATCACTAAGGACATAAATTCTAAATAAAATAATTGTTATACATATAAAGGAAGAAGTGTTCCTGACATTGAACATCAGTGATGCTTAAATAAATCCTAAATCTGTTTCAACATTGCTTCTATAGTGGAGGTTATGTTAATGGTGTCTTATTTAGTAATTAAGTGTTATATTGGGTGGAGGGAATATTTTCCTTATGTATTCCATATTCTCATCTGACATTTTTCAATGTAATGGTTTTTTTCCCACTTTTTGGTAGAGTTCATTGGAAGGGTAGATTTTATTTATTAGAGAATATCAAATGCCCGAGAGCTCAATGTCAGTTTGCCTCTTATACAATGCTACATGACGATTCATTTGTCTCTTGGCCACACTTTCTGGTGGACGCACTTATACGAAAGCACACGTCGTGAACTTCATGTACAGGTGAGAAACCGTTAATATAAAGGGTTTTTTTTTGCAAGGGTGACATGAGCACTAATTAAATCATCATCAATAGTGAACAGAGTATGCCAAGAAAGTATGGTACAAAATAGCCCCAGGCAAAAACATTTACAATGTGGCACAACTGTAGTACGCAGCTTTTTACGGGGCAGACGTGTGAAAGATGTGCTCAGACATGGCCCGAACATGGTAAACCATATTTTGACAATACTATCGTAGAAACGAGCACAAGTCCGAAACTAAATGTAAATTACTATAGTTTGCCATATATGTGCAAGCATAATTTGTAACCAAAACCCCCCCCTCAGGTGCACGATAAATGTGTTACTTGGCAGTGTTTACAGGCTACATTGATGGCTTCAGGTGCCCTACCAGCAATTTCAGATAATTGGGTTTTTCAGTAAATCTCAGATTCAAACTGTGAAGCCGATGGTCATGAATAATGAGTGGCATCCAAGAAATAGAACTCTTCTGAGATGGACATTAACTGAGGAAATGGATTTATAATGTTAGTTTTTTGCTGATTCTCATTATTATCTCACAGCATCATGAGAGATAGCGACAGTTGGTGGTAGGGCTACACCCAGCAGTGGATTAACTTTCTAAACATGATGAAATCTCAAATGCAGCAGTCATTAAAATGTGCAGCATTACCAGGACTTCACCTGTGGCCGTGTCTCATCCCAGTCATATTTGAAACAGACACGGAGCTGATTTGTCACTAGGTAAATAGTGATGCAACATCCATTTATCAATTACAACTGGTTTTTATTCTCAGACACAATAAGAATCGATTATTTACGATTCTGAGTCATGAAAATGTATGTATATGCTCACACTAACGTTTAGGCTAATGAGAGTGAACAATTGCATACATGAGACTGAAAAAATTATATGCTGCGAAAGGGATCGTTATCGAGACCAGTTATTGTTTGAGGTTTTTGAAGTTAAATTGTGAACCTCAATCATGACTGTTTCTTGAATCACAGCTGGGGCTGGCGGTGTTGGAGTGGCTGTGAAGTCATTAGGTACCTGTTGTCACATTGGCCAGTGGAACAATGAAGACACTAATGGACACGAAGGCACGAGTTTAATCTGATAGTTGATTGTATAAAGGTTGATTATGAATAAAAAAATCTGCTTTATTAACGTTAATGGAAGTGATGGTTTTGACATGCTGTACTAATCAACGAGGACATGAACTAATGTTTCTCGGAGTTTCAAACTCTTACCTTGGATAATGACCATATCTTGCATTGTTATGTGAAGGTTATGATTTCAAAACCGAACTTATTTAGATCACATCCTTCAACCAGAGGTTGCAAGGTGTTATTTTGTCTAAGAGCACATGCTTTCAGCAATAGCCACCAACATGACTGATTTTAATGGTATGTTACTGGTATTTGATAATAAATAATAATAATTGCACTTGTAGTGTCCCAAAGCGCTGCACAGAGCTCTGGAGAGAACGGCATGTCAACAAGAAACACCACAGTACATCATTTGAAAGTAAAATAACGGCTGTTAATCAAGGACGTAACATAACAGATAAAATAATTGTTAAACTAATAAAAGAATGAATGACTGTTCCTGAGCACTTGCAGGTCAAAAGTGAGCTCTAATCCAAGCACCAAAACGCGAGAAGCATCAAGTGCCACCTACCGATATTTAACAATTGCATAAATACATAATTTAAGACATGTTTATTTTCTGTATTTTAGGAAAATTGGTAAAAAAAAACAGACTTCCAGTTGAATTGGCGATTTAGTCACTGCTGATAAGGATCATAGCCTCGATCCCCCAAAATACACCTATGCATACCTGCACTGGCCATTTCACACCACTCTATGTAGTCAATGTCGTCTCAATGCTTTGCCCTGCCCTGTTGAATGTGACAATAAAGTTCATCTATCTGAAGCGTCACTAGTTCTATATATGTGACATTTCTTTTAAGACAGTGTTGTTGACGAACACGTTCCGTTGTTGTTAAGTCGGTCGTAGCGAGTATACCCTGGTACGGTTCCACAATGTACATGGTTGTTAGGTAGATGAGATGAAGGTTCGTGGCGAGTGGAAGATGTGAGTTTCTTTTCAGCAGCCTTGCGCGCTCTGTTGTGAATCGACAACTTGTAAAACACGGTACACGTTGTTCTCTTTCCATCCCCTCACAATACAACTGCTGTAATAAACAATCAAGTACTGTTAAAAACAGTGGCCGCAATGTCTTCTCGAACATACGCCAGGCAGATATTTCACTTAATAAGGGGACATTTGGTGCGTTTTAAATGTGTACAGTGTGCAACATTAAAGTAAAAAATGGAGAACGTCCTTGCTTCTCCATACAGTAAGTGATATATCATAGTCTGTTTACATGTTGTGTTTAAATATTGTCCATAATCTGAGTAACATGAGGTGACCTTGAGCCTCTAAGTCATGGTCACTAATTAAATACGATTTCTATGCTTCCCAACTGAGCTTGGAACTGTTGATGTGTATCTCTTTCCATCTGTCTGAGGGGAGGGGGATGGGGTTTGGGGCACGGGTGAGGGATGGGGTGGAGGGTGAGTGTGCACGATCATTCATTCTTCGAGGGATGATTCCCGTTTGAACTAACCTCTACCATAAAGATTTGTTGCTATTCGGGACTTAGCCGACATCGTCAACCGGTTGGTCGCGACCCATCAGTGGGCTGCGAGCGCCACCTCGTGATTCGTGGAGATCATTTGTAATTCGGCCAAGTGAACCGTGAGGTGCAAAAGGTTGAGAGCCCCCGCTATGGAAATCGGTCACGAATGCAAGGGTTACCAAAACTTTGGAGACAATCCAGGAGTAAAAGGAAGCGCTTCCTCCCGCCCTTCAGCGTGTCGCATTACGTGTGCAACGCGACACGTCGTAAGGTCTTGTGACGTTTCTTCGTGTGGTTTGAAACGTATCGGTTGCTGCCCGTTCAATACTTCTGAGGACAAACGTATGTTGGAACGGCCAACATAATCCATTGTGTGCAATATTTGTACTCCTTGTACTGTGTTCTACTCGAACCGATTTCAATAGCAGCAACCAAACTGTCCTAAATTAAGCCTACGATTTAAACTCACGAGTCTATCGACAATCAACGAAGAGAAGAAGTCATCATCACAGAGCCACTTTTGAAAAGGGAATACTGTGATTTACTGTCATGTGTACACGGGAGGCGGCTCTCCTTTTGACCTTTCGTCTGAAGGATGTTTATCACATTTACCCTAGAGTAGCTATTAGCTTAGTTTCAACTACTTTATTTTTTAAACTTTTTTAACTCGTCTCGCTATTTTTAATGTTATGAAAATACTGATCACGGTCGTTTATTCATAATCTGTAACTTAAACATTTGTTTTTAGATATTATTTTAAATTTGTAAGGAAATGTCTGCCACCTTTTCAGCAGTACTTGCATTTGGCAATAATTAAAATGATAACTTTTGATAGTGGTGATAAGTTTTAGAAATGTAGGGCAGGGATATTTGATACACACTGTGTGATTTCACAATTTGGACTGCATTTTAACAAGATATCCAGGAATGGAAACGTATTTTTCACATCCACCTTCATGGTAAATTGTATAGACGGGTGCTGTGAATTTATTTTTTTATTAATCGACTAAGTGTATTTTGCCGTATGGCTATAAAACCAGTGTCATCCACGTTTCTAAACCAATAGGATGGTTTAAATATGCTTGTTGCTAGATACTTGATTTTGAAACTTTCCATGAACTAATTAGCATTGACAGGAGACAGCAGAACCCATTGCTACTCCATCTTTTTGTTTATCGAATCACCGTTCCATAAGAAGTAGGTGTTTAGACAATCTACAGCTAATTGTGCATTATCTACATGTAGAAGTTTGTGTTTCACCACATGGTCTAGAATCAGAAGTGACTCATTAACAGGGACTTTAATAAACAGTGAAGTTACATCAAAACTAACGAGCATGTCATTAAGGTTTATTCAATCATTTCATTCATTATCAATAACCGCTTAATCCTGTACAGGGTCGTGGGCGGCTGGAACCTGTCCCTGCCGACAGGGCGCAAGGCGGGGGAATACCAAAGATGTGATGCCAGTACATCGCAGGGCACACTTTTTGGAGCAATTTATTCAGCAGGCCAATTAACCTCGGCAGCAGCGTGCCTTTGGACGCTGGAAGGAAACTGGAATATCAGGCAAAAACCCACGTGGCCACAGAGAGAACACGCAAATTCCATACAGAAAGGCACCGGAGCTGGGAATCGAACTCAGGGTATTCTCGTTGCGCTACTCACCGTGCCACTGCGCTGCTCTCATTAGGGTTACATATTTAATAATTCACAGGGTTTTATTTGTTTAGCTAAATATTGAGCTCATTCATTCGTGGTAGAGGCAAGTGTACTAACAATTGGCGTGAACGGGAAGTCAGGTTCATAAATCAAAAGCAAACCATATAAACTTGGTGGTTTTGACTCCCTTGGCTTGATCGTAAATTTTTCATTTTTAGGATATTATGATTTAGCAATTAGTACAGTTATCTGCGGTTCCAATGCATGAATATTGTTTAAGTTTAACATCGCTTCCATCATTTAGTGATGCTCAACATTTCTTACCATAATCTCCACATGGCATCGCAACCAGCAACCATGGATCTGCCATTATCTGCAGCTAGAATTATAACGTTTTTATTTAATCTAAGTGCTCTTAAGGCTTTTGTCTCCCTGAAAGTGATGTTTGGTTTAGATAATTTATGGTTTTGGATTATTTTGGTTGCCCTAGTCTTGTCATCCCTGCTTCATTATGTGAAAGGTGTCTTACTCCGATTTCACTTCTGCCATTATTTCATCATCTGCTGTTTGTATATCCAGCATCAATGTCAATCCCCATTTAATCCTGTAGAGGGTCGCAGAGGGTCAGAGCTTATTCTGGCAGACATAGGGTGCAAGGTAGGGCTATACCCAGGATGTGACGCCAGTACATCGCAGGCCACTGGGGGCAATTTACTCAGCAGGCAAGTTAAATGAGGCAGCAGCGTGTCTTTGGACGGTGGGAGGAAACTGGAGTACCGAGCGAAAACCCGCGCATGCGGCAACAGCCAACGTTAAGCATTTTTTTTAAAGTAAGACTGATGAAACATCACTAGTTAATTCGTTAGTAGTCAGGTTGACAATATTTTAGTTTGAGAAGTTTTCGTTGGGAATTGTTGTTTAACAAGTTTATTGAATTTATTAATTTGATTGCTGAAATAGTAAAGAGTTGGTACGTTCTGTTCACATGATTGGTTTTACCGTGTGGAGGTGGGTTTACGACACATTTTTACATGACCTAACCCAAAAAGGGATTTTATGGATAACATTGGTCAGAAAATCTTCGTGTTAAAATGATGTACATTATTACCAGGTTTTAGTTAACAATTGTTTGCTATTACAAAGCATTCCAGATTTTTGTTTAAATGCTAAATAAGAAATAGCATTTTGTAACTTGGAGTCAATAGCCTCTTTACACACGATGTAAGAATGAATTTAACAATAATAAAATGACCCCACCCCCCAGCTGCTTTTCATTCGTATAGTATTTTTGTGCTTAACTGGCTGAAATGACAAAAACAATTATACAATCGTACAAATGAAGCCTCCGATTGTGTGAAAGTCACATTTCTCTCACTCTACCAGCTGACGTATCATGCCTATAATATAACCGTTTGTGCGTGTACGTATGTGTAAATATAAATGGATAACGTGGGCCTGACAGAAAGTTGTAGAGCGGTCGTGAGAGTCTCCCACGATTCACCCAGCTTTTGCTGCGTTGTGTACCCAGACAATGGTTTTTGATGATTGATGCGGTGCATGTGGCCGAATATTCTCGCTATTGATTGAGCGTCCGTAGGGAAATAGACGTAACCAGCTGACCTGGACATCGCAATGATTGAGTGCTTTAACGTACTTCAAAACATTATTATTTATCAGTGCCTGCTCGTTAAACTTAAGCACGGTTAACCCCACCTTGCCTCTAAGCACGTTTAATGTGCTAGTCTACCATCCTGTTACGACTGAATATTCTTTATTTTCTTATGACATGTTGACTTCGAGCAACAACTATACAACGTTACATTGGCATGCTTGAGCCAGGTAATTGCGAGATTTTACTGCTGTGATTCCCCCGTCGTATTTCTGAATTGAGCATCAAGTCGTTATGTCTTTCGGTTTGTTCTCTGTGACCACATTTACACACTGTAGATTTCTAACTTTTCGATGTGTACATATCCAATGGGAGACTGTAATGAGCAACAAGGTTTATTAATCACACACTAATATACAAACAGTCATTGTCGCTGGTGCGTTTTTGTTTGTGTACAAATATTATACTTTGCTATCATATAAATATTATTTCTTTGAAGGATTGTGATTTCTAACAATAGGATTCTAAAAGGATGTACAAGGTTACATTTATTACCTAATGCTCAATATCATATCCTGCAATCAATTATTTATACACAAAGATGGAGGATTCAAATTTTGCCTTGCATGTTCATCTCATTCGAAACTCACTGACCTGGCTTTCATATGTGCTATGTTGACCTCAGCTTATTTTTTTTGGTTTCGCTTGTGTGTGTGTACGTGTGTATCTGCGTGTGTCTGCAAAAAAAAATGTAGCGATCATGGCGTTCCGCAAAGCGGTGACAGGAAGCCTGCTTACAGCCGGCGGGGCACTCGTGACTGTGTACGGACTCTCGGAGATCATGGAATATAAGAAGCACAAGGTGGGTGTATCCGAGGAGCGATTTCTTACTACGTCACAGGGAAACCTGCGTGTGGGTCAGAGGATGCTGCGAGACAAGGCGGTATTGTCCCGTGGCCCTCCACGGAGCCCGGGAAAAAGTCATCGTGGCCCTACGTGCTTTCAGCCACAAAGGCACTCACTGTGATCTATCGCAGTCGGTTAAATGTGCGGCACAAGTGAATTGAAGTAGAACATGAGGCTGTTTGACGTTTGATATTAGCAACATGTTGCGGTCATTAACTTTAAACATATGTGGAAGATTGAACATTTTATACAGTATTCCTAGATCCACAAACGTTTTACATTTAATTTTGTATTTATAAATTCCACAACATGCAATGTGTAATGGGGAGGTAAACACGAGTACACGTAGCGTTGCCCAAAAGCCTGAAGCAAGTCTGACCATTGGAATGGATGGAAAATAACTCCATGTAAAACTTTTGTGATATGTATAATGAACCATTTGCTGTTTTGTCATAGCATTGCACATCTGTTTAACACGGTTCATAAATGTCACATTTATGGTTGCGTAACAATAATTCATGTAACTTCATTAACCATTTTTTTACTTTTTTTATTAACCTTAACCTGGTCTCTTATGAATGTAAAGAATAAAACACTATGTAATATAATATGAAAACAATTATTACGTTGTTCATTTTAGTCCATTTGTATAATGAAATGATTAAAGATTAATATTTAATGAGAATTATTCTTTTCTGTAGGTTCCCAAATATAGATTTATATTAATGCGTCTTTTCTTTGTTATTGTTTATTGATGTGATATTAAAAGCTAATAAAACACTGTAAATAATTGTAGCAGAGCCTGCATTTGTGCTTATGTGATTGCAATCTTAGCGAAAATATACGCTAATCAGTTACTCACACAGTTATTTTAAATTAAACTGCTCTAGTTTTAATGAAGATTATCTTAAATTTTTGTAAAAATTAGTACGCATATGAGGATGCTCATACATTTTTAAAATGTAGGTCATAATGATTCCCACTGCACTGCTTTAATTTTTATTGTTGTACAATTAGACCCTATTATAAAATGTCATTCTTGTTCCATTTTGAGGATTAGCATAGACAATTAAAATAATCTGGATTGTTTAACTCATAATTTATTTTTCAAGCATTGAAATACCATCCAGAGCAAAATAATGTATTACACTTCTTTGCATACCGCATTTATTGAAATCGTACAGTTTAAGTTAATGTTAGAATTATCAATATAATTATTTAGTTTTTATTTTTGTAATACCTATTTTGTTTGGCCTTCTATTATCAGGCAGTATAGATGAAAAAAAGCAACACAATGCGTTCTAGTTCTGAATTGTGACTATTGATGGAATGTCTGGGCTCATACCGGAAATCAAGCAAATTGTAGTGAGCTGGGAGGAAGGCTTGTAAACCATCGTATTACAGTAAACCGTTTACCGAGACATTTAACTTTCGCGGTTTCGCGAATTCATGGTTGCGGTCCCGTTTTTCTGGCGAAACTGCTGTACGACTGCAGCATGACATAAAAAAATGGTGCCAGCAACAGCCAGCATCGTTTCACGTCCCACATCTCCCCCAACCCACATTCCATAGTCTTTGTTAAGCCATTGTTCGCAATGCATTCTCGATAATACGTCACATTTTTGTGTAGTTCCTATTATGGTTCATAATATGAAAGTGAGTAAGTGCTTGTGTATCTAGTTTTGTTCAGTATCAGCACCTATTTAATTCTGTTCAGGGCCGTGGTGGGGCCAGAGCCTATCCTGCCAGAAACAGGGTGCAAGGCGGGCCTATACCCATGATGTGACTCCATTACATTGCAGGGCACTTTTTGGGGCAATTTATTGAGAAGCCAATTAACACAGGCAGTAGCGTGTCTTTGGACGATGGGAGGAAACCTAATTACCTGGCAAAAACTCACACGGACACAGAGAGAACATGCATACTCCACACAGAAAGGAACCCGAGCCAGGAACCAAACCTCACTGTACCACAGTGCTGCCCTTGTGCATATGGTGAATTGTATAAATGGTGTTCACGTATTTTGGGATTCACACTGATTTCTGCAATGTATCTCAGATGAAAGTAAATGGTTTACTGCACCAGCAGTTGTGTTTGTTTAGAGAGTTTTGTGTGTTTTACTTGCTGTGTATGCATGTAACAAGTGTTTTTTGTGTGTGGACAAATTGTTATGATTAGTCAACATTAAACATCATTATCATTGTTAATAGGAAACCAAGTATGATTATAGAATATGTTTTAGCACATGTTGGTGTCATTGATCCCCACAACTGGCCAGGACATCCATTGGGGAATTTCTTCTTCAAATGGCTTTTAAACACCCTGTGACAATTATCAGCAACATAACATTGTGTATCAGGTCATAGTTAAAAGCCCAGTGCTGCAGTGAATAGCACGGCCTCCTCAGTTCAAAAAGCTCCCGGGTTATCGGGTGCTTTTCTTAACAGAGTTTGCATGTTTTGCCCATATCCACGTGGGTTTTTGCCAGGTATTCTGGTTTATTCCCACCGTCCACTGACTAGGTTAATTGTCCTGACTAAATTGCTCCTGATGCCTTGTGATGGACCGGCATCCAATCCTAGGTATGACCCAAGTTATCTACTAACTTGCTTACCCCTGCTTACTTTACAAATGTAAAAAGAGCTAGATAGCTCTATGGTTCCTTCCAGCTTGAACAAAAAGTGATTAACTACATTTTAAATTAACCATGACACAAGTGCAATACTAGACAAGGTTATTTAAAACAAGCTCCAAATATCTTAATTTATTGTACAAAGCCACGGTATATGGGTATGCTTCACTAGTGGCACTATAAGTTGGTGCACTGCACTGTAACCCTGGCAAGCTGAGTATGAATCCCAGCCATGGGTAACAATAAGTGGAAATTGATATCTGGACCAGTTGTGCTCCCTAATCCCATTTCCTACGTCACCAACCTGCACTTAGCAATGAGGTGAAGTATTGTTAAGCAACCCTGATACCTGACATTGTGGAGATACCTTTTTTCAGTTGTGAAGTTACAAAGTGACTGTGAAAAATGTAGGGCTTTAAATTTTAAATCAAATAAATAATAAGTTACAGCCATTTTCTCAGTCCAGTGTTGGATGAAGTCTTCGCTATGCTGTGCTGTCCATGGGGTGTTGTGGTGTTTGACATACTTCATCAGTGTGGGTTGGTGAAATGGGAACTGTGGACCCTTTTGGATGCCACTCACTGACAGGGAATAGCACTTATGTTAGCCAGTTTCCCAGCAAAGTCGTGCTAATGACTTCGGCAGTGCTCCACCTTTGCAAAATATAACTAATCTCATTTAAGACACCATGTGAAATTGACTTAATATCAAATATTTAGATCCTGGATTCCTCCAAGGTGGAATGTAAAATGTCACAAAGGAGAAAGGATGGACCCTCTCCACAGCCATCGCGAAAGAACAGCTCTGTGGAGCAGTTCTCATGTAGTGAGCTGCGAAAAGCTACATCGGTGCATTAACATGAACATCAAACCCGTGGCGCGCTTGCATCGCCATCGCTCGGGCGACTGCTGCAGCTGAGTGCTGATTGTTGTTGTGCAGGCGCAGCTCGGGAGTGTGGCGGCTGCCGAGCGCTTGACCCACGAGCTGCCCCCTTCAGAGATGCCGTCACGCGATGCCCAGCTCCTCAGCCTGTACACCACCAAACAGTTTGACGTCCTCGTCATCGGCGGGGGTGCCACGGGCTGCGGCTGCGCGCTCGACTCCGTCACGCGAGGCGAGAGAGCTGCTCCGGCGAAAGAGAAGTCGGCTAGCGGAGACACGCCTGCAGCCAGGCGCTGTGTTAAATCCTCTAAATGGCCATGCGACAAAGTGATGAACTGTCCGGGGGAAGCATGATTTCTACAGGATAGATGTCATATCTTGAAGGCCAGGGGGGTAGTGGTTGTTATTTCGAAAAGCTCATTTTGTCTTGGCTCTTGCGAATTTTTTAATTCAGCATGCCATTGATGAGGTTTTGTTTTATTACTATTGATGTTGTTGGCCAAGCACCTTAAAGCAGGATTCACACTTACTTGCATTTCTCAAAGTCTTCTATAAATGAATAGGTATTCGTATGGTGCCTTCGTTTCTCTTTAAAATCTAGGTAACAAAAATATAACTGTTTGTACCATATGCAGTACCCGTTTGCTGCATTGATGTTTAATTTGTTTCAGAAGTCAATTTCTGTTGCTAGTGGCTTTTGACTCCATAACTCTTCTGTTAGCATGGGTTTACAAAACTGACTTGAAACATGTTCAAACTGCCATCACACTGTGCTAATAATAACCACCAACCTCAGAGCCGGATGGCAGCAAGGGCTGAGCAGATGATAGTTGAAACTTATCCAAGTCTAATAATGGTAACATCTGCGTTTTGCTGAATACCACTCTGTTTGCTGTAGGCAAGGCGTGCACTCACACAGGCCCCAGTTTTATTTTTTTTCATCCCTGCTAAACGATTCCAGTCCATGGCCTAGGGCGGGATGCCAGCACCATTGTTATAAGGGTGCAGCATTTCAAAGGCAGCAGACAATTATTTATTATTTTTTAAGCCTTCCGCAGGCATTACTTCGTAGAGTAAAACATAAATGCATTGACCATCACTGACTTTCAGTGTGTTTTACTGCATATGTTGACATTGTACACGTCAACATTTAATGTTTTAAAATTGTAACTGATTTAAGTTAATTTAACATTAATTTTACTTTAATTTATATTCAGATGACATTTTTACCATGGGGGTGGGGTGATTGTCTCAACGAGGGGTTCCCGGCATGCCTCAGCAGTGCTGATCTCATCTCGCTGACATCTCAAAAACCTCACAATTGCCGCTATGTGAACCGCATCGCATTGTGACACAACTCGAGATGACGACGGACCAGCAAGACCTTGATACAGCAGTATATAATTCACAGCTGATGATAATGACGATGCAATATCATTGATATGATCCTGGTATAATATGGGTGGGATGTGCTCCTCTGCCCACCCCTATTTATCTTGGGTGTTGGCAATGTGCCTGTGCTTGCCCACACCTCCCCCTGCCAGGTTTGAAGACTGCGTTGGTTGAGAAGAATGACTTCTCCTCTGGCACGAGCAGCCGCAGCACGAAGCTCATTCACGGGGGCGTGCGGTACCTCCAGAAAGCCATCATGAGGCTGGACACTGAGCAGGTACGCGTGCGATCACGCGTTGAATGTGTACATGCATGAGCTTTATTGCAAGCTGCTGTAAGCGTATTTACAATCGTATCCACCCTTTCTTCTCTCACAAAGGCAGGCTTAAGCTAAGGTCAAATGTAAAGCATGTACGTGACAACAGATTTCTGTGTTAAGTAGATGTAATGTATCTTTTCACAATTTGAAAGCTTTTAGTCGTGGAAATAATAACAACTGGGATGATGTGTCGTATTATTTAGTAACAGAAAATATTTGCAAAAAAAAACGAACAAAAACTGGCCATAATTTAAGTGCATGCGATGGGCATTGTGCACGAAACTGGAATATAATTGTCTGAATAATGTTACTGCACTGCAATGTAAATTTAAAACCATTATACTATTTATCAGGCTAAATGCAGCCCTTATGGCAACCTGTTGACTAAGTAACATTTGTTATTTCTCTCACTGTTTATACATTATGATTTCCTGCCCCCCCCCTACCCCTGCCTCCCCTACCCCCCTCCTCTCCCCAAACCCATGGAGAGCTCACCGTGGACATATTGTGTATATTCACATTGTTGTGCAGCATGGCTTGCCTGCCTGGCTCAGTTGCAATGCTGTCGCGGTAGAGAATCAAGTTATCTGTGCGTGTATCACGCATGTTTCTGTGTGTTTGAGGAGAGTTGGGCAATGGGCCTCCTTAACGTTGACTTAGTCTTAAATGGTGTAAAAACATCAGCACTGGGGATACAAAGATGGTCGAGTGTGGTGCTGTTCACCCACTCCCTGATTTGCCTTGCCGGCCTTCAAAGGTGCTCGCCAGCACCATTTAAACCCAACAGTCTGTTAAAGGCCGCATTAGGGATATTTGTCTTTATTTCTGCGTGATGCAGTATCGCATGGTGAAGGAGGCTCTTCACGAGCGAGCCAACTTGTTGGAGATTGCACCTCATCTCTCCACCCCACTGCCGATCATGCTGCCTGTCTACAAGTGAGGATGACACCTGTGCTACACACCCAAATGCCTCATAGAGTTCCATAATATTCGCTCTAACTTATTATAAATAATATTAATTTCATTTGTACAGCGCTTTTCACCAGAGGGTCACAAAGCGCTGAAAAGAGTTGCAGAGAGAACGGAACATCAAAAACGTGATCAGAACATCAAATCAGCAACAATAACGTTTTTTTGTATTTCTTTTAAAATGTTTTTTTTAACAAATCCAAGTTGTGGAGAGAACGGCATGTCAACAATATCAGGACAGTTCAACTGAAAGTCAAACAGTAGCAATAAATTTTAGATGGATATAAAAATAAGCAATAATAAAAAATATATAAATATTCGAAAAGCTGCTCTCTCGGGACAGCCGCGTCGATGGCTCTCTCTCCGCGGCTGTCCCGAGAGAGCAGCTTTTCGAAGCAATCATGCATCGAGCCGTGAAAACCTACATCATTACATATAAATATTCAACAAACAAGCAAGGAATAAATGTTCCCGAGCAGCCATAGGTCAGAAGAGAGCCATCATCCCGGCACGACAACACTCAGCCGCATCAACAGACCTCGCTTGAGGGCTCAAAAGCCTTATGGAACAAGTGAGTCTCGAAATGAGATTTGAAGATGCCCAAGAACTCAGCTGATCGATTCTCCAATGGAAGGGCATTCCAAAGTCTGGGGGCAGTGTGCGAGAAGACTGTCACCTATCGGCACATGCAGCAAGCCTGTATTGGAGGATCGAAGTTGTCGTGTTGAGGAGAGTGCCTGCAGTAGATCACGGATGTATGTCGGAGCAGCGCCAGTAAGAGCCTTGTGGGTGAGAAGGAGGATCTTGAATTCAGTCCTGTGCTTAACCGGAAACCAGTGGAGAGACATCAGTACTGGGGATATGTGATTATGGATGGGTGTACGAGTGAGAACTCTAACAGCTGCATTCTGCACACATTGGAGATGATTGATGAGTTGGGCAGGGGTGCCAGGGAGCAGTGCATTGCAATAATCGATTCGTGAAGAGATGAAGATGTCGATTGGGTTCTAACCGTCAGAGGGCGAGATATAATTAGGCTACTTTTGTCACCTTATCAATATATGTCTTGAAGGTGAGTGAGGAATCAAGAGTCACACCTAGACTTTGGACTGCTTTCGCAACTTCAATGGTCTGGTCGTCAAGCATCAATTGTATAGGTTCAGCCATTGGACGATTGGTGTGGGATTGCTACAAACAAAACTTCTGTTTTGTCGCCGTTTAGTTTAAGAAATTTGAATTGAGCCAGGCCTTCACAGTTGACAGTGATAACGACATGCAAAGTCCAGATGCATTGATACTTTGCGTGGATGTAGATTTGAATGTCATCGGCAGAGCAATGGAAGCTGGGATTAAGCCTGTGCAGGATATGGCCAAGATGTTGTATGTAGATACTGAAGAGGAGTGGGCTGAGAACTGATCCCTGAGGAACTCCAGACAAAACAGGGTGGATCTCTGAGTTTTGTCCTCCGTGGCTGACAAACTGCTTCTGGTCGGACAGGTAGGAGCTCAGTCAAGCCAGGACACAGCCAGAGACCCCTATACCCTCCAGTCGCTCAAGTAAGATCAGGTGGTCAACGGTATCAAAGGCAGCGCTCAGGTCCAGGAGGACAAGAATACTTGGCAAGCCTTCATCAGCAGCGACGAGTAGGCCATCAACTACTTTGACCAGAGCAGTTTCAGTACTATGGCCGAATCTGAACCCAGATTGGAAAGCATTGAGGCGTTCATTGTTAAGAACATGTTTCTGGAGTTGCACCACTATGGCATGTTCAAGGACCTTAGAGATGAATGGTAGATTAGAGATGGGGCAATAAATTATCAGGGATGTTGCAATCAAGGCCAAGTTTTTTAAGCATGGGGTTAACTGTGGCACATTTGAATAGTTGGAGAACAATACCAGAGCAAAGTGAGTTATTAAACAGATTAGTGACAAACGTGGCAAGGGATTTGAAATTTGCCCAGATGATTTTGGATGGGAAGGGATCCAGGGAGCAGTTTGTGGGCTGAGATCTGGTGAATAAAGAATGGACCTCGGATTCCATTAATTCAGAAAATTCCAGGAGTTTTGGGGTCAAGGAAGGTGGAGGAACATTTATTGAGGTATTGGCTGGTGATTGAGCCTAGGTAGAGATACGATGGGCTTCAGTTGTTTTAATGAGAAAAACGGAATCAATTAATCCGCCTGATCTTTATTAATGAAGGGAGGTGATGGCGAGTGACTGGTTGGACGAAGGAGCTGATTATGGGCTTGAGTAGGTATCAACCAGAATGCTGGAAAGATGGCTGGTACAGGCACAGTCAAGTTCCTTCCGGTAGCAGATGAGTTGCTCTTTAAAGATTTGACCATCAACAGTGAGGCCAGATTTTCTCTAAGTCCGTTTGGCCCTGTATGCATTCACCTTGAGATCCAGGAGTTCAGCAGTCTTCCAGGGGGGGTGGTTTTCTGCCTGAGACATAGCGTGATTTTAATGGGGCCAAATCATTCCGTTTGCTTGATAGCACGTTGTTGTAAGTATTTGTTGTCGCATCAGAGGCAGAGTGAGCTGAGGCAGAGGGTGAAGTACTGTTGATTGCTGCGGTGAATGTCTGGAGTGAGGGCGTTAAGGTTTCGAAATTGGATTTGGCGCTTGGTGATGGTAATTGGAGGTGGTACTTGAAGATCAAACCACACAGCAGAGTGAAAAGACAGACCAGGATCAGTGATGGACAGGTTGATTACCGATATGCTCATTGAGCAAACCAAGTTGAGAGTATGGCTGTATCTATGAGTGGCATATGTCACGTGTTGAGTGAAGCCAAGTGACTTAAGAGTGGCCATGAGATCCCTTGCAAGACAGCTCTTTAGAGAGGTAATATGGATGTTGAAATCGACAAGAATCAGGATCCTTTCAGAACTGGATCACATCCTAGGAAGCAGCTTAGACAGTTCATTGAAAAAATAAGTGGATGCTTCAGGTGGGTGGTAGAGCAGCACCAAATTCACAGTTTGAGCCGACCTCCAATCCAGAGACGTATGCTTGAATGAATTGAAGGTCGGCGACGGAATAGATTGGATGTTGGCAGACACATGGTGGAGAACTGTAAGGCCGCCACCACGGACATATGAACGAGCTTTCTGATGGAATGTAAAGTCTCGCGGTAGGGCCTGATTCAATGTGAGGAAATCATCTTGATGATGCCAGGTCTCTGTTAAACAGAATAGGTCCACACTGTTTTCTGAGATAAGCTCAGTGATGATTAGGGCTTTTTCGGTGTTCAGAGAGCAAACTTTGATGTGGGCAAAAGTGGGTTTCTGTTGCAGGAAATGTGCGTGCTGGAAGAGGGGCTCCAACCAGCGTTTTTTTTATCAAGCAAGGTCGAGCTGCAAACGGCCTAACTTGTTGTTTCCTCGGTAGCCGATATGTAGGTCATAATACGGGGATGAGAGTAGGGAAATCAATTGTAGGCAGGTTAATGGGCTTTTTGTTGCCGGCGCCCCGATGGATGTAATGAGGGCGTCGAAGTATCATTAGCTCACGGCAAATGGCCAGAAGGTTCGGCTTACAAGGAACTGATGTAGGAATCAAGATCTTTAGAGCTGCAAATGAATAGTTGATCATATCGAACAGTGGTCATAGCCAAACGTTGGGGAAAAGGGGCGCAAGGAAGGGCCACATCCAGGATGCAACACATCACTACACTCTGGACTGTATGGGTAGGTTGTATAGACTATAGACAGTATGTATAGACTGTATGGACTAGACCATATGTATAGACTACAGACTGTATTATATACTCCAAAGGCAATCGAATATGTATATATAGACTACAAACGGTATTATATACTCCAAAGACTATAGACTGTATGTATAGGCTGTATAGTGTGTAAGGCACCTGTGGTGTGTGTGATTAGTGTGGAGGTGCAACCTGGTTATATAACAGACTTTGTGGTTATGTAATATTCAGGGCAGATAAGACAATAAAGCAATTAAGAAGTTAACAATGAAGGCAAAATTAGTCTCTCGGCGTATATTGAATTACGTATAGCAATTTGGTATATGTACTGAATTACCTGCAACTGATTGGTATGCATTTTTTATTACGTACATCAAATTGGTCTACAATGAATTACGTACAGCGGATTGGTATGTGTATTGAATTATGTACATTGGATTGGCCTGTGTATTGAATTATGTATTAGCGGATAGGTATGTGTATTGTTACTTACAACGGATTGGTATGTGCAATGAATTACGTACAACGGATTGGTATGTGTAGACTGCATGTATTGACGGAATAAAAAAATAGACTAGTTAAACCCTGTGTATTTATATAATATATTATGTGGTTATATAACACCGTGTAGGTATTTAATCAGAATAAAGTCTTTAAGTTTAAATTATAGACTGTATTGAATATGTACTGCATGTTAACACTGTGGACTGTATGTAAAGACTGCCGACTATGTAGGATTATCCTTGTGTAATGTGGTATGGGCAGCTGAAGCGAGTTGACAAAACAATGGTACAATGCAACAGCGAGATGTGA
>JAZEWT010000001.1:20771768-20789852 GCA_036362905.1 Mordacia mordax
AGAATATGAAGAGGGTTCAATGAGAGAGAAAATGTGATGGTGAGCGTTTAAGTGTGGTACGATGTTAGTGTGTGTTCAGTGTGAATACTGATAATGACGATGAAGTTATTTCTGGAGGCATTAGGAAGAAAGTTGAAATACGAGGCAGGCTTCACTTTGCATATAGTAGAGAAGGCCCCAATGTTTATGCATGGCGTTACTCAAATGAGTCTTATTACTCGTTGATGTTGTCCTGAATGTATTACCTTATTATTTTTGTTATCTATATTCAGTCAGTTTTTATTTAAGCTGGAAGGAACCGTTGAGCTATGTAGCTCTTTTTAACAGTTGTCCAGCAGGGAGGGGTAAGCAAGTTGCAACATTTCAGGGTACCGAGGGCAATGTAGTCAGGACAATTAAGCCTGGCAGTGTCTCTTTTGACCGGGAGGAAACTGGAGTACCCGGCAAAAACCCACTCTTACACAGGGAAAACATTCAAACTTCACACATAAATTCACCTCAGCTAGGACAAAACGCTAACTTGCTGATGACAGGGGAATTTTAATGACCAATTAATGAACTGCAGGTTAGGAAAAATCACCATGACTGTAAAGTGATGAAATGCAGCTCACAAGCAGTAACTTAGCGATGGGTTTTTACTTTGCAACGTGACAATGACTTTGGAAGACCTTTATCCAGTAGTGGATAGACCATAGCTGATGAATATTGAGCTGCTTTAATCTGCTATCAAATGCAGTGTCTATCAAATGCATATTCATCGATGCTTAACGCCTTCAGTGGAGGTCCCATTCTACAAGAGGGGTAAGCGTTTTTGTTTTATGGAATGTGCAGCTGTGATTGAGCCCATTATTTGACACCATAGCTTTATTTCAGTTTTATTTCAGGTGCATTTTCAATGCAGCGATGGTGCAAATGCATTGAAGAGAGGGAACTGCACGCTGTTTGCTATGCATAATGAAAATAATGACGGTGTTTTTTGTGTTCATTTCATCATGTGCATTATATTTTGTTCCATTTTATAGAAGTCTTTATGCAAGGGATAAACACTAGAACAATTTTATAACCTGAATAATATATTCAAATTATTGTTTTTGTCGTCTAAGAGCCTTGTTAGCATCTGTGTAATTTGTGAAATTAAGTTATATACAATGAGATGAGAAGAAATGTGTTGGAGTTAATTATAGTTTGGCCTGATATTATTTCGTGCTGAGTGAGGAGATTGAGGCAATTTGTTGGCTCTGAAAAAGGGACTTGACTGAGGTCAAATGATGTAGCCATCTAAGGTGTCACAAGGGCGTTAATAAATAATTATTTAGAGGTAATACAAACTAATTATAAAGATTGGTAGCGCTACACAGAGGTTGGGGAACAAAAGTAAGAAATTATGTTGTCGAAGGGGAGTCGGACAGTAGACCCTTTACGAAGTTATTCTTAGTGATGTTCAAAATGTTTTCCAAACATGTACATGTCGAGGCATACATATACATGGAGAAAATACTAACGCTATCAAATTTTCCTTGCAAGATCATAATGACAATGACGATGACTTGGGGAGCCATTCATCTAGCAATGGATACGTGATGCCTTTGGGAGTAATGTATGCAACAGTGGATAAATATAATGGCTGATCCACGTGGGTTTTTGCTGGATACTCCTGTTTCCTGCCCACGTCAAAAGACACGCTGGGTAAATTGCATCCATACATGTTCCCTGCAATGTACTGGCGTCACATACTGGGTCCAACCGCCCCTTGCACACTCTTGTCTGCCAGCATCGGTTCTGGCCCCCTGCAACCCTGTGCAGGATTAAGTGGGTATTGATGATGATGAAGTTGCGTGAGCTTAACTTTTAACAATTGGCATGCTTCTAGCTTATGTAGAAGGCAAATATTAGCTTCTTTTTACCAACAGAAGCAATGTGATTTTGTAAGTAAAACGGTAATACAGATGGTACATTTTATAGGTTGCTTTGCAGAAGAAATTTAAAGATTTCCACCTCAACATGAAATAATGACTCTTACCACCCAGAGTGATCTATCTATAGATAACCTACCAAAACAACAGACATGAACTGTGCAGAAAAAAAAATCTACACTTTATTTTAAAGAGTATAAGTGCCTTCCACCAAAGTCAATACACTGATTAAATTATTTAAGACTCTCTCCTAAGATATGATTGAGTCATTGCTTCACAGTATTCAACGAGCTGCTAAGAGTAAACGGGTCATGTTTTAATTTACAAAGAAGAAAAATGCAAATTGTCATAAAGTGGGCCATTTCCCAATTCAATAAACTATCGTAATTTAGGTTCACAATTCTTATTTTACATTCTGGTGTTTATAGTGGCTTCTAATGGCTGGAGAGATGTGTACAAAAACAATTTCGTGTAGGAATTAAAATATCTCAATATGTACACAGACACGTCAATACTTGCCTCGTGAGAGTAAGAATGATCTATGAATTGATGCTATACCTCGAGCATAAGGGAATTTCTCTAGTCCAATACCCTGCTGCCCTCTATATGTTGCTTATTCAAATTGCCAGTTTATTAATAAATTGCCTTTCCTGCAATACAGAGCATTACATGGAATGCATTATCGCTTTCTAACAATATAATTACCTAACACCCCCATATATTTCGACAAGAACGATTTTTTCTTGAAGTGGTTCAAAATTTGTATGAGAAAACTATACAGTGCCATAAATAGCTCGGGAGACATGACGTTTTTATCAGTATTGCGTCCTGTTTTCTGTGTATTAAACACTATTAATGTTGCGCAATCAACTATAATTGCTCAGGGGATGACTTGACTCGTGCTGCAATTTGTGGTTAACCATGTGGCAGTAGAGGCTGGTGCATCGTCTGTCACTCCCGTTGTGCAAGCAGAAAGCCACAGTTATAATAATAATAATTGCATTTGTAGAGCGCTTTTCATCCGAGGGTCACAAAGCGCTGCACAGAGATGCGGAAGAAGGGCACTCCAACAACAATGACAGAGAACGGAAAATCAGCAACAACAACGTTTTCCTTGGGTTTTTTTTGTTGCAAATCCGAGCTGTGGAGAGAACGCTTTGTCAATAACAACATGAGAACAGTTCAACTGAAAGTCATACAGTAGCGATAAATTTTTGTACAAAAAGCAGGCAAAAAAATATATAATAAATTCTTCAACAAACAAGGAAGGAACATATGTTCCCGAGCAGGTGCAGGTCGGAAGAGAGCCAACATGCCGGCACGGCACCACTGAGCCACAGCAACAGTCCAAGCCGGAGGAAGGAATAAATGTTCCCAAGCAGGCGCAAGTCGTTTGAGAGCCAACATCCCGGCATCAGTAGTCCCAGCCGGAGGACTTGAAAGCTTTATGGAACATGTGAGTCTTTATGAACGAATCTCCATTGGAAGGGCATTCCAGAGTTTTGGAGCAGCGTGCGAGAAGGCTCTGTCAGCCATCGAACCTGGGCACATGCTGCAAGCCTCTATTGGAGGATCAAAGTTGTCGTGTTGAGGAGGGTGCCTGAAGTAGGTCACGAATATATGTTGGAGCTGCGCCAGTGAGAGCCTTGTAGGTGAGAAGGAAGATCTTGAATTCAATCCTGTATTTAACAGGTAACCAGTGGAGAGACATCAGTACTGGGGATATGTGATTGTGGATGGGTGTGCAAGTGAGGACTCCAGCAGCCGTATTCAGCACACGTTGCAGACGATCGGGTAGGAAGGGGTGCCAGGGAGCAATGCATTGCAGTAATCGATTCGTGAGGAGATGAAGACGTGTATTAGCTTCTCAGCGTCAGCAGGTGACATGATGTTGTGCAGTCTGGCTATATTTTTATGACACTCACTGGCTGTTGAGGATGCCTACAACGTGTGAGGTTAAACGTCGTGATGGAGAGAGCGATCGACGCTGCTGTCCCGAGAGAGCAGCTTTTCAAAACAGTCGTCATGCATCGAGCCGAGAAAACTTACATCGTTACATTAACAATTATGTTATCTGTTATTTTATGTTCTTCATTGATTTATGTATAGCCATTATTTGACTCTAATGGATCTACTCTGATGTTGGTGTTAACATGCCATTCTTTCCACAGCGCTGTACATCGCTTTATGACCCTCGGGTGTAAGGCACTCTCGAAGTACAAATATTAATATTATAATTATAGGGTTGCATAGGGCCAGAGCCTATCCCGGCAGACATAGGGCACAAGGCAAGGCTGTACCCACGATGCAACACTAGTACATCACAGGGCACACATTTTTGGGACCATTTACTCAGCAGGCCAATTAACCTAGGCAGCAGCGTGTCTTTGGACAGTGGGAGGAAACCGGAGTATCCAATGAAAACCCACGCCGACACAGGAAGAACATGCAAATTCCACGCAGAAAGGCACCCAAGCCGAGAACCGAACCCGGGCGCTCCTTGCTGTGAGGCAGAAGTGCTACTCACTGCACCACCACACCGCCCATGTTTAAATTCAGTTTCTTCTAATTTCATATTGCTCAGTGGCGTTAGAACATCTAATGTGTCTGTCAGTTATACTGTGCCACGAGCCCGCTTACACAGCTGTTTACCTGTGGCTGCTGGCCTTTCTTTGTGGCAGATGGTGGCAGCTACCGTATTACTGGTTTGGGATCAAGATGTACGACCTGGTTGCTGGGAGCCAGTGCCTTCGGAGTAGCTATCTGATCAGTAAGAGCCGGGCTCTGGAGTTCTTCCCCATGCTTAAGCGAGACAAGCTTGTCGGTGCTATTGTCTACTACGACGGTAAGCGCCAGCGGCTGGGAGGAGGGTGGTCGGGTGGGGGTGGCACCAAATGATGCATGGAAGAGTACAGAAGTGTATGGGTATTAGGAATTACTAACAAAAATATAAATAAGCCTTAGCTGAGCGTCTATTGTGAATTGCTCTTTCAAAAATGGGCAAATGACACTGATGATTTGGTGTTATATTTATAGCAAATTAAGTGAGGTGGTAGTAGCACAGATGATGATTCTTACATGAAAATGACTGTGTAAATATGGTCTATAAAATGTATCAATTATGCCTGTATGAAAAGTATGTGAACAAGTAGGTGCACCTGGCTAATTGTGGGCTTCAAATGATATTCACAGCACTTGAAAACAAGGCACTTCCTGTCCCCTGATGTTATTAGCAATGAAAACAAGGATTAATGTATGTTCAACAGAAATAGGTGTTCTTGATGAGACTTGGCTAATGCCAGTGGTTTGAATTGCAGGACATTCTTCTTTGCTTCTCCCCATCTGTTGTGTCTTATATGAAGAGCTATTACGTTTGATGTTGTTTAAAGCATCCAGTTTGTTTGCCAGTGACTGTTGTTGCCTCCGAAGCGTTATGCTGGCAATTCATGACCTGGAAAATTCCATAGGGTGCAACCCTTAGAAATGACCCTGGGGCCCCTCGTTATGACTCATTAGTTCAGCACGGCCACCCAGGCAAGTTGCCAGACAGACATTCTCAAGAAGAGGAAAAAAAGATATGAAACAAATGCTGTTCTGTCAATTGGTAAGACATGAGGAAGGAAACCAACTAAAATGCTGGGATTTTGACCCATTAATGATTGCTTAGTTATCTTTGACCACATTTTGAACAAACTGCACTTGCAGGCCTCGCTTAAATACAATATTTTGTAACGTGTATGCTGAGAAGGGCACACTCAATTTCATGCGCCTGTCTGTCGGACTATGTAACAATGTAAGTAAGTTGTAAATAACAAAAATCTATATGTTATGAAGCATGAATGATACTATGGTGGATAATGGTTAGCACACTGGACTTACATACCTGAGGTCAATGGTTTGAGTTCCTGGTGCTGCTGTTGAAAGAATGGTCCAAGTTTCTTAAATTCCTCGTGGTGGAGCTCTGCTTCACGACGCGTGCGGGTTTGGATGTCTTCGATTTGGGAGTCAGGTCAACGGGGGTCATCACTGGTGTGCCAGCGCTCACTCGTGAAAAGCACCCTAGCTCGTTTGATGAAGGTTACGTTGGCATCTGTGCTGTTCAGAGAGCAGTGCTTGTTTAGGGAGAGATTCCCTGGATGAGGTGAAAAAGCAGGATCCACGATAGGAGCTGGACACTGTGTGAATGTTTCCTTGGTAGTCTGCTCACTGCCTTTTTATTTGGACACCCAGCAGCTTCATCGGCCCTTCAGTTGATGCTCAGAAAAACATCGAGGACGTTTCTTCATGAGGGCAGTATCAAGCCCTCTCCTCTGCTGCCTGCTCTCTGTGGCACTTAACTCAATTCGTTCGTGATAATGAAATTTTACAATTCTAATTGCTGGAAAAATGAGCTATTCTAACGCTGACCACATACTATCAATCGGGTGGTATAACATGCCTGCATATCAATTACTGTTGTCTGGACTTCGTAGTCTATGAAAATACATTTGATTCCATGGAAGTTAATAAATTTATCCAAGCTTTCATGAACTAAGACACTAGTAAAAACACATATAGAGTATAGAGATAATACAAGCTATGAAGATGAGTTCCATTTTTTTTGGGTTTGCTCTCCAAAACACCGGTGTGCTGAGATTGTGAATTATTGGCACGTTTTGTTCACATTGACAAACATTACTACTTGGCCGTTGTCGGGTGGTGGAGGGTTTATGACAAAAAAAATTTTACATGACCTAACCCAAACAATGGAAGTCATCAATAATATTAGTCACGAAAGCCTTCGAATTAAAACTACACAGAGATTGCATTAAGTAATGACTTACAATTCAGAAGAGTTGGGCAGAACTATGCACTCACACCAAGGCTATTTACAGTGACAATTGAAGATCATTTTCTGATAAACTTGAAGGGAAGCACACGAGCATCACGTATGTTTTATGTTCCGTGATTTTCACGTGCACAAATGAGCTCGATGAGAAGGCTAACATCAGGTCCACCGATAATCATGGATGCCACGTCTCCCATCGCCAGGCACGCCAACCTGACTCCACATTCCCGGCCGCTGGCCCACCAACATAACCGACCACCGCCAATCCATTCTGTTATTCTTTCCACACTGGGCAAGCTGCCAAGCCAACCCCACTTAATAGAAGCCGCTCAGCTATGGACGGATTTCTTGCGACAGTGGTCTGCTCTGCTTGTCCCCAGTGGCTGGCGAAAGGCAGGGCAACGCAAGTGGAGGGATGTGCCCAAAAAGTGATCATTCCCCAGTGGTCTGTGTTTCTGTTGTGTGGTATTTTTTTCACCTTCTATTCTTTCCTGCTTTTGTTGTGTGAGTTTATACGTCGTTAGTTTTTTAATTAATTAATATGAATCGGGAGGCCTGACAAAAGGCTTGGGTGGAGGATTGCGAAGCTTGTTTACAAGCCGTGTTAAAGATGGACTGCATATTTTATTGTTAATAATATTTCGACATTTCATATAGCAAGCATGGTGTAAACATGATGTTAATTTGCTTTTTCTTGAATAGAAGTCATTCTCACGTCACATTTTTCCACAGTCTCTTAAAATCTGGAATTTGTAAACGAGTTAGTTTAGTAATCATGTGAACGATAAGCTTAAACCATGTTGACAAATGGTCACCATTGATTTTATATACTTTTTAAAGTATCTGCCTCATGTGTTAATGCTTGGCAATACATTCACTTGCTGAGTAGACTAATGTAGCCAAGAATTGCATGTCGAGATCTGCGCTGGTAGTGGAAAACACTTTATATGAATGAAACAGCTGATTGCGTTGAAAAACGGTCCGGCTCATTTTCATGCAAATGCTGGTCTTTAAAAGTTAGCAGCATACCTTTGCCTACCTATAAAAGATTTATCAGCGTTGCCTCTAAAAATAACAAAAAATGTCAATACGAGACCAAGAGCCAATTATCCAAACTGAATCGGAGAGTCCTATATCCCCGGAGCGTGGTTTTCAAGTTTGGGAGCAAGGGTGCACAGTTTGTGTCGGTAAAATTGATTGGGGTTGACACGTGAGGGACGTGCCTAATGAGGGAACTGACACCGGCAGTTAGCTCGCTGGCACGTCCCCATTACTGTGCTCCCCGTGGAGGCTTTCTGGTGCGGCCGGCCGTCGCGTGAGGGGACCGCTGTTTCACCTCGCCCGCTGAGACATCCGGCCTATATACATTCACATCTTGGCCTTAGACATATTTATCGGGACACTTAGGAGATGTATGCGTATCAGAGCCGGGCGATCTCGTCCGGAATCGTATCCGAGCCCTGCACTACGAATGCGATTCCATCGAGCATGATCGCAAATGGATCTTGTTGGATTGCTGCAATTCCATCATTCAGGAATCGCGTATCTCCTATTGGTGGGTTCCATTTTAAAAACTTCGTTTATATGAATAGGGTTTCAGCCATGGATTCTGGAAGAGTTTGTAACCAGAATTATTGTGATTGTCACAAATATAGCTCAAACAAGCCATACGTTTCAATGGCGAGTCTGCCATTACTGATCTGCTAGAATCGAACCTGACAATAGCCGGCCTATATAGACCATAATTATCAAAGGTGCACACTACATAGGCATCACCTGTTATGTTTCAATGGCAATTCCACTATGCCTGGGAATACGCCACACAGGCCCTTCTGTTTTGCTTACACATTGCATTAGGCCCCATATGCTTTAGCTGCCCTTCCATTCTATGATTTCAAAGATCATATGATGCTTTTAGGGAATTTCTGCTACAGTTATGGAATTGTATTTGATTCCACAAATGAAATCATGAACCCTTATTAGGAATTATGAATATGGAACGGCTTCCTGTACAGTTCTATCTCCCCCTCCCCCCCCCATCACTGTTGGAACTTCTCCCCTTGCCCTTCCTCTGTCACTGGCCATCTTGCAGGCTCTGTGCTGCTGTGACAGGATTCTAGGCACACTTGGAGTCAGGGACCACATGTGGTGCCATCAGCGGCCGTACATTCACCGCTGCCATTGCTTTGTTTCTCTTATCATTCGCCCTTCACTTGTCTACTCTGCTATAATCTGATTGGCTATTCTTTTGCCACCCGACTGAAATACCACAACACACATTGCAGAGAACCACTACCCTGAATTGTGACAATTCATAGAATTACTGGGGCTGCAACACTGTATATAACTCCAGTTTATAACGTATTTTTTGTGTATATGGCTGCAAATTAAATCTTTATCGCAATCTTTGTGAGTATGATAAGATGTTTACCACGTTATGAACGACATTAACAATAATAGACTACACAGTGGTTGTTTACATATAACATGAATAACAGGTTAATTGTGTTTTTTATACATTCTTGGAGATAACTTGGACAAACAAATATTTGTGATTTCTTTTGTCAAGCAATAAGCTCCATCAGTGGTGTGCTTGTAAAACACAAATGTGCATTTGCAGATTCCGTTTGAAAGTTTGTTTTAAATTGCCATGGTGCTGCAAGACCGCTGCCAAACCCTTCCAATTTGTTTTTGGGCACGTTTGTGCCTTTGTGCGTGTGTGTGCCTGCAACTTGTCCGCAATTCATCTATTACTGCGGCTCTGCGCCTTTGCCATGGGTTTGCCTTGATTCCTGTTCGGAATGTAGCACAGATCAGTCTGCATTTGTTCAGGCATGTATGCATGTGCGCTTGAAATCAGTGGTAATGAATCGGATATCTTTAAACTGCAAGCGAATATTCTGGCCTATTGCTAACCATAGTCAGTCATCAGTAATCCACTGCTGGATGCTGATTTCCCTCAGCCAGCACCAGCTCTCACGTTCATGCAGCATTAATGATCCACCAAGCACCTGCTCGCGAACTGATCATGCCACTCTGCCCCTGTGGTGAATATCCTCTCAGGTACAGTCCGTCGTCTGCCACTCCATCGTTAGTGTCGACAATCGGCCATGAACCCATCTAGTCATGTATTCTAGTCAAGCCCACTTAACTTTATTATTTATAAATATTACATCCATAACGTGTGGATATTTTCCAATCTATGCATTCGTATTTATTTTTCTCTAATTACAAACATGTATTTTTCGAAGTTTTTTTTGAACATTGGGACTTTCTTTCATTTTGTAATGATGTAGGTTTTCACGGCTCGATGCATGATGATTGCTTCGAAAAGCTGCTCTCTCGGGACAGCCGCGTCGATCGCTCCTCCTCTCTCCTCGCGACGTTTCGCCTCACACGTTTCTTTCATTTCTTAATGTTCATGTTTCTGATTCACGTTTCACATGACGTTATATGCACGGGTGAAACACTTTTTTTCATTAGGCATCGCTTTGCATCGAATTTTATATCATTGTAATGATTTAGAACCTTTTGTTAACCACTCCTGGAAGAAAACCTCCCAGTACCCAACGGGTTGTGTATACATACTTTCTTACGTCGGTGACTGCGGATTGGTGTGATGGTGGTGCCAAGGACTGGTCCAGATATATCAACACTCATGTATTCTGTGGCCAAGATCTAAACTTAGACGGTCCAATTCATGGCAGAGTGTGCTAAGCACCGTGCCACTTCCCCACCACTTGTGCAGTTTAAGAAATAGAAGTGTCCCTTTTTGCTAAGTGGCTTCAGTCGTACAGCAGTTGTGCGGTCGTGTAAGTTGTGTGATAACGCTTTTGTGACGGCCCCCTGAGAGCCAGGTCTGCATCCCTGCAGCCAAATATGAGGCTCTTGCTTTGCACATGAGACGATGCCTCCAGGCTGTGGGAGGGCGAAGTTTGGGGACGCTCAGTTCGGTTGTGCTGTCGGTGTGATGTGGAGCTGGCTGTGGGGAGGTGAGGGTGACCAGAGGCCAGTGGTTGCATGGGAATGCATCCAGCGCAGTGAGCCATAGCTGAGCCTTGAGCCATCCATGCAGGCATCCAGGCATCCCGCTAGTAAACTGCCCCCCCCCAACCCAGCCCGTGCTCATGCCAGCACATCACTTCTGATTACTGTAACCCCGGGCGACTCTTCCGCCGGTCCCCTGCTGTCTTTGGGGGATTTGGTAGATTAGAGGGCAGTGGCCAATGCACATATACTAATAGGTGGTAGAATGGGTGGTAACAGATACATAGAGTTTATTACGGTTAAAGAAATGAAATAACTTTATACGCTCACGATGATGCACTTTATATATGATGGTTCTAAGGAGGTTTACTTTTCAGTGTGTTGACACAATGCGTTTTTGTGTGGGCTCATAACTAGAGTTAGCACACGTCTTCAAAGGTGTTCTGGTGCGTCTCACCATATGCACTGGGTGTTCGCAACACATCCTTCTCAAAGTGTGTGTATAGGAGCCATGAAAGGGTCTTCTCTGTAGAATGAGAGTCGGCATTTGAGGGGGAATGGGAGCCGACAGGCAACAGCTCTCTCCCACTTGGATCTTGCTGTTCCGTGTCCCTGGTACTGATGACTCGTGACAGGTGCACATGCTGCGAGTTCTATCTGATGATAACCCACGTTCACCATCCCGTCCCCTGTCCTGACATTCATTCTTCTTGCCCTACTACTCATTTCTATTCAAGGCAAATTCATTATTTTTTTGTTAATTTAATGTGATTTTTCTTTTACTTAAACGATAGTTGTGTCTAACATCCTGTCACGTTCCTCATGGATTAATTGTGACATTGAAACTATTTCCACATTTGTTCGAGACTGTTGAAATTAAATATTTCCTTGACAAGTTCCATATTGTACTTCACTATGCACCGAGCAACAAACACAAGCTCAATCGTCTTGTTCAATATGCAGAGAAATCATGCCCCAATGGCTGATGGATGTTGCCAATGTGGCTCTTTTTCTTCCAAAACTTCTCAGAAAAGCTGTCTCGAGTAACAAATAAATGACGCTGTCGTATGTTGCCAGTTCAGACAAAATTACCCATTTTCAGAAAAAAAATTCTAACGAGCATCAAAACTTGTCGATTGTTAGTACAACTTTTCCACTCATTTGATATAGATTTTCATGGTCGCAGTTGCTGCTTGTGAGCACGAGGCATCTTTGTTTCTGTTACATTGCTCATGAACGCCAGTGTTTACAATCGTGAGTGGCCCGTACGGCAAGAGGAAAGCACTTGCTCTTACGTCAGGGGGTGCTGGTTCTCCAGCCGTCAAGAAGACTATGCCCAAATTGCCATGGCCAGTTTCAACGAGCATCTTGTCCTGGCAGATTACGGGCACCTTGAGGGGCGGATGACAGCTCAGGTACTCTTGCCGCTCTTCATCACCAGCCGTGTCCAATCGTTCATTTCTTTTTTCACTCCTCTTTACCACTGCTGCTGCTGCTGCCAATTCACCATGCTCGGTTTTGAAACTATGCCACTAAACAAATAAATACAATGCAAATAATGATTATAATAATTGCATTTCTACAGTACTTTTCACCCGAGGGTCATAAAGCGCTGCACAGAGCTATTGAGAGAATGGCACGTCTGCTACAACGACATATGAACGGAAAATCAACAACAATAATAATTACGATCAGTGACTGCGTTCCGGTAAAAAGTTTTTAGTGCAGCTAATTGAGCTTTTTATTCTGTTAACAATGACTGTTCATTAACTGTGTAGGTTAAATAATGTGCTGGTTTTAGTGTTGGTTGAAATTATATCTTTAAATATAAAATGGATGTATGTATATATTTGTGATTCCATTGTATGCAAAACAATCATCAAAGGAAGAAGTTTCGATTATATACCATTACTGTTCATGTTTTATGCTTGCACTTGATTCCAAAAATATATTTGCTCAGTTAATGTTTGTCCAGTTTTTCTTAAGCACTCTCTAACCCTCACAAAATGGAAGATGAAGCATCCACTTGGTGTCTTCTTACCACTGTCTGTTTCCTTGCCTTTGTCTGTGTCTGTAGGGCAGCACAACGACGCACGGATGAACATCGCCATCGCTCTGACTGCTGCACGATATGGGGCGGCCGTGGCCAATCATACTGAAGTGGTGCGACTGCTCAAAATGACTGACCCAGCGACCGACAAGGAGAAAGTTTGCGGTGCAAGATGCCGTGACAATCTGACTGGTACGATTTTCCCTTCGAGAATTGCACATGCGAGTGTGTGAGGGCGCGAGTTGGGAACGAACGGTGGCTTTGTGAAGCTGTACCATCAGTGCTACAAACCCAATAACTTGACTGAATTACAGCCATGGTTGACTTGATAGATGTTTATTATTACAGCAGAAAGTACCCGGTGATCTTGCAAGCACTTAATGTGGGATTCTCACGATGCAACAAACGTTCGAACATGGGTGGAGAGAGAGTTATAGCGGAACCTAACTTGGGCCTCCCCTAGGTCGACATGATCTTAAATAACCACCTGTGCCATGTTGAAACATTGGCACTATGGAGAAAACAAAGGTGTGGCACAGGCCACATGTACCGCTTCTGTGCCATGTCAACCTTGGTGGATCACTAACAACACTTGCCCATCCGTCTGTAATGCTATATGGGGGTTGTCCTTTTTTGTGTGTGAGCACAAAACCCAGTGTATGATATTTCACCCCAATTAACATAAAAATAACAGACCATCGCATTTTCAAATAATAATGATATGCTAAATATACTGTGGTGTGGAACAGATTTGCGGTAAGTTATTTAAATCCGGCATATTTAACGCTTTCGTGTTTGCCAATTACTTGCATGAATGCCTTCACATATTTCTCTGTAAAAACCTCCATTTACAGTTTTGAGTGCCATTATTTATTCTGATTTGTCTCTGCTCATGGCCTTTTTCGGTGACCATTGTCAGCTGGATGTGTGTTTGTGCCAGTATGAAGTCGTGTGGCCGTGTTTAGCTTTGGCACGTATGTCATGACCGAGCGTGTTCCAAATGGAATTGAAAGATGTTGGCTTTTGTCCTTCAAGGATTTGTTTGGTCGATTTGTGGCCATGTTGCGCTGACATGTTCAGAGGGTTGTAGATCGTATATTAGCCCCGGAGTTTGCTCACCAATGGGATTGTCTAATTTAATCTTCCTCATTAGGAGCTTCCGTTGTGACTGCTCCTTCCCTTTCCGGTTTGGGTTCAGGTTCCATACATTCTGTGCCTGAAGTGCCCTGCTGAGGTTACCATGACAATGTGCTCAAAGTTGTTGAACCATCTTCTCAGCATTTATTGTCGTTGACCCAAGCTGAGTTACGATCTCGTTGGAAGAGAACACACAAAAGGTGTTGTTTGACAACCATTTGTGAAAGTGTATTCAGATGTTTGGGCTTCTTTAGCCAAGGGACGGTCTAGGAGGAACATGACGAGAAATGAAATCATCTCATGGGTATATGCTGTGTACACAGGGAAGTGGAGTGCCATGGGGACGTTGCATGGGGACAGGCATTATACATTGGCAGACGTAGACTCAAATGGGGTTCTCTTGCATGTTGTTGGGATTTCAAATTGAGCTGATTTAATGCGTATTGGTGGTGACTTGCGTGTACTGCAGTGAATGACATCACCACATATTTTATGCGATTAGGTTACAAATTAAAGCTTACATTTTAGTCAAAGTAGCTAGCAGAATTTCAAGTCCATATATTTCACTTATCTGGATCATATTCAGTATTAATAATGTTCATAGTGTACGGTGTAATGTAATTCGTACTTTATGTTATTTCAAAAGCTCGCTAACTGAAACCCATACTAAAATGTGTTAGAATGTAATGTTATCAACCAAAATGAAAACTGCCGATGTTTGAACATCTAAACAAACCACCTCGTTCCACTTCCAAAAAATGTTATTGGTGGGAAATAATTTAGCAAAATCATTCGTTCATTAACAAAAACACTAAACACCACAAACTTAGGGTGCTGTAGCTGCCGTGTGTTGTCTATGACAAGACCAATAAATAATAACTGAGCGGGGCCTGGCAGGTATAATTTGCATGGGGATGTATATAAAGAATTTGATGACCGTCGGGTCTCAGGAGCTCACATCTCTCTCTGACCATGAGTGTATGCTGCACTACTCATTACTTAGGCATTGCATTAACGTGCACCGTTATCGACGGTAACCAATCTGCTAGGGCCACGGGGAAGCCTTTATCTGGGCAGCAGCACGTAGGTGTTGTATTACAAGCCTGTGACGTATGGTCTGGGTTGTTATTGAGGTGCATCGTGCAATTTTATCCCATCCCCTCAATTACCCTAAGTATTTATAAGAAGGGCTCTGCTTTGTTTCTATGCCCACACGGGTGGCACAACGGCATGCTCATGGTAATACAGGTGGCTTTGCATTGGAATCTTTTGAGAGCGTGACAGCAAGCGTACATGTTTGTGTCACCTATCTCACGGATAACATCCAGTCTTGCCCTCTTCACTGGCATTCAGAATATAAAAGATTCTCACTAATCCGATAATGCTTCCCGCAGGTAGCTGACACAGCAGATATTTTGACTGCTTCCTGGTTGTTTTCTTTTCTACCTGTGCTGACGATTAGCTTGCTGTTAATGCTGGGAAATGTAAAAGATGCAGTAACGATGCACGAACAGCAGCAAGGCATATTTGAACTGTACATTGGTTCCAGTGTGTTAAATGCCTGATAATGAGTGGTACATTTGAGTGCTCTGCTGACTTCCCTATCTAAGTCCGGTAACACAAGCATTCTCTTTATACGGGCGAAAAGGAGAAATCCCCATGTGTGCGATTAGCATTACCATAAGCTAAAAACGCCCGTAATCTGCATTTTATCGTAAATAAAATGCATGATAGGAGGAGTTGTGATGAGTGAGAATTCTTCCTTGGGCATGCAAAGCAAACGTTGGCAATAAATTGGCTACGTATCCACAAAAGAGCAGGCCAGGCAGGTTGGGAAGGCTTGCAGAGCCCTTTGGTGGGTTTAGGTAGGGTCATTCCTGTACAGGCGGCATATTAAAACACCACTACGTGCAGAAGACAAATGGTTAATTTTTGTAAGCTTTATGCCACTTTAACAGATAGGAAGTATTATACTACCATATATATGTGGTGTTTAGAGATTCAGCCTCCCCGGTGATTTGATCAATTGCTACTATACATTTTTTACTGTAATTTGCATTGTTTATGATTATGACATTATGTAGAGTCTTATGCACTACAATACATTAAAGGGCAACATCATACAATTTGCAGAGGCTGAAATCGTTAATTATATGGCTTGCTTATCATCTGACACATGTATTGTGGGACTAACATCGACTCTAATTGATGAATCAAGCATCGTCATAAGTCCTACGAAATATATCCTTATGGTAGATCCTTTCTCCCTGCCATGTGTTTCTTAATATCAGACCAAATGCTGAATGTTATTCAAGAGGATCATGCCGATTAGTAATCGTAGGTGGAACTAGTGTCATAAATTGGAGTCGTTCCCTTCTGCACTACGGGCTATAGCAAGACTGCTCATTGATGCCCATATTAATTTCGTGTATATTTTTAACCATTGTTTCGTGGTGTGTGGAAATTACAGCGTTATAATTTAAAATGAGTGATTACTTTCAGGAGTTCATGATACAAATAACATTGCATTGTATAATCGTTAATATGCAACATTTTATTCAGCTCGAGTACATAACAATTGAGAAGATATTTTATTTTTTGTTTGCGGTGTTCTATTTGCAGGAAAAGAATTTGATGTTCACGCCAAGTGCGTTATCAATGCTACGGGTCCTTTCACGGATATACTGCGCCTGATGGACAACAAAGATACCCCGAAAATTTGTCAGCCAAGTGCTGGTGTCCACATTATAATGCCCGGCTATTACAGGTAAGTGAAAAGTCGGCTGAATACAGTTACGATTTTAACATAGGGCGATACCTGTCCTTCTCTTGCCCCTTGATTCAGTTACATCTGTGGCGCTCTTAGCGGACTTGTGAAGGTCGCCGGTTTCCACCAGAGTGCTCGAGCTAACGTTACAGCCTGAAATTCCATCTCAGGGGGACCCGTGTTTGCACAATGTGGCTGCATGCCCATACAGTGCTGCTGAAGTGGAGACACTTTTACACCACATTGGGTGTTCACCGTTGTGCGTTCGCTTGCGGATTTATCACACCCGGAATATTTAATACGTGGCTGCTACATGCTTCGCAAATATTATTTTATACGTGTGACAAAGCAAGATGTTCAATTGGATCATTGTGCAACTGCTGGAGTAACAAATATGAGCAGGGTCTAGCAAATTATGCAATTAATAGGTGATTCATATTGCTTATGAATCCCTTGTAGTCACACACACACACATTGTGCGTCTGCTGAGTTTGCATTCTTGAGCACTGAACTCAAATAATGTCACCGCACGAGTGGTGAAGTGCAGCTCTGATGTGTATTGACGTAGCACGTGTTTTTTTCAACACGTTGTCCGACGTTTGGTTCTGTGTGCTGGGAGCTTTTGTAACTAAATGGAGCAATGCAAGTAACTCCATCAGTTTTGTTCAGATATGTAGCTCTTTTTAACAGTTGTTCATTGGGAAGTGGTAAGAAAGTTTCAACATAGCAGAATACCGGGAGTTGCAATTTAATGAAGACAATTAGCCTAGGCAGCATATCTTTGGACTGTGGCGAAGATCCACGTGGATATGGGCAGAACATGCAAATTCCACACAGAAACATACCCAAGCTTGGAATCACACTTTAGGAGCTCCTTGCTGTGAGATAGCGGCTCTACTCACCACGGCACCTTGCTACATGTAATCCGATACGCATCGTACAGTGCGAGCGTAAAAATACGCCGTGGGTGAAGCGATTTGAGAACCTTTCCCTTGACCTGTCCGATTGGTGAAGATTGTCCATGTCTCCACGGTTTTCCCTGTAGTCCGGACAAGATGGGTCTGCTGGACCCTGCCACAAGTGACGGCCGAGTCATCTTCTTCCTGCCGTGGGAGAGAACGACAGTGGCAGGAACCACCGACACGCCCACGGAGGTCACGGACTCGCCCTCCCCGCGCGAGGAAGACATCCAGTTCATCCTCAGCGAAGTCCGCAACTACCTCAGCCCCGACGTAGAAGGTGTGGGGATAGAGACCAAGTGACTCTGTTTGCTCTGTGTGAAAAATGAAAGGATTTTCATTGGTGTTGCTTACATAGTGAACAGGGCGGCACGGTGGCCCAGTAGTTAGCGCTGTCGCCTCGCAGCAAGAAGGTCCCGGGTTCGAATCTCTCGGCTCGGGTG
>JAZEWT010000001.1:20795702-20809010 GCA_036362905.1 Mordacia mordax
CATTGCTCTCGTTGGTTATTCGTGGTCTAGTTGTGGATACTGCCGCTAATTTAATGTGTCAGCGTTAAATTGAAATCTACTTACTGCACGTGTGTCTTCGACCTTTTTTGAACAATGGCTGAACATATTTTTAATGGAAAATGTTTAAAATTTTTACTTGAATTGTCCATGTCAGTCAGGGATGAAATTGTATAAAGTTTACTTTTGTAAGAAACTGTCCTGTGTTTGTTGAAATTTTGGTTGGTAACTATTCATAAAAAAAATATTATAAGTGCAGCAATTTGCCAAATTTTACGATGATTTTTTTTTACATATGGTTGTCTGCGTAAAATAAAAGTCTCTAATGAATTGTATATAGAGATGTAGAAGTGTGCACAAGTCCTTTCTAAGATTGTCACGTAGCGTAGATAGAGAGCCTAAGTGTTCTCATTGCTACCCTCAGAGTGCCGGTGACCAAATTGATGAAAACACACTGCACGAGATTTTGAATGAAGTGGATCTGAACAAGAACGGGCAAGTGGAGCTGAACGAGTTCCTTCAGGTGAGCGATTGCTTATTATCTCAACACAGTAGCACAGTGAGTAGTGCTGCCACCGCACAGTAAGAGGGCCTGGGTTTGATTCCCAGCTCGGGTGCCTTTCTGTGTGGAATTGGCATGTTCTGCCTTTGTGTGGGTTTTCGCCAGATACTTATGTTTATTTCAAAAGTCCAAAGACATGCTGCCTAGCTTAAGTATCCTGACTATATTGTTTTCGCTGCTTTGAGATGTTGTCACTTGATTATCCCTCCCCACTGGACAACTGTTAAAAAGAGCTACGTAGCTCAACGGTTCCTTCCAAATTAAATAAAAGCCGACTGAAAAACGGCAAAAGATTAAAGTTAAAATAAGCCAGTCACCTACCCATTGTATGGACGAGCTTTGAATCCAGTGTAAAATAAAATCTCTTTAGGAAGGAAAACCTGGATACTAATAAGGTATTAATGTATTATGAATAATATGTATTGCATTTATAGAGCACTTTTCACCCGAGGGTCACAAAGCGCTGCACAGAGCCACGGAGAGAACGGCACGTCAACAAAAACGGCATTAGAACGTAAAATCAGCAACAACAGCATTTTTTTGTATTTTTTCCCCAAATAAACACATCTTTGCAAATCAACATGCAAAACATGATCAAACCCTGAACTACAACTCCAAAATGCAAAACTATCAGAGTTCACAACACATATACTGGGAAATGGTTTAAATTGAAACAAATTTGTCTTTGCACCAAATATGAAGATGTATGTGTGTATTTCCTAAATGCTTAAAAAATATATTTTTTAGTCACAGAAAATATAAATTACAATAAAAATGCAATGCTTATTGTTAAATGACCTACAATGAACTTATTTAATTTCAAATTGAGGCTTTGTTATTAAATGTGCAGTGCAATCAAAACCCACAACATGTCAATTGTTATTAAATTAAACTCCATCTCTGTGTAGTAATTACCATCGACTCACTCATATCGTGCACAACCAGTAATAATTTGGCCACTAAAATCCCTGCACTTTTTAAATATCCAAGCACGTGTGTCCCCTGACTGCACAGCTGATGTAGTGGTGATTCAGTGGTTAGCATGCTAGGCTGCAAAATAGTGACCCGAGTTCGAATCCCATGCACGGCTAAAACCAGTGACAATTTACTGAATCGATGCTGGGCCTTCCCTAGGTATACTCAGTCTCAATGAGTACCTGGTGCAGTGTTTAAACATTGCCACTAGGGAGACAAAGGTGGCCGGGCGTGATGCTGGTCACCCACCTCCTCTTGTGCCGTGTCAACCTTCACTGATGTTCACTAACGGTTCTTGACCCTAAAGTCTGTTAAACGCCGTATGGGATACCTTTGTCTTTGCACAGCTGATGAGTGCGGTCAAGACGGGCTCGGTGTCGGAGAACAGGTTGGCCACTCTGATGAAGCTGGCAGAGAATTTCTCCAGCGGAGAACAGCAGCAGCAGGAGCAACCATATAGAAAGGCCATCCCCGTGGCCCGGAGCGGAGGTGGCCTCTAGTCTGCATCATTGCCACAGTTTGCCAGAATTGTGCACCACCTGTGTTGTAATGCACATACATTACAACACAGGTGGTATTTGCAGTGCCCGTTTGCAGTCACCGTTCGCTTTGGTGACCAATGTAGTGGCATTGTTGTGTCTTCTGCAATGGGTCCTTATTTAGTGTTCATTGATTGCATGGCAAACATCAGATGTGGTGCCAAAATTGTTATTATTTTCACAGTGCAATGAGCAGACAATCTTGTCGTGGACATGGGTTCACATTCATCTGTTTGTTTAAAACTGTGGCTACACGTGTATTTGCCTAAAGGTACAAAGTCTTAATTAAACTCTTTGCTTGGAATATTTCATTTTGATAAAATAAGTTTTGCTGTGTTGTTTAATACCATTTCAGGGTTGGGTAGCTATCAATCTCAATTTAATGACATCTTGATATAAAGTTATTGAATTATATAATTTCAATTGCTGCTCTTTATGTAGTTTGGTGCCATCGTAATTACGCACAAGAAAAGCATGGACGAATTCATTATTTTTTTTTATTGAGTGTATTTCATTTATATTTAAGATAATTTATAACTTTTCTAAGCACTGCATAACTTGACTTGCGATTGATTAGGACAGAGTGCTTAACGCATGAGTGTTTGTTGTAACGATTTGAGGCTTATTGTTTCTTATATTATATTCACTGAGTGCATTTCCTTCATCCAGATATCTTCAAATTTCTTATCTGCACTTCACAACTTGAGCACAGTTGAGTACGGACATATGATCGACCCGTTTGACTCAGCGGCAAACCTCTCGAGGCAGCTGTCTTGATCTCAACGGCCATCTTTGCATCTATTTGCCTTTGCCGTAGGAATCGTTCTGCTTCACTCGGCCGAGAATGTCTTTTTGTAAAATAGGCTAACGCGGTCTGGTGAGATAAGACATAAACCGTGTGTGGCATACGTGCCTGACATCCAGCTTTAGGACAGGCAGGTTCTGACTTAAGGAGCAAAGGATTGGGATGACTTTTCAGAATCCCGCTGTTGATTGAGCGGTAAGGATAACATGGCTATGCGAGTGTATTGTATTTGTACAACTGTGCCAGGTATTACTCGAGGACACCCACTGGGTGAAGTTCTGGTGGATACTATATTCATAAGTGACTTCGCACGAAACTGAAGTGCTATATTGCAGCTGCATTGTCTACTGTATACGGTTGGTTTTTATTATTGGGCTAAAATAAAACAAGCATTTTCTTGCTGTGTCTTATCGCTGCATAATTCGTTGCACATATTGGATATAATTTCCTCACGACATTATTTAACTTCTTTTGGGTACGAAATTCACAAGCTTATTATAGACCTGAAAACAAATGATATTTTTGTAATGATATTTGTGTTTGTAGGTGTAGCTAATAATTATTTTATCTAATGGGCTTGTCTCCATATATTCCATTTGTATACAATAGTGTTTCCTGCTCGCATTTTGGCGGGGTTTCAATGAGTACTCTACTTACCTTCCACATTCACTCATAAATGGGCTGAAAATATCTTGATATATATCGAGGACTACAGCTTTCACAATTGTTAGCACCAGATTACCCCACTGTTGTCTACCTGCTTGTATGTTTCCTTGTGCCTCGGCGTCATTATTTGAGTGAGCAAATCCTCTGCATTACAAGGTCATTTGATCTGAAATGTATGTAACAGGTACGTAATCTCATGTTTTATTAAAGCAGCCATCAACACATTTCTCATGAACGGATTAAAATGCCACCTGTTGCATGCACAAATAAACACGTAAAACGCATAGGGCTTCCCCAAGATGCAACAGTCCCATCACGTGACCCCAACAGCTGCCTTTTTCAGTGTCGATTTTTTCTGCTGCTGCTCCTTTCTATACTGATCTGGATCAAAGCAGAGCCAATGCTCAAATATGGCTGTCTGGCAACACCTGGGCATTCCTGGGTGCGGTGATAGATACTATGGCAAGGGAAGGCATTCTTGACACCCAAAGTCGGATGACAGACTGGGAAAAGCAGTTTTACTGTCAAGAGATGATGGGCCATGTGAGACCTACCTGGTAGCTCATCACAAAGCCGCCCTTGTAGAGATTGCGTATTGGGCGTGGTTGAACACTAGTGGTGTTGTAAATAAATATCAGACTAACTCCCCACTGCTGATAAGGCAAAAAAGCCACTCCGTTTTCTTCTAATTGGATCCTGAATCATGTCCCATAGTAGCCTCCAAATTCTTTCATTTCATGTCTTAGCTTCATTTAGTGTTTTGATATCCACCCCACAGTTTTGTCCATCTCGTCAGTTCTCATAACACATCACCTACCATGTTTACTTAATTTGCTTTAAAAAGGGTGTGATGACCCTTTGTTGTTATTATTTGAAGCTTAATTTCTTAATGTATCGCTTTAGTTTATAAAACGCGTCTTCCCATAACATTTTGTAAAACGTATTGAGTTGCCGGTGGAACCCTTTAAAAGTGTAACTTAGACAATTTGTTCCCTTTCACAAGTCATGAGGGTAAGTGAATGGTGTTGATGCATAGTTTAAAAGAAAACCCGACATTCTGAAAATAGATGTGCATAGAAAATGATGCAGGCCTTTTAAGTTCGGCAGAATCATTGTGAAAGGGTTGTGCTTCAGGGCTAGTGGTTCTGTGCAGATAAGAACCCAGGCATCATCTGAAGCTTAGGACCATCAAGATGGTTGTACAATAGTTGGGACGTCCAGTCATGGTAGGGAAATATGATTCAGTACATTGCAACAATATGACCGAAGTGGTTTTGCATTACTAAGGGTGGCCAAAACTTGTTCGTCAAATGATTTTTCCTGTTCTTGTGGCCTGCAAGCCATTACATTAAATATATGACTCGGCATCTGGTGGAGATTGACAACTTCACTGGCGATTGCATCAACTGAGAGAAGTTACACGCTGGTGAGTGGGCTGCATCCAAATAAACTGGTTGACTTAGAACAGACGACGTGAAGAGGCTCTTCCACTTGAGGATGTTTGTGATGGATTCCCTCGCCTTGTGGGCAAGAGCTATAATACACTTTGTATATACATTCGTAGGGCGGCACGGTGGCCCATTGGTTAGCGCTGTCGCCTCACAGCAAGAAGGTCCCGGGTTCGAATCTCTCGGCTCGGGTGCCTTTCTGTGTGGAGTTTGCATGCTCTCCCCGTGTCCGCGTGGGTTTTCGCCGGGCACTCCGGTTTCCTCCCACAGTCCAAAAGCATGCTGCTGCATAGGTTAATTGGCTCGCAGGCTAAATTGCCCGCAGTGCCCGGTGATGGACTGGCGTCCCATCGTGGGTGTATCCCTGCCTTGCGCCCTGTGTCTGCCGGGATAGGCTCCGGCTCACCGTGACCCTGTATAGGACTAAGCGGTTTCAGACAATGAGATGAGATATACATTCGTCCCCAAGGTCGTGGAGAAAGTTAATACGGAGGGGCACGATCATCAGTGAGGCCTCCTCAGCCAGCGTCCAGTTAACTTCTGTCCCTCACAGCAGTGCTTTCACTAATCAATTAATGGTTTCCCATTAACCTTCACCCTCGCGGCACGCACACCCAGCCAAAAGCGTGTCCTTTTTTTAAAATCGCTTTTATGTCCTATAATTTTTTGCTACTGTTTGACTTTCAATTGAACTGTCCTGATGTTGTTGACATGCCTGCCGCTCTCCGCAGCTCGGATTTATAAAAAAAAAACTCCATAAAAAACGTTATTGCTGATTTGCCGTTCTTTTATCGTTGATGTGCCATTCTCTTCGCAGTTTTGTGCAGCGCTTTGTGACCCTCGGGTGAAGGGCGCTCTGGAGATGCAATAATAATAATTATACGATAAATGTTACATAAAACCATTTCCCAATATATGCATTAACACTGACAGTTTTGCATTTCAAAATTATAGTTGAAAGATCATAGTTCACATGTTTTGCAACGATGTGTGTATTAAAATGAAAACAATGTAATTGTTGCTGATTTTCCGTTCAAATGTTGACGTGCCGTTCTCTCTGCAGCGCTTTATAAATACAATTATTATTATCATTGCTACTCTTAAGACAGGAGGTCTTGTGTTTCGGATCTAGTTCTTTTGGGGAATGTGTTGTCGATTGCTTTCCGTAGCTATTCTTTCGGGATAGCCATGTCGAGTGCTCCCCCTCCTTCGCGACGTTTCGCATCTCACGCTAAAGGCATCTTCAGTCGTATTGAGACTGAGGATGCCTCCAACGAGGGAGACGAAACGTAGCAACGGACAGGGAGTACTTGACACGGCTGTCCCGAAAAACTTTGGAAAGCGTGCATGGGGTCGAGCTATAAAAATCTACATCAGTGCAATGATCGTTGTCCTCTTGATTCGAGAGCAAACCGTCTACTTGCAGGAAATTCAGATACGGAGTTTGACAGCCCAGCAGTGGAAAGAGCGACGTTCGATTTTGACAATTTAGTGCTGTAATGAGATGTGCAGGTTCTGATTCTGAAGTGGTGGATATATTTTATAACTATACCAGGGAGGATGTAATGTACTTCTCGTGGTCATGTGGAACATTTTGACGACCACTAAGAAAATCTTAGCTTTAGTCACACATCGTGTTTGGTTCTTGGAAATGACACAACGTTCACTTCCAAGCTGGTAAAAACATTTCGTTGGGTATGCAGTGGCTGGTGAGGACATTTGTTAATGTGCTTGATTGATTTTTCCATGTTGGTTTGCGGGTCATTATGTGTTATAGTTTTTTTTCACTGAGTGAGTTTAAGTGACGCAAGTGATTGGTGGCTGTGACCGTGATATTGCGGTAGACGGTAGCTGACTTCACGTGACAGGACTTGTATTACACGAAGATGCCCAGGTGAAGCTCATATGTTTGAGTTTAGATTTATAGATGTAGACACTAGATGGCACTCTCCTATATCATTCATCAGGAGTGCGTCGACAGCTGCTCGTGAATACCAGGCGTAAAGTGACTAAAATCCAGGTTGAGTCATTAAAAAGTTTCGCCAGCATTATCATCATTTGTCACATAGTTACCCTTTCTCTCTTTAACATTGGATCGCGTCTCGATCGCTTCCAAATGGTTTAAGATTTACACACATTGTAATGCTGTGTCCTTTTTTATTTTCCACTCAAGGGCTAATACTTTAAGGGTTTTTTTTATCTTTTAAGTGGAATAGTTTTATCATGTGTACCAATTCACGCGTTAATGGCCTATTTTAATTAATATGTGTAGTTGGTATCGCGATTTCGTTGTACAATTACTTCTGAATTGGACAACGAAAGTCCCGTATGTGTTGGGTCAGTGCCCAAAAAGTAATAGTACCGCACCAGAAACATCATCTCAACCTTAACCAAATCTCACTGACTAACGTGATGAAGTATGGCTATATAATATCAACCATTCGTAAAGGATAGAAAGGCCCTCGTCCAGCAGTGGATTAACAGTCGGCTGTACAGGTCTATGAAGGGATTGCATTATCCGTTTTTAAATGTAATCTGAAAAAGCTGCCAAATGTAAAGCATCTTGTTTTGTTATAGTGCATCTCCGCGTGTATACTAGCTTTTAAGACAAATTGGATTTCGGGTGCCTCTGGATTTTGCGGGGGTTTCCTGTGCCCGCGTGGGTTTACGCTGCCTACTTCGCTGTCCTCCCGCCATCCAAAGGCACGCTGCTGCCTGGGTTAATTGGTTTGCCAAGTAAATTGCCCAAAAAAAGTGTGCCCTGCCATGTACTGGCGTCACATCTTCGGTATTCCTACACCTTGCGCCCTCTGTCGGCTGGGATAGGCTCTGGCCTCCGACGACCCTGTACGGGATTAAGTGGGTGTTGGTAATGAATGAGTTAATATCATGCAGCAACTTTACACTTTACATATGTTAGGCAACGGTTCCAAGACAACATTCCTCACATCATATTAAAAATAGCTTTGTAAGAGATTTTTGATTAATCGTATTTACAATTTGTTAATTGTAATGACATTTTGGTAAATGAGAATCATGAGCTATCATTGTAGAATTTTTCATAAATCGCATTGCTTATTCTGAAAACACCTGTGTTAGCATTGCCCCTTATTCTGGTTGTTACACAAGTATACACGGTTGTACATCTTGGTAAGGAATTGGCCAAGGTTGATTTGTTTGTTTTTCCGGCGTTACAACCTGGTTTAGTAAATAGAAGCATGAGTTTATGAATACGTTAAGTAATATTTTATTGAATTGTAAGAACTATTTTCCCACAATAAATCCACCAGAAATAGGCAATCGGCCCAACACTACTCAACAAATGTTAACGGTTCCAAGCGGTGAAATTGAGTTCTGCGACTAACAATTACTTCTCACAGATTTTGACCGTGTGAGCGTGTGCGGCTCGCGAACATGTGTATACAGAACGGAATAGCAACTCTGGAAGGCCAAACACACCAAACAATAGTGCAGACTTAGGATTACAGCTGTCTCGAGAATTCTGGTTTGTCACCGTGACAGTCCATTTCCTCTTTGCTCTCCTCTCGGGAGACTGTCATTTTATCGCTAAAAGCAATACTGAATTTACAAATACACTCGTGCTCTGAACATGCATTATTTAGACTATTCGGCACCTTCGTCAATAACACTGCCCTAGACGGTAGCAGTTATATAAAAGGTGACATTTCATGAAATGGCACCAATTGTACAATGCTAGGGCAGCGTTATTGATGAATGTCTTGAGTTGTGTAATTTGCGATCGTGCACCACGTAATTTATATTTTAGTATAACATTTGTATATCATATGATATTTTGGCTATTTTTAAATATATTTTTACCAGCTTAATAATGGGTCGTGTTTATTCTTGCTTATAACAAATCACCCGGAATGCACATATTCCCACCAGCTCACAGAAACTAAGCAGGATTCTGCCTGGCTTGTTCTCGGATGAGTTGACCGCCCACCCACAAACAGGTTGCCATTAGGCACTGAGTCTACGTGTGAGCATTTAGCGACCGCGTAGTTCTACCACACTTTTAAGTTTTTACGTCTATTTTCCCCATTCACCAAACCACACTGGCCATCGTCATGAATTATAACATGCACAGGCTTGGGGAGGGGAGCTCATTCAGCAGTGGACTGACAAAAAGAGCCGTGCATTCGCACTTACTCTTTCACTGAACATTACTGCACAAAAACTCAAAAACTACACATTACTAAATTACTGTGTGCACCCCTCCGTAAAACAATTATACACCTTTGTCCTGAGCTCAAATATAAATATCTGGAGAGAAGATTTCTGTCTACAATCAAACATACCCTATAATTAACGTTACTCTGCCAAGAAGGCGACCCTAATCCCAAGCTAATTTCAGTCAGAGTCCTAATAGCACGGTGACGCCTGGATTATTAGCCATCGTGTCAGGAAAATACAGCATGAGGGGTGGAAGTGGGCGGCAGTTAAGACAAGGGTATAATTTATTGGGACCGATGCTTAAAAATTTGCGTTGGATAGCATTTTGCATCCTGTTCAGCGTATTTTGCATAAAGTAAGTGGGCATTAATCAAAAGGTGCGTTTCAAGCATTTTATTGTAATTGTGGTCATATTCAGCGTCATAGTAACAAATAGCCATTACCTGAAAGGTGCAAGATAAGCACTTTTGGTTTTGTTTGCACCAAATATATTACTCGCAAAGGAGATATCTACGCTAAAAAGAGCCCCCAATGCCTTCTTTTGTATATGCATCGATGTTCACACTCCGGTATATCTAGAAATATAATTAAAATTCGCTTTAAAGCCGTAACTTTTGGAATATGAGTATTTTGTAACTTTATCAAATGCGAAAGTTTTCTGTCAAGTCTTAAATAAAAGCAAATTTTAATGCAAATCAGTAATATATTTTTTGCGCCAAGCAATGTATGTGTCGACTTTAAAAGGTTTTTTTCCTTTTTAATTATGTATCACCTCATCTATGTGACACTGTACACAGCTTGCCAAGTGATAGAAATAAAAATGATGTAAATGTGATAAAAACAAATAACTTGATTTAACCTCGAGAGACAGTGTCAAACTTTTTAGCAGTAATGATGGACTGATATTGAAAAAAGGCAGAATTTGCATTTGTCACTTGGTAAATGAGAGACAGTTCCGTTTGGGCTGCAGCTGTTTGAACGGTAACGGGTGGCACCTATCTGCATCTGATAGGTGCCACGTGTTACTAATCCGCGGTGCCGCGTTGTGACACGCCACCAAGAGAAATCTCCGTCCGGGCTCGCGTTTGTCAGGCCTCGCCACGGCTCGCAGTCTTTTGATTAGTTAAATAAAGGCTCCCACGCCTCCAAACCCTCCTTTAATCAGGTCCGCGCTGTCGACAACTTCATCATTTTCCACAGCGCGATAATTACTTTATTCAATCATGCTCACCGGTTTTTCGGCCTGGCGCCCGGCGTTGATTGATTAACTTCAATTACGCCGCATGCATTTGCATAGATAAAGCCCGTTTTTCAATTTCTGAGTGGCACGGCACCCGCCACAGCCCCCCACGTCTCCATTTGCATTTCAATCGCGGTGCAGGCGGTGACGTTTGCCCGTCCGTGGGGGCTCACCGGCGCCCAACACGGCACGCTTGGCTGGCCGAGAATTTCCATAATCCTGTGTTGTTACACTGCCACGCGCACTTCTCCATCCGTCCCCGCCCCACTGTAGCCGCACCTATTAAAAAAAAATATCCTTTTATTTTATTTTACATAATCTGTCAGAGGCACACAAAGACCTTGGGACATAGCTGGGATGAGAGATACCAGAAAGCTGAGCGAAAAAAATGAGAGAAAAACAAATGGTTTGGATTAAATAGCTTTGTAAGGCATTTCAAATCCATGCAGCTCAGAGGGGATAAATTGTGTTCTGAAAATAGGATTAATCGTGTCATTTTGACTCTATTAATACATCTAAAATGAGGAAATAATGCATAGAGAATAAAGGATTGTGTAATGCGTTCTGCTTACAGCCAGGCCGCTTGCACTGAGATCCGTGCCTGCTGCCGCCTTGCTCTCTGAGCGTGGAATTGGTTTAAAAGCATGCAGATAAATACGTGTAGCACTTAATACACTGTGACATATTAACCCCCCTCCCTTTTATAGCAGTGTGTGAATACAAAACAAAAGTCCCCAAGCAATGCGTTTGTAGCCTACAAAGAAATCCACACGCAAGTCTATTGATTTTTCAATCAGTGCTCATCAAATTTACACGGGGCTACATTGAGCAGGTAGTGACACAAACGCCGCGTTACTCAGAAACAAATGCGAATATCTGAAATCGGGACGGTCTTCGGAGCGGCACGGTGGTCCAGTGGGTAGCGCTGTCGCCTCACAGCAAGAAGGCCCGGGTTCGAATCTCGGCTCGGGTGCCTTTCTGTGTGGAGTTTGCATGTTCTTTCCCCGTGTCCGCGTGGGTTTTCGCCGGGCACTCCGGTTTCCTCTCACAGTCCAAAAAATATGTTGCTGCATAGGTTAATTGGCTCACAGAATAAATTGCCCTCAGTGCCCGGTGATGGACTGGCGTCCCATCGTGGGTATATCTCTGCCTTACGCCCTGTGTCTACCGGGATAGGCTCCGACTCACCGTGACCCTGTACAGGATTAAGCGGTTCTGACAATGAGATGAGATGGGACGGTCTTCGTATGTTAGGTGGTACGTTTAAAATGTGTTGACATTGCCGCGGTTTTTGTAATGTTTTAAAATTCGCAAAGTGATTGATTGACATCTACAGCGAGTCAAAACCGTGTGCACTGTTATTTGGGGGTTTGAGAAGGATAGCTATGAATGAAACAAACATATACAGGCTGCTATGAAAAGCATGTAACTCAGGCTATACAAGCATGTGCTACATATGGGTGAAGATGTAGACTGTGTTGTTTATTTTTTCTAATTCTTAAAGTTATTGTGATTTACTTGTTAGTGTTTGCGTCATGTAAAATGAGTCTCTGGACGAGTGAGGAGAGAACGATTACGCTTGCGTTCATTGACAACATTACGGATATTTTTTTGATTTGAAATGGCATGGCTAATCTGAGCGGTGCGGTAGCGCAGTGAGTAGTGCTGCTGCCTCACAGCAAGAAGCACCCAGGTTCGGTTCCCGGCTCTGGTGCCTTTTTGTGTGGAGTTTGCGTGCACTCGCCGTGTTTGCTTGGGGTTTCGCGAGGTATTCCGGTTTCTTCACACCGTCCAAAGACACGCTGCTGCCTAGGTTGGTTAGCCTGTTGAGTAAATTGCCCTAAAATGTGTGCCCTGCAATGTACTGGCGTCACATCATGGGTATAGTCCCGCCTTGCACCCTATGTTTGCTGGGATAGCCTCCAGCCCACCGCGACCCTGTATCGGATTTAGCGGGTACTGATACTGAACTGAATGGCTCATTTGAAATGCAGATAATTCTGCCATGAATTATAAAGAGCTAACTGTTCCCACCAAGATAAAGATGATCACTGCAGTTAACAGTGTTGCATGTGCTTATGTTTATGTGAATCAGCTCTTTGTACTGTTCACATTACTTCACCATTTATGGTTTTGGACAATTCACGGACATGTGTTGGCATCCTCATCTCTACTCGTTCTACCTGCATTGCATGAAAGACGACTGTAGTTTGCAGCGGTAACGGCGGGTAATGGACATGAAGACCGAATACGTGGCGTTTCCACGCAGACAGAATGTAGACAATGAGCGTGCAAATCTAATGCGTTGAAAAGTAAGATGGTTAACATATAAAATCTAGTTTTAGGGGTGGAAGAATTTAGACGGGGTCTAAGTAACAAATCATAGAAATCGAGAGACATACTGATGAATGAGATGTCACCAAGTGCTGTAAATAGTGAAGTAACTAGAACTGTAATGGCCTGCATACTGAACGTGGCAGGCAGAGTAAAGATGAGATGAGTAAAGAGCCAAACAAAAACGCTTGAAAACCACTACTTTAGAGGAAAACTAACTACGGGAACATGCTGGAATTAGACATGTATTTTCCCCCTGAAGAGTAACTGTATGTAATTGATGAGATTATAGATACAACAATGGATTACAAAACAACACTATGCCTGGTGGGCGGCACGGTGGCCTAGTGGATAGCGCTGTCGCCTCACAGCAAGAAGGCCCGGGTTCGAATCTCGGCTCGGGTGCCTTTCTGTGTGGAGTTTGCATGTTCTCCCCGTGTCCACGTGGGTTTTCGTCGGGCACTCCCACAGTTAAACATGCTGCTGCATAGGTTTAATTGGCTTGTAGACTAAATTGCCCGCAG
>JAZEWT010000001.1:20814302-20826698 GCA_036362905.1 Mordacia mordax
ATTTAACCACAGCTACTTCACGAGTCGTGATTTGTCTGAACTCGTCCCGGCTCTCCTTCACTGACTCACACTGACCATTATGTTCAAGTATGTTCTAACGATCCCATGAACAATCTGCTGTGTGGGCATATTTATCCAGTAGCACACTGAAAAACGGCTGTATATATAAGATTACAACAGGTATCTGGCGATTATGCAGGTGTAAATATCTTAACACCTGCATAATCGCCAGATACGGTAAAACCTGTTGTAATCTTATATTTGTATACTGGCAAAAAAGTACCCATAGCGTTAACAGCCCCACCTAAGCTATAAAGCATTGATGCCGCATTGTCCTGAGCTGACTGCCTTTTGGCAACGGCTGACACCGGCAAATGGGCTCAAAAGGAAGCCACTGCCAGGTGAAGGTCGGTCAGTTGAAGGACAATGCATAGGTTATCAAAGCGACCTGTTTGCATACTTTGCCACGAGTATGTGTGGCTTTTGCAACCTGGACGCATTGTAAAAATGTGTCTATTGTGGTGCATAATTGCCAGGCAATTATGCAGGTGTTAAGATCTTAACACCTGCATAATCGCCAGATACGGTAAAACCTGTTGTAATCTTATATATGTATACTGGCAAAAAAGTACCCATAACGGCTGTATATATTAACTATTCTGTTGGATACAACGTTTGAGCACTAAATTCACCTAAAGCAAAAAAAAATCGAAAAATTATAAATCTCTTCAGTTATCAACATTTCTTGCATGTGTGTGCCATCGATTATCACGCTCCTGTGTTGCTGCTGCCGTTTTAGTACTGACTTTTCTATTGATGATTGCTTCGAAAAGCTGCTCGCTCGGCACAGCCGCGTCGATCGCTCTCCCTCTCTCCTCGCGACGTTTCGCCTCACACGTTGGAGGTATCCTCAGGCGAGTACCGGCGGGCCGCCCATCTCTGGGTGCTACCCTTGACTGCACAGCTGCCCGGGTGCGTCGTCCATCCTTGTTGGCGTCGAGGTGGGCTCTCGTGCGTGGCGGCATGGTGAATGGGGGTGGTCGTCCGAGGCAGACGTTGGTCTCTCCTGGCGCGCCAGGATGTCCTGCAGCATTGGGCCATCTTGGCGGTCTCTTGGGGGATCGAGGGGCTCCTGGCGATGTCGGCGGTTGGTGTGTGCTTGGTGGGCTGGGCCCAGCGGCCGCCTGTTGTGGGGTGCTCTCGGGTTTTGCGTTGTAGGCGTCGCCTCGGTCTGCTGGCTGTGGCTGCTCCCAGCTGGTGGTTGCTGGCGTAAGCCTTTGTTTCCTGCGGTGGTGGTGTCAGTTGATGGGAAGCGCCTTCCTCGTGAACTTCTGGCACTCCTTGGTGCAGGATCTCCCACTGCACTCGATTGACTTCAAGGTATCTCAACACCATTGACTTACGCCAGAACCACCCTGTATTACAACTTCACTGAACCAATGAAGATACAACTTCTGCAGGCAAACACATGTTTCCTGCCGCAATAAACCAATCCCACTAGTCACAGATAGTAGTCCCCACACTGCTCATTGCAACATCTTAGTTGGCATTCATATTAATCCGGGCCCTTACTCCCGGTTGCTAATACTTAATATGAGCAGTGTCTTGCCACGGTTATTACTGACTCTTTCACCGTCAGTTCAGTGCACACTACAAGATCGTCTCATCTCATTATCTGAAACCGCTCAATCCTATATAGGGTCACGGTGAGCCGGAGCCCATCCCGGAAACACAGGGCGCAAGGCAGGAATACACCCGACGACACAAGATCTTAACTTGTTCCAAATAAATCACAGACGTGGTAGCAGGGGAGGCAGGAGATGTCGCCGAAGCCCGCGGTCATCCTCTGCTGTTGCACCTATAAGGCTGATTACTAATAACAATACGCATTCTAACCATCATCAACTATATCATCAGGAGTAGCTAAACGGGATCAGGACTCCCAACAGCAGCGTTCGACCCAAATCACCAATTTGTTCTCTAATCCAATACCGGTTCTACCCACTACTCATCGTCTCCATAACTCTTTAATAACTAAACCTCGCCATTCAAACGATTGTCCTCATCTCCCTTCCACTTCCCTTCTCTCCGCTCAGCTATTCTTGCACAATTTCGGGTGCTCTTTAGAATTGCAGATCTGCAACTAAAAAACTTGGCTTCATTTCTGGCTATGCTTCACACCTGTCGCTGGACTTTCTTACTCTTACTGAAACTTGGCACACAACTAATAATTATTCACAACCGGCTGCTCTCTCTACTCTTTATATCCTGTCCCACTGGTATCTTAGTTCATTGAAATGTTATGAGCCAATTATTGAGTGTTTACATTTTTGATGAGAAAGGTGTGTAATTTTTATGTAAACGCTTCGTGAATAAGTCTGCTAATTTTGTTCCAAGAACTGTTTCATCTCATTGTCAGAAACCGCTTAGTCCTGTACAGGGTCGCGGTGAGCCAGAGCCTATCCCGGCAGACACAAGGCACAAGGTATGGATATATCTACGATGGCACGCCGGTCCATCATCAGGCACTGCGGGAAATTTAGTCTGCAAGTCAATTAACCTATGCAGCAGCATGTTTTTGGACTGTGGGAGGAAACCGGAGTGCCCGTCGAAAACCAATGCGGACACACAGAAAGAAACCCGAGCCGAGATTCGAACCCGGGACCTTTTTTACTGGGAGGCGACAGCGCTACCGACTGGACCACCGTGCCACCCCAAGAACCGTTTTCCCTTTTTTCATGATGTCCGTAGCTATACCATGCGGTCCACGAGCTTTCCTCGTTTAAATACTGGGGAAAGAACTGTGTATGTTGCTGAGTGTGACGCATTTTCTTCATATGAATAGCAGTTTGTTTCCTGGGATATATAGTTTTGTTGCTACAGATATCTGCAAAAACGTTCTCCACTCACGTAATAATCTATCACGTGCTATGGATAATCCCAAAGAGTTACCAAGATATATTATTTTGCTTTATGAATCTACTCTGATGTTGTTGACATGTCGTTCTCTCCACAGCTCTGTGCAGCGCTTTGTGACCCTCGGGTGAAAGCACTTTAAAATGCAACTGTTGTTTTGTATGTATCTATTTATTTGAAATGTGTGTATGTGTGTGATGTAAATCGCCCGGGATAAGGGTGTCTGCTTAATAATAATAATAATAATAAATTAATGATAATTGTCTTTGCCACATTCATTTAAACTTTATTTTAGGAATAATGAGAGTTTTACTGTAAGTTGCTTTCGTGATATCTTACCAAATGAGAGTTCATATTTGAGCATTTTCAAATTCATGATAGAGCATCACGGTAACGCAACGAGTAGCGCTATTGCCCCACAGCAAGAAGGTTTTCGGGTTCCATTCCTGGCTCGGGTGCCTTTTTGTGTGGAGTTTGTGTGTTCTCCCCGTGCCCGCGTGGGTTTTCGCCGGGTACCTCGGTCCCCCCCCACCATCCAAAGACACGCTGCTGCGTCGAGTACATCGCAGGTGCCTTGCGATATGCTGGCGTCATATCCTGGGTATAGCCCTCCCTCCCCCTTGTGTCCTCTGTCTACCGGGATAGGCTCTGGCCCCCCACGACCTTGTACAGGATGAAGCAGGTATTGATAATGATGATGACGATGAATTTCATGATAGAATAGCATGTTAAATGTAATTAAAACATTACATATTGTTTTTGTTTTTCAAATGTCAAGAGTTCAGGGTTTCAATCCCGATGGAACATGTGCACGCATGCGCCGTGAAAAATGAGAATATTCCTAACTGACGAGCAGACCATTCACTCAAACGATGAGTGAGTGTGGAGGACCTGAAATGGAACATTCGAACCTTTACTTGCAATCGCCATTGTCAGTAAAATGGATAAACTCTCACACGGGATTATTCCAGTGCGAAGCGATGTGCTCACATACCCGGTGCACGTACTCTGGTGTGCTTTGTAGCCGCGTTTCTATTCACTGTCTGACCTTGCGCTGTGCTGCCTACCCAAGGAAGCCATTCATTTGTGGGGGGGGGGGGGCGCTCACTAGCAGACGGTCTATTTGCATACCACTGGGCCATCAGAAGCACCGCTTTGTCTTAATTAGCGGAGGCCAGGTACCGTGGGAGGGTAAGGGTGAGGAGAATCATTAGTGCTCTGAAAATGATGCACGTGTAATAAGCATGAGGCTCGTGTTTTACCTGGGGGAAACAGCGTCGACAAAACGCCTCCTGTTAATTTAATCAATCAAAGTGTGAACGAGCTTGTTTGAATCGCACAGGAAACGTAGATATTTTGCAGAGAAAAGAAGAAAAAACATAAACGCATCGTTTTCACACCGCAAACTTTCCGAGTCTCCGGTCGTTACTTTTGCCTTTTAATTAATTGGACCGGATGAGAAAGAGAGCAAAAAAAAACCCCGTACACTTTATATTCGCTTTCTAAATATAGTAAACGTTGGGAGTCGGGGGGGCAACGGCGGCGGAGCCGATGCATCAGCGTGGACGAGCCAGGCGTTGCCACGTGTTCCGCAGGCGCTGGGCAAGGCTAGGTGTGCAGCGATGGCACAGCGTCAGCGTTGACAACGGCAGGCGGGGGGGGATCTGGCGGTGATGATCTGGCTGCATTTCTCTCCCCCGTTCTCCGTTTTGCCGTTACACGTGCCAGAAAATGGAAGGAAGACAAAGGCGTGTGCATTGCTCCAAAAATACCAATCCACAAAACAACCCATCCTTAACTTACATCCCTTCATACCTGATGCATCACTCACAGAAGTATGCAGCTGTTAATATTCAGATGAAGGCTTTGGATAAAGGGAAATTTTGGTGCCTGCCATCCATCATTCTATCACCTGCTCTAACCTCTGTCATAAGGCGCCCCAGTAACACCGCTTAGAGGGAAGGCAGGGTTGGAGGAGGTGAGCAGGCTGTGCAGTAAAAATGGAGATAGACTGATGGCGTGCATGGTAATGTAAACTTTGTAATCAGGCTGAAATAAGCTGCTGAGCTAGCCCTCGGAAAAAATAAATCCAAAGTGAGCAGTCGGCATTACATCAGTTTGCGTCCATAACCTGGGAGGAAATGCACAGTCATAAAATGCACATTTATCGTTTTGCAGTTATATAAAAATCTATCTAGTTATTTAGTTCAGTGCTATTGATCTCTTTGTCCCCATTTTAAAGAAGACACTTCACTGTTAGTTATCAATGACACTGAGCTACAAAGCCATGTTCGCTGGCAGAAATACAACAGCTGACAGGAAATGGACAGCTGTCTGGTGTTCGAGGTCAGCAAATCGTGAGTGCTCAGTGTTATCAAATCACTATCTGTGTAGTTTTAATTCAGCTAGTAGCAGGACAACTGATTTTTACACCATGTTTGAGGAACCACTCGCAGGATGAGGAGATTTGGTGGTAATGCGTGGTCTTCGATATAGTGACATTTTGTGGGACCATGAAGCAAACAGTACTTATCGTCTCGTTCTGTTTCGTGGAACATAGACATATCTTGTCTATATTCGATCGGCGTGAGTCGTTGCATGACATTGAACGATTACACGTTCAGATCGATGCACGTGTACGATGGAAAAAATAAAAATGCATCATGGATATATCCTGGATAGGCGTTGGCTCACCACGATGTTTATTAGCCTACTGTGTGGCTTTTAAATAAAAATTATTAATCGGGCACGAATAATGAATTCAAGAATACATTATTCACTAAGGAAAACAGGTTTTGAAGACCAATGTAAGGAGGATCCTGCATGAGGATGTTTGGCTAATACCATTAACGGGTGTTTTATATCATACGGAGGAAAAACTGCATATTACGAAGGGGTGCGGCCAATGCGAAATTCTCCAAGCAACCTAGCAAGCCCATTCCTACAACATCTTGCAAGCCCTGCTGGTCTTTTGTCCAGGTGCTAACCAGTCTCTTCCAAGCCTCCGAGATTTGGACAAAAGCAAATTGTGAGTACGTTAGTTGCAAATAAGTCTATGTTACTACACAATTCATGAAAATATTTGTGCAATGGAGTCCCAACTTGTTTGAAGGTTGTCTTTGATGCCAGATCTGGTTTGATTATATTATCTTGTGTAAAGAAATTGGAGTGTCTTGAAGAATATCTGCAAATATAAGGGGACAAGATTCAAACTGTTAATACACAGACCAACATCCCTATTAACTGCATAGTCTCCTTGGGACTACCTCTTGTAAACCGTACATAGAGCTATGAGGAGAAACTTCGCAAGTCGCCCTATGCGGCGGCCATGTTTTTCTACCCTGCCGATTCATCTGTTGTCAGGAAATCTAAGATTAAATTTATATCCCCAATGCTTGAGAAAACAATATTAGTTATTTATTGCGATTCATTTCATTTGTTCTACTTTACTGACGTGTGAATACGTTTATTATCAACAGCAATATTAGTTAATGCTGCAATGGGTGGCTGTTATTTCGTTGAAGTTAACATTGTTAGAGAGTCAGTTTAACTACATACTGAAATGGGAACATTCACTTGAGGATTATACATTGTAATCTCTACGAAAAACATGAGTTTAGAGCACAGATTGCTTCACTCTACTACCGGGCTCAACGTGTGTTTCACACTACTACAGGGCTCAACGTATTGAGATTTCAACTAAGAGCAAGGCAGTGCATAATTCCCCCACATATCAGACATGAATGGATTAACGGCAACAGTATTTATGGAGCCTGTGAAACTAGTGAGCAGTTGGGGTGTTGTCTGTCACAGTTGCTATTTTAACGAGCATTATTTGAAAGAGAGGACAGGGATAGTGGTATAGACACAAAGAGATTACATACTTGGTGCGGTTTCAGTAAGATAAATTAGCTGTAACAATAAATCATTACCTTTTAAACTGCTCAATGCGAGGAATGGGGAAAATTAAATGGGGAATAAACTGACAGCATACAACTGCTTCCCACCGTGTCCCTATTAGGCAATGTAAATCCCACGCCGTTAACGTCTGTGAATTTTTAAGATATGGGATAGGATTCAATTTAAGGGTTTATTATTTATATATCTCGTTTCTGCCATCTTATTTGTACTTTTCATTTTGTTGGTCATTCGACTCTACTAACAGAATTACAACAGAATCTCATCTCATCTCATTATCTGAAACCACTTAATCCTATATAGGGTCACGGTGAAGCCGGAGCCTATCCCGGAAACATAGGGCGTAAGGCAGGAATACACCCGACGACGGGACGCCGGTCCATCGCCGGGCATTGCGGGACAATTTTAGTCTGCGAGCCAATCAACCTATCCAGGAGCATGCTTTTGGACTGTGGGAGGAAACCGGAGTACACGGGGAGAGCATGCAAACTCCACACAGAAAGGCACCCGAGCCGAGAGACTCGAACCCAGGACCTTCTTGCTGTGAGGCGTCAGCGCTAACCACTGCGCCACCGCGCCGCCCTACAACAGAATGTCATTCGACATTATAATTGATTATGGTGGCACGGTGGCCCAGTGCGTCGCGCTGTCGCCTCACAGCAAGAAGGGATCGGGTTCGAATCTCGGCTCGGGTGCCTTTCTGTGTAGAATTTGTATGTGGGTTTTTCCTGGGCACTCCGGTTTCCTCCCACAGTCCAAAAAAACATGATGCTGCATAGGTTAATTGACTTGCAGACTAAATTGCCCACAGTGCCCGGTGATGGGCTGGCGTCCCATCCTGGGTATGTCCCTGCCTTGCGCCCTGTGTCTGCCGGGATAGGTTCCGGCTCACCACGACCCTGTACAGGACTAAGCGGTTTCTGACAATGAGATGAGATGAGAGATTATTGATTACCTTACTGGATTCAATGCAATGTATCATGGGCTTGAGAATATAGTTTAATTTATGTGTCAGTAAGTTGTTAAATGTGCTATATATCTCATGCTATATATATGTTTTAATGACCACTTCCATTTTTACTTATGTTTGCTAATCTACTGTGTGGCTTTTAAATAAACGATATATTACGTTGCAAGTGTGCACTCTATCGTAGAAGCACATTACAGAGTTAGCAAAATGTAGCTACACGGCGTGTAGCACTGAATGATCCATGGATTAAAATCCAAACCGACACTCACATAACATTGCAGCAATTGGTAAGTGAGAGAAGATATTATTAATTTTGTACGCAAAATGTTGCAAGGTATGTACTAATGTGATAATTAAGTCAATGTGATTGACACAACTGTAAAAATGACACTGAAAATGGAGAAACAATACAAATGGAGATGGTAAAGGCAAGAGGTAAATCAATAAAGTCTCGGATCAAATTGTGACCCCTAATAGTGAGGCAAGGATGCAGGCTGCCACTTCACAGGAGCTGGTCTGGGCAGAGTGCAGAGGAAGGGGAGGAGACGACATTTTGGTCCATGTAGTTAAATGAAATCCATGTGAGTGCACTGGTAGTGCATGAATGGGGAGAAGGTCCGTGAAGGACGCTACTTCGCAATTGGAAGGAGTTCGTCCTCCAATAACAACAGAGGGCGGAGAATCGATGCTCACAAGAGTGAGCGGGGTGACGGGCACCCAGAACTCAGCGAGTTCGCACATTAGGGAGCACGGGTGATGCCTCAGCCAGTCATGTCAGTCAATCAGCCCATGCACCTGGGTTTGTCCCGTGACCTCCTGACAGCAGGCCTTCGACACTTCGAGTGACCTCAAAGTGCACGTGGCCTGGCACGGGCGCCGTGGGGACGTCACCGCCACTTAGTGGCGAACGGCGGTTGTTTTTGTTGTTGCTTGGATTGGGAGAACACTGAGTGGTGACAATGAGCGAGGAAGGGAAATACAGGTGGTGCCTCTTAGGGATGTATATGCAGACGAAGCTTTTTTAAACTCTGAGCAATTATTACTCCAAAACATTCGGCAAAAGTTGGACTGTAATTGTCGCATCTAGGGTGGAGCACCCAATGTCTACTTCAACGTGCTTGATAGAACTTAACATAAAGCAGTCAGAGTTATTGATCCAGAACTCAGATTCACTCCACAGTGGCTTTCTCACCGACGATCTTCCTTATCACTCTTCTGCTGCTACTTACCATGGTTTCGGTACCTGTGTGCATAACACATTGATTCCTCCACCCACGTTAAGGACCAGATTTACGACACCAATTGCGTTTGCCTCATCCACAATATATTTAGTTATCACACTGTAGGTCAAACAATGTCTCTTCGCATCTTCCCTCACACTGCTCTACTTTGGAATTCCCTCACACATTCTCTTTTAGTAAGCATCTTACAGATAACAAGCCGATGGTCAGTGGGCAGATCAACTCTAAAGTAGGTCCTTCTGCTATCAAGCACATAGGCCCACGTCGCTGTTCTGTCGCTGTGTAGTCCACGATGTTTGTGTGAATGCGTCAATGATGGAACAGCGTCTCATCTCATCTCATTATCTGAAACCGCTTAATCCTATATAGGGTCACGGTGAGCCGGAGCCTATCCCGGAAACACAGGGCGTAAGGCAGGAATACACCCGACGACGGGACGCCAGTCCATCGCCGGGCAGCTGTATTGGTAATAACAAGCCCATGGGCGGCACAGATATTTATCAGCCTCTTACCACTGTTATTGGGTTACATTTGTCCCATCTATACTTATCTTTTCAGCCAAGGTACCTGCATCATGACCCACTTGGGCTTTACAGTCACCGAACAGGATCACTCGATCCGAGGGGGGGGGGGGTATTTTAGTCAGCACCTGGTACAGGATGGCAGAGTTGTCACCTGACTTATAAACGTTGCCTGCATGCCTCCACTGATGGTCATCTTCGGTAGGTGCAAAAGCCACCACCACCACCAGTATCACAGTTCCTCATCTCTCGTTAATGGAAAGTCGATCCCACATTAACTTGGGACTCACTGGTTCCCGTACCTCACTGTCACGCTTCCACACCTGCATTCATTATTTTATTCAGAGACCGTCCACTCCTCATCGCGAATTAAACCAAAACCAGTCCATCACACGTCATGTATTCCAGAGCAAAGACTATGTTCCATCTGCCTTGTTTCAAGCCGGACTGCGATTAGAAATGTTGCTTACTGCTGCGTCCACGAAGCGACTGAATATCAACTGCCTCCACTCGGCACCCTGGAATGAAGAGTGAAGGCAAATCCCTCGCCGGGAATGAGCGCTTTGCCTGCTCAGTAAGTGATTCATCACGTCAGGCGACAGGGCTTGTACCCTGTGTCGTCGCCGGGCCTGTGAGCACAGGAATAGGGGACTGAATATACACACAAACGCGTCTTGTCCTGCACAATGTTAACTCACGCGTGAATAAATGGGAAAAAAATACGAGTGGAATAAATAATAACACGTGAATAACCAACGACCATTACAATTCGACCGAAGCCCGTTCAATTTGCATGATATCTGCTTCGCTCCGTGGCCAGCTTATGAGTTTTAATTGGTGCTTTAGGAATGTTTCAGTGCGGGGAGAACTGGGTAGCGGCTCATCAGCGTAATGACACTGCGGAAGGTGTCCGGCAAGTGTGGCAATAATTCAGAAGAGTGCCTGGAAATGGCCGTGTGTTGCGGTGCCTCCTCGTGGAGTAGACGGAGCGTCCCTGAGGCCATGATAATAGTTAAGCGTGGGAGCAGACTCTGCGCGGTTGATGTGGGGTTAAACAGCAGCATGAGTCCCTGCACGGCCGCGGAGGGGAGGGGGTGCAGAGGGTGGCGCAAGCGAGGGGAGCCGTGCGGCCACCTTCATTATTGCCCTGTCCATCAGCATGAGGCTCACTGTCAGGCCGTGTCCCCGGGGTCCCGGCTGTCTGTCCCACGTCATGAGTGGGAGAGACAGCCGCCGTCAGGAAGATCTATGACGGTGTCATGGCTTGGAGCAGCAGTGCTGCCCGCTTCTGGGGGTGGGGAGCGTCGAGGGTCATTGTGGGCGATGGGGGGGTGAGCGCTAGCCGGGGGGAGGGGGACGATTATGTGGGACCCAGGGACAAGGAGGCAGAGAGGAGGCTTGGCTCCTGGAGCTATACAGAGGGGGAGAAGGAGAGACGCAGCGAGAGAGAGAGAGGAGGTAAGAGGACAATGCGATCCAGGTGAGAGCAGAAATTGGGAAACAGAAACAAAACGATTGAAGGAGGGTTATGGCCTACAAAGGAAAGGGCTTGCCAAGAATTTGATTCGATCGGCTTTACTGGCAGTGTTGGATTCGCAAATAAGAAGGTTACAAGTTCACATCCAGATTGTGGGTCGATTCGGCCCATTATTCTCAGTGGTCAATGAAATGGTACCCCTCTGAGATGTCAACAATTGTCATATGGAGCAGAGTGACATGTTGTCATGGGAAATTGGGCTTCCACCACTCTCTAAAGGAAGTCTAGAGCTATGAACACCAGCCAACTGGAGAGGTGAACACCACCCATAATTCATTATATAACATAAAGACACTTTATAATAATATTCAGGCCCTTTATTTAGGATAGCCTCATTTAGTCTTAATAGTTTTAGGAGGGTCCTGCATTATGATGTTTGGCCGTTGCATTTATTAATGCTTGTTATGTGAGAACAAATTCGGGAGCCTCAAGAAAACTCACACATACGAGGGGGACACCGCTCAGATCTCTGCATGTATCGATTCAGTGATCCATTGCTGTTCTGCTGTCTCCTGGATGCCTCAATGAATGTAATTTGACCAACGTCATTATGCAGTTACACTGCTTGAGCAACACTAAATTATTTCCCAGAATGGAGACATGTGGTTGTAATGTAAGCATATGATATGAAATAAATGTGAAGTTGCTAATTAACCTGAGGTTTTTATCTCTCATCCAACCCTGTGCATCGTTACTCGCCACTGCAGCAAGCAGGGCATAGTAAATGGGAGGTCGCTCATTCTCTTCTGCTGCCCAAGAGTCTGCAATTTCCTTCTCCCAGCCGTCTGCTCAACTTCCTACTCCTCGTCATAGAAGCGAAACTTCTCTCTCTTCTTCTTTTTTGTCTTTATTTGTTTCTTATTCATAAAAAAAATCCAGCTTCCTCTTTACTGCTGATGTCCAGCATTTTGAGATGTGGCTGTATTAATAATCTGTATGGAATCCGTTAATGATCGATGATCAGATAATTTTCATTCCTCGAAATCTAAAGGCAACGTGACAAATGCGATTGTTTTGTTGCCTTCTGATCAAATTTCCGATTCCAATGACAACGCATTTAGATGTAATGGAACGTCTGGCCGAGCCCTCTGTCAGGGAGGTCTTCAACTCCCACCTCCGGAAGAGCTTCAAACAGATTCCGAGGGAGGCTGAGGACATTGAGTCTGAGTGGACCATGTTCTCCGCCTCCATTGTCGACGCGACCGTTCGAAGTTGTGGACGCAGGGTCTCCGGTGCCTGTCGCGGCAACCCCCGAACCCGGTGGTGGACACCGGAAGTAAGGGATGCCGTCAG
>JAZEWT010000001.1:20849542-20870234 GCA_036362905.1 Mordacia mordax
AAGTGTCTGGGGTGAAGGAAGTTTGGGCATCGCTGCTTAGACTGCTGCCCCCGCGACCCGGCCCAGGATAAGCGGAAGAAGATGGATGGATGGATGGATAATAGTGGTTGCTGCACCGGTGTCCGCTAAAATGTTTATGCTCAACCCCGCATTAGACCCGACCACCAGAGATTACACCGTCGCAGCAGCACTACCCATCGGGCGAGCTTGTGCCACTGATTGGCCGTTGAGAGAACAGGAAAAGTCTGGGGTCTGCCAGGATTTTTGTGTTCTCTGCTGCGTCAATTCTCTCATGTGCTTCCCTGTCACTGCATGACACCTCATCGGTGTCTACTCTCGGATGGTTGTGTAGGTTAGTGGTGTGTGCATGTGGTAGTAAGGTCTGCCAGGTGTTTGGAGTATCATCATGAACCGGTCGGCAAATGCGGGCGTTCACCTCATATGTCTCTTGGGGTCCTCAAGCTGAGATCTCCGCCGTGGCGTTTCGGCAGTCCCTCGAAATGTGACCCGGTTGCCAACACTGGAAGCAGATCACTCACGAACTTCCCAATCTCCCCTGCCATATATTCCCTTCCGCCACCCATCAGCAAGACTTTGGGCTCCCGCTGTGACCTCGGTAAGGGTGGCCCCCATCTCTTGCAACTGTGGGGCCATTTTCTCCAGCGCCTCGTTGGTCGTCCCCGGTTGGTTCTCCTCCCTACCCTCCCGAGGTGGCATGTGTCTCGTGGCGGCCGCTCCTGGAGAGGAGAGCGCCAAGATACGAGGTGTTGCTCTTGTTCCTTCAGTGGCTTGGATGTGCTGTGTAACTCACAAGGAGTAAAACGCTCCAGTACATGTTGGAGGTATGTGTACTCCAGTTTCCACTGCATACAGTATTAGTCAACACTCCACCATTCTTCTCAGGTGAGCTCTGACAGCTGAGGAAATGTGCTACGAGATAGTGTTAGCAGGTGGCTAACACTATCTCGCAGTTACACCATAACACTTTAGTCCATTAACTACGAAGTAAATTCGCACGTATACGGAAGTTATTTTGTAAAACTGCACAACTGTTAACCGGCGATGGACTGGCGTCCCGTCGTCGGGTATATTCCTGCCTTACGCCCTGTGTTTCCGGGATAGGATCTGGCTCACCGTGACCCTATATAGGATTAAGCGGTTTCAGATAATGAGATGAGATGAGAGACAACTGTTAATTCTCCTTCATGTATGCATCAACCGTTATGAAATTACGTTGTATTCCTCGTTGATCATTATTCTCCCTCTCTATGTATGCAACAACAACAAATGTACACGAAGTTGTGTTACAAGTCGTCACCTTGCATCCCTCTCGCTTTCATGGAGATAGTATATGTCCACCTCCTTTTAACTCTCCTCCCAAGCGGTTGGTATATTCCATCATGCTCTCGCACTGTCACCACATTCCCCTGGACATATCCTGTCTTGCTCGCTTCCCAGCTCTGTCTCCCAGATTCTTCCTCCTTCCTGAACTTTCTATTGCTCCAGCCACTCCCCTAGGGTGCAGTCTCTTGCGTTGCCCAGCAAGCACACTGTCCGGGGCACTGTGCCTGCTCTATGAATCCTCAAGGACAGTGCTTCCTTCACGTATACCTCGCACAGTCTATTCACTCATCGGCTTCACTCTCTATTCACTCAAACTCACATGCCCACAATTGTTCCGCGTTCTGTGACAAGTAGGTCTCCTTGGCTCCACCTGTAGATCCTCCTTTCTTCCCACCCCTGGCCATCCTACCCCCTTCCTGGCCAATGGGGGTCTTTCCTGTGGCGTGTCCGAGGACCAATGGATTTGGGAAGAGTTTGAAAGAGGAAGGAAACCGCTATCGATTTGGAAAAGGGTGGGAAACCGGAAAATTAGGTGTCTCCCCACGCCTCCCGTGGAGCCCCTTGCTGCAGGATTGTTATATATCTAATGAAAATTTATGAAAATGTTAACCTAAAAATACGGTGGTAATTTTCTGAAAACGGATAATGATAATAATGTGTGAATTCTCAGCCTACAGAATGCAATCATAATAATGTATCATATACATTAAGCTGAAAATGTAATTTACAGTGAGTGAAAACGACATTTTTGGTAAACACGAATTATTTGCATTAGGACTTTTTTGGTACCTAAAAAACAGCTTTGGTGCCTAAAACATTTAGAAATGTTTTTTTTTTATAATAAGCTTTGTGATGGTTTAAAAGTAAAATATACAGACCACTAGGGCCATTCCGTGCTTGGCTTATGTCAGGCTATTAATTCCATCCAATGGTGAGCAGACCTCCCTGTGGAGATGACTAAATTGCGTGGTGTCTCTTTAACATAAAGTCCTCGCTGAGAGCCAAGGCAAACAGGGTGCCTAATGTTATCCATCACAGATCAGCTTAAAGCTTAGTAGGAGTCAATCAAGCCTTAACCATTAATGTAAGTTGTCATAACACTACGCGTATTAACAGTATTAACATGGTATTTCTGATGAAATTCTTTTTTTGGGTCAGGTCACATAAAGAAAAAGAGTGTCGTCTAACCCTCCACCACCCGACACGGCCAATTAGTAAGGTTTGTCACGTGAACAGAACATGCCAATTCCTTCACTATCTCAGCACACCGGTGTGTGGGACAGCGAACCCACAGTATTTTATAAATAGATATGACGTTTTGCTGATAGTTGCAATCAGCAGCATCAAGTACCCGCGCCAAACTTGGTCAAATGTCAACAAAGTAGCATGATTAGGTATGTTCATAAGTGACCTCGTTTTAACCCAGTTCACTTTTAAATTCCCAATAACCGTTATAAATAGTAATTTGAAAGGATCGTTTGTATGACGGGCCCAGGATCTTCAAACTTTTCACTAGATTGCAATGTCATCCGAGTTATGCCTGCGTGCAAAATTTCAGCTCTCCAGCTTTATCGGAAATGCTTTAATTTTGTGCTCAAAGATTTTAACCATTGCACACATTGCCCCAAATGCAAGTTAAGTAAAAACGGGTTAATAAACAACGTCTATGGATTATGTAGCCGCATGCTCACATTTGCAGGTGTCTCATCTCATTATCTGAAACCGCTTAATCCTATATAGGGTCACGGTGAAGCCGGAGCCTCGATTTCGTAAATATGGGGGCTTTTGAGAGATAAGCGCCCAACTTTGTTGTTTTATATACACAATAAATTTATAACACGAATTTTAAATCTACTTTTGCGTATGTAAATGAACAGCATCGCACGATTTGTGTTCCCGCACGCGATGTCATTGTTTACGCGGTTTGTGATGAGCGAAGTCATTGTGGGCGGTGATGATTTCTGCACACTGAGTGGGGGTGGGAGGGGAGCAAAGAACAACCGGAGAAGAACTCTGGGCTATTTTAAAACAAGGGAGGGGATGAGAAAAAAAAGTCAGAGGCTGTCCATCGGCGGCCGAAGCGGGGACAAAATTGCACACATATGGGGGTTTTGCTCACGGCGTGTAGCACGCGTCTGCTAAACATACGCTTTGGGCGAGGAGAGCGGCGCCAGATGGCACCGCGCGGCGCTCGCAAACCAACATCGTTTAATTTCAGGCAGCGCTGGATAAACAGTGGAAAAGGTCTATTCCCAGTGCGCTCCTGGGACCCCAAACAGAAGAATATTGCTGTGGTTATTACTCAAATCTGAGCTGACATTTCATTACATCGCCCCATAATCTTGGATGCTACGTCCCACGTGATGTTGAGAGTGACCCGATCACATGATTAAGTCATGTGATGAGACTATAGTCATACGTACATGTGACCGCGATAAGCAAAAACCGTTCCCCCACCCACCCCGTCCCTCATTATCAAGTATCCTAAAAATGTGTGATAGTAGTAAAAAAATGAGTTGAGAGAGGTCCTATGGCTCTCGTTAAACCTTGTGAAAAAGTTACATCGGCTCTAAAATTATAATGTTGTTAATTCAAATAATTTTCAACTGCTCCCAGTAAGTATACTGTTTATTAATAACGTTTGAGAGCCTTATCAGGGGCTTCGTGTTGAGAACTCTAAAATGCAAACAATGTTGCATGTAAAATGTAAGCAGGAATGACGCATGACTGCTGGTTTAAATTTCGTGGAATGAAGCAGTATTCAGGCACTTCATAGGTGCTTAAACTGTTCAATGAACAGTGCGAGTTAATATTCAATTAATGTTGACAAAAAACATGAAATATGCAATACTAGCAGGTAGTAGCATCCCTTTTAGGGAGAAACATCAGAATATTCATTTAGGAAATGTAAAAGAGGACTGTTTGAATCACGGGCTGTAAACTGTGTCCAAATTATTCAGGCTCAGTGAAGCTTTAGAGATACAGAAAATTTGTAATATTTAACGCAATACAGTGAAAATAAAAGTGAACACATACAGGCACAATTTACCTGCGGGGCTCTAAAACAATTAAAATTTAGATTACTGCCATTACCATGGTCTTAAAGAGCATCGACTACTCACAGCACGATTGCCTATGGTCAAAATAATATCCCAATATATACACACATGCTCTGGAAGATAGCCATAGACAAAATGTGTGTTTGTTGGTACTCAGGTCTTCCGTTTGGTTATTTAATAATTTACACCGATCATTTTCATGCTCGGTTGATCTGTTGATTCTAGAGGGGTCCCAACCCTGCAAATTAATGGGAGCGTTCCACATATAGATGTGTAATTGTGCCATTGATTTTATTGACTTAATCTATAGCGGCCTGAAATTGATGGTAATGAAACATATAATTGTAAACCTAATTCATCCTGTTGTTAACCAACACTGACACATTACTCGAGCAACTGTTAATCTGATGATTACAAAGACGTGTGTCACACTATAAGAGGCAAAATAAAACGGATGTTGATGATTGAATAAATTTAGACTGGCGTCGATTTCAAGGGGGAAAAATGCTCCACTTTACAATGTATACATTGAGCAATGTTTAGCACATTTTAACACGTAGACATAAATATTATTGCCGGTCTACAGATTTTAAATGACTCGCTCTGTAAACAGCTTAGGAAGGGACTTTTATTGAGTGGCTGCAAAATGTGCTCACTCCATCGTGTGGCATTCACTCGAATATTCACTTATGGCTGTCGTGGCTCCTCGATCAGGTTTTGTTATTGTTGTTAAACAGCTCCAATAAAAACGTAAGTAGTGCAAGTGCTACTGAGCTGCAGTCAGAACAATATATATTCTGAAGACCACAGTAGCATAGATAGGATTGAATTATCATTTGTGGAGAGTCTAAATGCAATTGCATCTCAACATGCTGTTAAAAAGTTAGCAATTCAACGTTTATTTTTTCTACGAAAAATCCCGTTTAGCCAGAAAACCAGCTGGTTTATGAGAGCGGTCCTGTGGTGCATCAACACAGAATAAGAACAACAATGTGCTTGTGTAGGTTTTTAGACGTCGAGCGCTCTGAACGCCTGAGGATGCCTCCAACGTGGGAGACGAAGCGTAACGAACAAGAGAGGAAGAATGCTCGACACTGCCATCCAGAAAGGAAAAACAAAACAGCTTTGGTAAGCGATCAACAAAATCAAATTGATCCGTTCAGAGGAACAGGCAACATAACAACAACGTGTCAGAGGTTCAGGTATGGATTATACCAGAGGACAAGCATTGAGAATATTACTCTATTAAAGAGTACGCGGTATCAGTGACTGGCTGCATCAGTTAGCGTACACATGATGTCACTGTCTCTAAGACGATCACCACACGTACCAACCAGAAGCTATGGATGACCACGGAGATCCGTGCGCTGCTGAAAACCCGCGACGCTGTTTTCAAATCGGGGGACAAGGCAGCCCTCAGAAAGAGCTAGAGCTGACCTGTCCCACGCTATCAGGGTAGCAAAGTGCATGTAGGCGCGTAAAATCCATGCCCACTTCGTGGACACCAAAGACACGCGGCGCGTGTGGCAGGCCATGCAGGTCATCACTGACTTTAAAACCGCACCACGTGCCTGCGACAGCAATACGTCCCTCCTTGATACGCTGAATGACTTCTGTGCACGCTTTGAAGCACTGAATGACATGCCTGCTCGGAAGAATACCCCCGTCCCAGTGACAAGGTACTATGCCTGTCCACAGCTGATATTAGGCATTCCCTATCCAGAGTGGACCCACGCAAGGCTGCTGAACCCGACAACATACCTGGTCGCGTGCTCAGGGAATGTGTATACCAGCTAGCAGATGTCCTCACTGTCATCTGCAACATTTCCCTGAGCCAGGCGGTCGCCCAACATACTTCAAGGCCACCACCATCATCCCAGTGCTAAAAGTCAAAAGTGTCCTGCCCAAATGACTATTGCCCTATGGCACTCACACCATTCATCATGAAGTGTTTCAAGAGGCTAGTCATGGACCACATTAAAACCACTCTCCCCCCCTCAAAAGATGTGCTCCAGTTCAGGCTCCTCAATACCATGCCGCCTCACCCCTCTTCATCATACCATCACTAATTAAAGACTCTCTAAAGAGCCCTCTTGCAAGGGATCTCATGGCCACTTTGACCTCACTTGGTTTCGTTCAACACGTGACATCTGGCCACTCACAGATGCGGCCATACTCTCGCATTGGTTTGCTCATGAGGCATATCGGTAACCAACCTGTCTGTCACTGATCCAGCCCAAGATTCTTTTCTCGACCATTAATCAGCTCCTTTTCCAAACCAGTCATTTGCCCTCACCTCCTTTCACGAATAAAGATCAGGCAGATCAGTTGATTTAGTTTTTCTCAGATAAAACTGAAGCCCATCGTATCTCTACCCTGCCTCAATCACCAACCAAAACATCTATAAATGTTCCTCCACCTTCCTTAGCCACAAAACTCGTGGAATTGTAGGAATTAACACAATCCGAGGTCTCTGCTTTAGCCCTCAAACTGCTCCCTGGATCCTTTCCCATCCAAAATCACACGGGTAAATTTCAAATTCCTTCCCACATTCGTCATTAATATGTTTCATAACTCACTTCACTCTGGTATCGATCCCCCACTATTCAGATGTGCCGCAATTACCCCCCTGCTTAAAAAATCCTGGCCTCGATTACAACGTCCCTGATAATTATCGCCCCGTCTCAAATCTACAATTCATCTCTAAGGTCCTTGAACGTCCCATGGCCACGCATCTCCAGAAATACCTTTTTCATAACGACCTCCTCGATCCCTTCCAATCTGGGTTCAGATTCGGCCATGGAATTGAAACGGCTCTGGTGAAAGTAGTTGATGACCAACTTGTCGCTGCTGATGCAGGCTTGCCAAGTATTCTTGTTCTAATGGTCCTGAGTGCTGTCTCTGACACTTACTTGTGCGACCGGAAGCAGTTTGTCATCCTCGGAGGACAAAATTCAGAGGTTCATCCTGTTTTGTCTGGGGTTCCTCAGGGTACAGTTCTCGGCCCACTTCTCTTCAGCATCTACCTACAACCTCTAGGACATATCCTGCGCAGCCTCAATCTCAGCTACCATTGCAATGCCGATGACATCCAAATCTATTTCCATGCAAAGTCATCTGTCAATGCGTCTGGTTTTTGCATGTCATCCTCACTGTCAATTGTGAAGGACTGGCTCAGCTCTAAATTTCTAAAACGAAATGGTGACAAAACAGAAGTTTTGCTTGTTGGAACCCCGCACCAATTGTCCAAGGCTGAACCTATCCAATTGATGCTTGACGACCAAACTATTGAAGTTGCTAAGGCAGTCCAGAGCCTTGGTGTGACTCTTGATTCCTCACTCAGTTTTGAGACACACATCAACAAGGTGACGAAGGTAGCCTATGTTTATCTCAGAAATATAGCCAGACTGCGCATCATCCTGTGACCTGCTGACGTTGAGAAGCTAATACACATCTTCATCTCCTCACGAATCGATTACTGCAATGCACTGCCTCCTGCCCCCCTGCCTACCTGATTAGTCGTCTTCAACGTGTGCAGAACGTGGCTGCTGGAGTCCTCACTTGCACACCCATCCACGATCACATGTCCCCAGTACTGATGTCTCTCCGCTGGTTACCTATTAAATACAGGATTGAATTCAAGATCCTCCTTCTCACCTACAAGGCTCTCACTGGCGCAGCTCCGACATACATCCGTGACCGACTTCAGGCACCCTCCTCAACACGACAACATCGATCCTCAATACAGACTTGCTGCATGTGCCCAGGTCGCACCTCCATTCGATGGGTGACAGAGCCTTCTCGCGTGCTGCTCCAAGACTCTGGACTGTCCTTCTACCGGAGATTCGTTCAGCTGAGTCCTTGGGCATCTTCAAATCCCGTCTTAAGACTCACTTGTTCCGTAAAGCTTTCAAGTTCTCCGGCTCGGACTATTGATGTAGCTCAGTGTTGTCGTGTCAGGATGTTGGCTCTCTTCCAACTTGCGTTTGCTCTGGAACATATGTTTCTTCTTTGTTTGTTGAAGAACTTTTTTTGCTGACTTTATGTCCTATAATTTTTCGCTACTGTTTGACTTTCAGTTGAACTGATGTTGTTGACATGGCGTTCTCTCCACAACTCGGATTTGTAAAAAAAAACCCCAAAAACGTTGTTGTTGCTGATTTTCCGTTCTCTGTCTGTTGTTGGCGTGCCATTCTTCCGCAGCTCTGTGCAGCGCTTTATGACCCTCGGGTGAAAAGCGTTCTATAATTGGAATTATTATTATTATTAAATGAGGATTAGGTTAGGTAATGGCTAGGAAGGAGATGAGCGCGAGATGAAACAAACCTAATGGAGACTGCGAAAAGTAAGAGCGAGCGGGTTGAGTACAGGAGCAGCTGAACTGTATGCATTCTGAGCGAGGAGTATCGATATGATTTTAAATGGTGAAGGGGAGGGAGCCGAGCCTAAGCTGGGGCAGCGGTAAATCAAAGCTAGATTTAATAGCTGGTAATTTAGTAGCAATAGGAGGTTGTGGCTGGGAATTTGTGGCGTTAGCAAGCGCTTTAGATGTTCAGTGCATTTGTTTCAAAATACTTGATCATTACTAGCTTGGACTGTTGATGCGGCTCAGTGGTGCCATGCCAGGATGTTGGTACTCTTCCGACTTGCGCCGGCTTCTGAACATTTATTCCCTCCTACATCTTAGACTGTTGATGCGGCTCAGTGGTGCCGTGCCGGGATATTGGCTCTCTTCCGATCCGCACCTGCTCGGGAACATATGTTCCTTCCTTGCTTGTTGAAGAAATTATTTATTTTTTGCTGACTCTATGTCCTATGATTTGTCGCTGGTGTTTGACTTTCGGTTGAACTGTTCTGATGTTGTTGTTGACATGGCGTTCTCGCCACAACTGGGATTTGTAAAAAAAAAACCCCCCAAAAAAGTGATTGTTGCTGATTTGCCATTCTCTGCCGTTGTTGTTGACGTGCCGTTCTCTCCGCAGCTCTGTGCAGCGATTTGTGACCCTCGGGTGAAAACCGCTCTATAAATGCAATTATTATTATTACTTTTAGGATGAAGATAGCCCACAAGTGGTCTCTTAGATGTCCACAGAGGACAAATTGCAGGAGATACAGAAATTGCAATGATGCTTTTTATTAAGGGACGTTGAGGACAAAGTGAAGTACCGAGTGGTAAAATGGGATAAGTTGTTTTTAAGTGGTTTCAGAGGCTAAGTCGTGTATGATGTCGCAATAGTCGAAGGTGAGGAGGATTGTAGCTTTTGTAAAGATGTAGGTTTTCATCGCTCCATGCATGATGATTGCTTTAAAAAGCTGCTCTCTCGGGATAGCCGCGTCGTCGCTCTCTCTCCCCATCGCGACGTTTTGCCTCACGTTGGAGGCAGGGCGGCGCGGTGGCCCAGTGGTTAGCGCTGACGCCTCACAGCAAGAAGGTCCCGGGTTCGAATCTCTCGTCTCGGGTGCCTTTCTGTGTGGAGTTTGCATGCTCTCCCCGTGTCCGCGTGGGTTTTCGCCGGGTACTCCGGTTTCCTCCCACAGTCCAAAAGCATGCTCCTGGATAGGTTGATTGGCTCGCAGACTAAAATTGTCCCGCAATGCCCGGCGATGGACCGGCGTCCCGTCGTCGGGTGTATTCCTGCCTTACGCCCTGTGTTTCCGGGATAGGCTCCGGCTTACCGTGACCCTATATAGGATTAAGCGGTTTCAGATAATGAGATGAGATGAGACGTTGGAGGCATCCTCAGGTGCTGTATGTGTCATGCATACGACTCCATTTTATATGTAGGTACTATGTATTTGTTAAGTCCCTAATACAGCATTGATTTCTTCCAGGAACAATGGAAAAAAGGCGGGGGTCCATTTGAAAGGGTTATATTGTCTTGCTCACATAGCTTTTGTTTATTTCCGTAGAGAAATGCAGTTTTCGTTTTTCTTATCGTCTTATCAATTTGATCGATGTAGACCATGAAGATTTGTTTTGAGTCACATGAACTTTATCTAACCACATTAACTTAATCTAATTCCACCTCTGACTCACCGACTAGTTTGTATCTCATGAAAGCCTGTCCAATTATCCAAACACTTGGTGATTCTCTCCTGATGTCTGTAGTCCAGAATTGTATAGCTGTATACTGCTGATTTAAAAAAAAACTCGCCTCCAGGCTTGGCTAAGCTTTATTCTCATTTCTTTGTTGCGGTTCATAGCCTTTTCTGTCTTATGAATCTCTATTGCTTCACGGATTAATCTTGGGCCTTTGTGGCGGATGGCTGCTAGTACTCGCATCTTGTCAAAATCGATTCTGTGTTGTTTGTCTACACTGTGTGCTGCCGTTGCTGATTTATCTGTATGCAGCAAACGCACTGCTGCCTCGTGCTCTTTCTTTCTTGTGGTTATTGTTCTTTCTGTTTGCACTAAATACACCTCTTGACAGTTGCTGCAAGGAATCCAGTATACGCCTTCTGTCTGCAACGGCAGTCGGTCTTTGGGTGATCTGAGTAGGTATTGTATCTTCTGATGTTGTGAAGACTGTTTTAAACTTTATATTTTTCCAGATATTCGCCGATTTTTTCTGTGGTGCCTTTCACATATGGCAGCAAAGCAAAGGTTTTGGTATCTTCCTCCTCATTTTCATGCTCTTGCTGTCAAGGTTCTCTCCTTATGGCACGTTGGATTTCTGTTTTAGTGTATCCATTACTTAGTGGTGCTTGTTGTAGATGTTGTAGCTTGTCTTTTAGATGTTGTTTGTCGGATATTATTTTTGACTGGTGGGCTAAAGTGTGCAGTATCCCCAGTTTCTATGTCGAGTTATGGTGAGACTCTGCGTGTAAATACCTATCCAAATGTGCTGTCTTCCTGTATACAGTTTGGCTGAGTGTCCCCTCTGCGTTTCTCTTCACCAGTTCATCCAGGAAGGGAATTTGGCCATTTTCTTGTGTTTCCATGGTGAACTTCATGTTTGTGTGTATGGAGACAAGCTTGAAGAATTCCCTTAGCTTCTGTCTTCCGTGCGGCCATACAACGAATGTGTCATCCATGTATAGATACCAGTGGGTAGGTTTTAGTATAGATAAGTTTATGGCTTCCTCTTCAAAACCTCTTATATATAGCTAAGCTGCTGCGGGTGAGACTGGTGTTCCTATTGCTGCACCCTCTTTTTGTTGGTAAAACTCCCCGTCGAACTTGAAATAGGTTGTTGTGAGGCAAACATTCGCCAGCTCTGCGAACCTCCGGTCAAACTGTTTTCCAATTATTTTGATGGTTTCTTTGATGGGTATTTTTGTAAATAAGGAGACCACATCAAAACTGATGAGCAGATCCGTTCGGTTGAGTGTGATTTGTTTCAGTATTTCGATGAAGTACCTTGAGTTGTTGATATATGAAGGTGCAAGCCCCACTGTGGGTTGTAGTTCTTGAGCTATGCATTTGGCGAGTTTGTAGCTTCGTGAGCAAATTGCACTTACTATTGGTTGGAACGGGGTTGCCTTTTTATCAATCTTCAGCAGCCCGTATAGCCTGGAGATTCTGCTGTCTTGTGGGTTCAACTCTTTTCTTTTTTCTTCACTCTGAATATTCTGCTTGATGATGACTTTTGTTCGGATTTTGATTTTCTTGGTCGGGTACCGTTTGAGTTTCTCATACACTGCGGTGTTGCTGACTTCCTGGTGCATTTTCAAGTGTCATCTGTGTTGACGGTGACTGTGGCGTTTCCTTTGTCTGCTTGCAGAATGAAGATGTCTTTATTCTTGTTGAGTTTGTTAAGCTCTCGTCGTTCTTCAGCTGTGCAGTCAGATTTCTCATCTCATCTCATTATCTGAAACCGCTTAATCCTATATAGGGTCACGGTGAGCCGGAGCCTATCCCGGAAACACAGGGCGTAAGGCAGGAATACACCCGACGACGGGACGCCAGTCCATCGCCGGGCATTGAAGGACAATTTTAGTCTGCGAGCCAATCAACCTATCCAGGAGCATGCTTTTGGACTGTGGCAGGAAACCGGAGTACCCGGCGAAAACCCACGCGGACACGGGGAGAGCATGCAAACTCCACACAGAAAGGCACCGGAGCCGAGAGACTCGAACCCGGGACCTTCTTGCTGTGAGGCGTCAGCGCTAACCACTGGGATTTCGGTGGTTTCGATTTGCGTATGATTCTGCACACACCTTGGCGGATTTCTTAAGCATTCACCTCAGGGAGCTTGCTGTTAAAAACTGCACGTTCTTCTCCGGTGACTATTTCTTCCACGGGAACATTCTGTGGTGCTAGGGCAAAGTTAATGCCTTTCGCCAGAATGGACTGTGCTGCCCGTGTGAGTGTTATTGGGCTTAAGTTAACGACCATCCGCTGAGGTGACAAGCATTGTATTGTCTTCTGTCTGTGTTTTTTTGGATGTTCATGCTTTTTCTGCTGTCTCTGTGTGCATTCAGTCTGTTGTCGTTTTGCTCTCCTGTGTGTTATGTCATCTAGTTTGTTGAACAAGTCTCTGGTGAGTGTTTCTGCTAAGCGCAGGTGTATGCTGTACAGTCTCTTACCTGTGTCGTCCAGTTGACGTCTTGTATCCGCGATTGATGCTCATAGAAGTTCCATACTTGCACGATGTAGAATGCGTTCACTTCTCCTCAGTTGCAGTGTATGTTTCAGTTGGTAGAATCTTGGGCGATGTTGCTGTCCCTGCAGCATTGCAAGAAGGCGAGATTGCTGAGCATTGTCATATTTTTGCTGTGGAGTTTGCCGAGATTCTTCGACAATTCGAGTGTCTCCTGCCCGTAGAGGACAAATGTAATGATGTAGGTTTTCACAGGTGCATGATGATTGCTTAGAAAAACTGCTCTCTCGGGACAGCCGCGTCGATCGCTCTCTCTCTCTCCATCGCGACGTTTTGCCTCACACGTTAGAGGCATCCTCAGGCACTGTGTGTGTGTCAAGTATATGACTCCTATTTATATGTAGGTACTATGTATATGTTAAGTCCCTTTCACAGCATTGATTTCTTCCAGGAACAATGGAAGCAGGGCGGGGGTCCATTTTAAAAGTTTCTATTGTCTTGATCGTATAGCTTTTGACTATGTCTCGACACGTGAATTTTTCCGGGGTTGGTTCTTCTTGCTCCTCTTCATGTGCCGGCGACGATCACACTTGCATTGGCGGACACTCATCCCCTCTCTCCAGCGCAGGCATACTGGGACTCTCCGTTGCACCAAACGAGGTGTTTTTTTATTCCGCCGCGCTGCGCCCGAACAGCGACCACGTGGTCACTCACAATCTCTTGACTCCGACGCGACTCTCTTTAGTGCCTCGACAGAACAGAACGACGGCTGTATCTCCGCATATCCCCTTTAGATACTCTCCACATGTCACCTCGTCACGTCAGATCACACCACATCTCTGATCCAATTCGTTTACGCCACATGCTGCCTCATGTTCCCCCGCCCCCAGACTGCATGATGTTTACGACCTAAGAAGGGGGGGGGGGAATTGGCGCAGTCCCCGGTTATCCTTACCTGACCCCTTGTCACCCCAGGTGGCCCCTCATACGCACCTAGCCTGTCACGTGCGAGGCTTGGCACCACAACTGTATCATGATGGATCCGAAGTGAGTTAACCTGTTTATTTCTATAGAGGAATCTAGTTTTTATTTTGCTTATCGTCTTGGCCATTTGATCGATGTAGGCTGTGAAGGCCTGTTTTGAGTCCAAGACAATATTTTAGATACTTAAAGTTATCGCCGTGTTCAAGGAGATGTGAGTTTATAGACACAGGAGGGCAAATTAGGATTGGAGTTTATAGACACAGGGAGGGCAAATTAGCATTGGAGTTTATAGACACAGGGAGGGCAAATTAGGATTGGAGTTTATAGACACAGGGAGGGCAAATTAGGATTGGAGTAGCCAGTAAGCAACCTGACTTTGGCAGCAAGGCGCTGATTCAGGGAGCAGCATCTACAAGGGCAATGGAGGTGGGCAAGACGAGCATCGTGCTGGATCATGCAAAAGGCTAATCTATTTTATTTTGATGTGTAGTGTAAGTCCCTTCGAAGAAAATACACGTAATTAATGCATAAATTATTTCAAACTAGGTCTTGAAAATGTAACAGACGTGCGTGGCTTAAATTACGACATTGCTATGATTATTCTCAAGCTGAAACTTTGATACTTTTTTATTGACAATCTCTGTTTATGAATTGATGAATTAATTAAATCTGTGTCAGACTTAAAGACTCTCATTTCGGCTCACATACTGCACGGTGAGACTCTACATGTGGACGCCTTTTTCTCTCCCAACACCGAGTTTGTTGACTGGCCACATCCCAGTGCAGATACCACTACAAGGTTAAGCTGATCTAGAGGAAGTTAATCCGGTTTTGTAAACCAACTATGACGCTGACAATATGCATGGGCAGGATATTTATCCCGAATCGCCAGTCACAGCAGAGTGTGAAACCCACCGCGCATTTCAGGGTGCTTCCTAGACGCGTGAGCGTTTAAGAGGCGTTGATCATGCAGCTCTTCGCACACTGCCCTGTGAAGCCAACGACCTGCGTTCAAGTCTCAGTAACTTTGGCAAACATTGGTGGCCAGTTGGTCCGAGCCCATCACAACCCGTTTACCGACCAGTACGGGCCAGCATAGTGAAGCATGGTCAAACAATCTCCATGATTGACATGCTGTGGACAGGCTCTACATTTAGAATTGGATTGAACAAGTGCTAGAATTATTATTTTGATCGTCGTGTTTACAAACTGTGCGTCTGTTACTCCCTTAAACGAGCAACGTCTCAAAACCCTGCCCTGTCATTGCATAAAGCTAATGAACTGTAAAATATTGTTTAGATGTTTTCATAGATTGTTATTTATTCATTATTAATATTACTTTAACTGTTGTTATATTTAATTAAATAAGACTAAAATATGTGACATTTCCGGCAGAAGGCGTCCATCCATGTGAGTGAAGCGCGCAGCTGAGACACAGCCTCCTCCCTCTACCGCCAACCATTCGACTCCCAAAAAAAAGAACCACTCCATTTTCAGCAATTACCCAATCCACTGCTGGATACGCTACATCGAATGGAGCAAATGTTTTATGGATTCAGTTTCGCAGCGAGGAAGTTGGGTTCAAATCTTTCATGAGCACAAACATCTTTTGCACGACACCAATGCGAGTTCAGCTTTACTTCCCCACTTATTGATAAGTCCCCTCAAACCTCAGAGAGCCAGCAGTGATAGTTCCAAAACGATATCAGGAAGAAATGTAGGTCAAAGCAGTCATGTGAGCAGAAAACGTCATCAACAAGAAACATTAGAAGAACATGTCACATGCTTGGAAGAAGACTGCCTGTAGGGCAGATACTCTGCGAGTAAACACTAATGCAATGATAATATTTGCACTTCGAGAACGCTTTTCACTCGAAGATCACAAAGCGCTGTACAGAGCTGTGGAGAGAACGGCATGTCAACAACAATAACAACATCTGAGTAGATCCATTAAAATAAAATAACGGCTATAAATCAATGAAGGACATAAAATCTCATCTCATCTCATTATCTGAAACCGCTTAATCCTATATAGGGTCACGGTGAGCCGGAGCCTATCCCAGAAACACAGGGCGAAAGGCAGGAATACACCCGACGACGGGACGCCAGTCCACCGCCGGGCATTGCGGGACAATTTTAGTCTGCGAGCCAATCAACCAACCTATCCAGGAGCATGCTTTTGGACTGTGGGAGGAAACCGGAGTACCCGGCGAAAACCCACGCGGACACGGGGAGAGCATGCAAACTCCACACAGAAAGGCACCCGAGCCGAGAGATTCGAACCCGGGACCTTCTTGCTGTGAGGCGTCAGCGCTAACCACTGGGCCACCGCGCCGCCCTCTTATTAGTCTTATAGCGCAAAGCGATCATGACATTGCTTTAGTCACGGTCCACAGTAGTTTTGCTGTAGGGGGCGACGTTAAACCCCGATTGAGTTGAAATCAAAGGACTCACAATGATGTTCAGGACTATTTGAAATTCGAGTATACAAACATATATAGGCAGTGGTGGCGAGGTGCGAGTATATGCTGACATGCCATTCTCTTCACAGTTCTGTGCAGCGCTCTGTGACCCTCGGATGAAAAGCGCTCTGGAAGTGCTATTATTATTATATGATCTTATTAGCCATACAGGTATTTATCATTACACAAAAAACTGTACCATACCAATGTTGCGATGTTTGCGCAGAGGGAAAATCGCAGCAAACAAGATTTGCAAGCGGAATAGGTCTCATGCAAGGCTGTTCATATTTACATTCACACCACTGGATGTAGGGACATTGTATAAAGATAACTAATCTAAATTGCTAGAGTAGAGTAAGCATGAGAAACACATGGACTAATATAGGTTAATGACAATTTAATCTGTTAAGAAAAATAGAACAATAACTCAACCGATTCGCCTGTAACAGTGTGTGTTTGAAGGAAACACTGAAGGTGACGTTTTGGGCAATAGCCTTTTTTGATAACAGATGTTCCCTTCTTGATGGCACCTGTCGTGGAAGAAGGGAAATGTTTCAAACAGTCAGATTCTTTATATCTTTACTTTTAAGGCAGTGTCTTTGATGAATGTGGTGAAGTTTTGTGGCTTTTGCACCACCTGCCAACAGCTGCCACCGCCAAATATTTGGTAAAAGCGCTATTTATTGATGTAGGTTTTCACGGCTCAATGGATGCGGATTACTTCCAAAAGCTGCGCTCTTTTAGGAGAGCCGTGTCGAGCGCTCTTTCCGCTCTCCTTATTGAGGTGCTGTGACACAGGACGCATGAGGATGCCTTCAACGTGGGAGGCGAAACGTTGCGAAGGAGAGAGGAGGAATGCTGGACACTTTTCCGAAAGAGCAACTTTTGGAAGCAGTCATCAGAACGTTAAGGGAGCTCGTTAAGGACGCGTCGATAGCTGGGATGGGCTGATAGTCATCACGGAGAAACAACTGACGAAAGCAACACGTTCGAGAGAAAATTCGCCGAAGAGATGGAGCGATGAAATTAGCTCGTGCGTAGGCGCTGGGGGAACGATTACATCGCAGGATGCGAAGATATGGTGGAGACTTGGGAGGTGGCCGGGGGATGGGATTCATACATCCGTCGAGTGACCACTCGTTACGCGGTAGTATATTGGCAAGGTTACTGGTGGGTAAACATGAAAACTTGACTGTCATGTTTAAGCAAATACGGACCAGATAATAGGGCAGCACGGTGGTGCAGTGAGTAGCGCTTTTGCCTAATAGGAAAAAGACACTGGCTTCGATTCTCGGCTTGGGTGTCTTTCTGTGTGCAGTGTGCATATTCTCCTCGGGTTCGCGTGGGTTTTCTCTGGGTTCCTTCCACTGCCTAGTTTAATTGTCGTCACTAAATTGCTCCCGGTGCCCTGAAATGCTGTTACTTGCTTAGCCGTCCGACTGTACAACTGATTGAAAGAACTACATAACTCAAAGTGTTCTTACAGACTAAATAAAAAAGTGACCAAAACGGCACTCGTTGACTGCAGGCAGCTTCCCAAGTGAGTACACTCCGTGGCGTCCGCTGACTGTGTCAACATTTCCCGTGCGGCTCCAAGCCGATGTGAATTTGCCAGGTTCGCAAATCCAGCCGGTTCAGTGTTGAGTGAGTGGCGATTCACGTGCCACAAGACAGACAACGATACCCAAACCTCCCGGTATCATCTCATGAGTTCCGCTACCTGTCCTCTTCGAGCGCAGACCAGCGCGCGAACGCGGGCTGTGGCGCCCCCAGACGTCTGCGGCGATCACGACTCCGCTGCGCCGCGCACCACCGGCGCGCTCTCGACCGCGAAGCCCGGCGAGCGAGCGACGTGGCTGCGCGTTTTGCGGATGAGTCGACGTCGTGGCGGAATGATGTCGCCTTTCACGGCTCCATGTGTCAACACTTTCTGTCCATAGCAGCCTCTTTCGCTACAGTCGTGTCGAGTGCTCTCTCGCTCTCGTCTTGGCGATATTTCGCCTCGCACGCTGGAGGCGTCATCAGGTTTGCATGCAAGGCAACGACGGTTGCCTTCAATTCCGCGGATGTCGTCTTCTCGAGGATGAGTGCCGCCCGATGTTATTGTTACTCGCGACATCAATGCTGTCGCGATGTGCACAGTCAGCAGATGACCCAATGGTCTCCTCCGCTTCCGCAGGCACCTCTGGGAGCTTCATCGTCACCGTCTCTATGCTCTAGTATTGTTGTTGTTGCGATTTTTACCGTATTCTCCGTATTAGATGCATTTTTTGTTCACCCCTCCCCTGTATTTTAAAGCAAAAGCCTGTCGATGCCTGTCACCACATTGGTGATAAATCGGGGTTAGTTGTATTTTACTTTTCACTAGGTTTTATGTGTAAAAACAATGTGGTAATGGCAATCAGTTGAATATCCTTCGATCAATCCAGTGGGTGAACGGAGGTCTCATCATCTCGCCAGGTTGTGTGCGAGGGTAGTTTGATCATATTTCACCGTGCTGCTCGTGTGAAGGTGCAGAGACACATGGGCACGTAACCCGTTTCGAATATCACCCACCACCGATGTTTACCATGGCCGGGAATCGAACTCACGTCTCTCAGTCCAGAGCACAGTGTGCCGATAACAACTGTATGCCGCTGTTCCATATTTTTGCTCTCTACGCAGTTTAAAGCAAAGCGTGACCATGCACCATCTACAGGAAAATGCAGTGAGCAAGTGGGTGAACTCGTAATGACACCAAAGGCGCAGGCCGCTACTGCATCTGCTCAAGAGGAATGTTCTTGCGTCGATGATGGTGATGTTGAGCGATACTCTGCAGATGGTTCGAGCCGTAAGCTTCAGCGCTGCCTGAATCACATTCATCCCGCACGGCCACAGCCAGCGCTCGTGTTAATTAATGTGCGGCTGCCCTGTGAGTGGACGTGGGACGAATGATTGCAAATGAGCGGTAGAAGGTTTGACACTTTCATCCGTTTAGATCACTCTGACTCCTCCGGGGCTCAGGCTCACGCGCGGTCCACAGTCAGAGCTGGGCTATAATAATAATAATAATTGCACTTCCAGAGCGCCTTTCACACGATGGTCACAAAGCGCCGCACAGAGCTGCGAGAGACGTTTAACGGACGACACCTTCGGTCGCCGATGTCCCCGAAGAAGCTGCTAATACATAGAGCGAAACGTCGGACATCATCTTCAACAAAACATAATGCAGAGCAAAACTTGTACTGAGTTCCTGAACCAGTTGTGGCGAATCGTCGGACATATTGCTGAACCAGGGGTTCTCAACCTTCAACATCTCAAGGCCCACTTGGCGCTCTTGGAGATTGTCTCCACGGACTACTGGGTGGCGTTCGCGACCCGCTGAGAGGTCACGCTTGAGAATGGCGGTACCAACACCAAGTGGACCGATGCACTGGACATCGCTGTATGACACGAGTTTGCCGATGTAGGTTTACATGGCTGCATGTATGCGAATTGCTCTCATCTCATCTCATTCTCTGAAACCGCTTAATCCTCTATAGGGTCACGGTGAGCCGGAGCCTATCCCGGAAACACAGGGCGTAAGGCAGGAATACACCCGACGACGGGACGCCAGTCCATCGCCGGGCATTGCGGGACAATTTTAGTCTGCGAGCCAATCAACCTATCCAGGAGCATGCTTTTGGACTGTGTGCGGAAACCGGAGTACCCGGCGAAAACCCACACGGCACGGGGAGAGCATGCAAACTCCACACAGAAAGGCACCCGAGCAGAGAGATTCGAACCCGGGACCTTCTTGCTGTGAGGCGTCAGCGCTAACCACTGGGCCACCGCGCCGCCCGTGTATCGTCGTGGTGCACATTATTTGTTCCGGAATGCTGCGATTGCCGCCTGCGGAATGGTCACGGGATGCCCGGGGCCATTCGCTCTGATGCAGAGCGAATGGACCTTTTTTTTCTCTTTTTGTGTCGGCATTGCCTCGAAATGTTTCGTCGAGAATTATTGTTTCCGAGAGCTAAAGCAGTGTGGCGCGGTCACCAAAGCGGCGGTGAATTAGGTAGAGACTGGAGCATAGTATGATACAGATACACTCGATTACAATAATGCTGCGCAGGTGTTAGCGATTGTGGGGTACAGATGTTGGATGTCCTTTCGGATTTCAGGTCTGATATCACGCCGAATGACACGCGGTGTAATTACAGAACACAGATAGGAGAGACTAACACGATATTTCCCTTTATTTATTATAGAGAGTCTCATTCAATCTCAAGACTCAGTTTCAGTACAGTCCCGCATTTTGGGATAGCAGTAACGAGTGGTG
>JAZEWT010000001.1:20894803-20905342 GCA_036362905.1 Mordacia mordax
CGGCTCACCGCGACCCTGTAAAGGACTAAGCGGTTTCAGACAATGAGACGAGATGAGAGACATTTTAAAGCAGTGTTTTTGACAAGCGTGTTGAACACTATTTATTCGTTGCTGCTGTTTGACTTTCGGTTGAACTGTCTTGATGTTGTCGACATGCCGTTCTCTCCATAGCTCGGATTTGTAAAAAAAACTCCAAAAACACGTTATTGCTGATTGGCCGTTATTATTCCGTTATTGGATGAGCCGTTGTCTCTGCAGCTCTGTGCAGCGCTTTGTGGCCCTCGGGTGGTAAGCACTCCAGAAATGCAATTATTACTATACGACAAATGTTACATGAAGCCATTTCCCAGTATGTGTATTATAAACAATGATAATGTTGCATATTAAAATTTTAGTTGAAAGTTAGATCATATTTTATATGTTGTTCTGCAACGATGTGTATATTTAAAAAAAACCCCAACAAAATGTTATTGTTGCTGATTTTCCGTTCTAATGTCGTTGTTTATGTGCCGTTCCCTCCGCAGCTCTGCACAGCGCTTTGTGACCCTCGGGTGAAAAGCGCTCTATAAATGCAACAATAATAATTATAATTACTTATTATATCATATGTTGCTATTTGCTATACCCATGATCACACCCGCACAATCCACTGTTGAATGAACGTCACTTGTTGCTGATTTTCCGTTCTTATGTCGTTTTTGTTGACATGCCGTTCTCTCCGCAGCTCTGTGCAGCGCTTTGTGACCCTCGGGTGAAAAGCGCTCTCGAAATGCAATTATTATTATTATTATTACCTCAAGCTACCACCATCTCATGGTTTTTCAACGTGATAATCCACCTTGGACTCGCATATGTCTAACTTCATCTATTCATCTCCTCAGTGGACATTCTTTTGGACATGTTCCATTGATTGACTGTCGCTCCATAATTTTTCACGACCATCGGCCAGCATTTCTTCTAGTGACATACACTGACAGAGCTCACTTCTCTTGACACTTTAAACCAAGTGTCTCCAACATTTGTAAACACACGATCACTTCTAGAATCTAAATGCAACACAAGAATTCCGCAAAACATTATCCCACCCCCAACATGGAGCGCGGAAAATATTACATGAGATATGAAGCACTCGTTGTACATCAACAATGCATGAGTGGTAAAAAAAAAAACCGCGAAAATTAAATAACTTCAAACATTAATTATCAATGCCTGCTTAATCCAGTGCAGGGGGTTGGAGCTTATCCCAGCAGAAAGAGGGTGCAAGGCGGAGCTATACCCAGGATGTGATGCTAGTACATCGCAGGCACTGGGGGCAATTTTACTCAGCTTGTCAATTGATCTAGCCAACAGTGTGTCTTTGTACGGTGGGATGAAATCGGAGTACCCGGTGAAAACACACGTGGACACAGGGAGAACACGCAAACTCTACACAGAAAGGCACCCGAGCCGAAAGTTGAACCTGGGACCTCTCAGCGCTGATCACTGCCCACTGTTTGTTGTGTCGCAGGAATCCTGCAAAGAGTTTGCAAGCTTATGGGTATTTTTCTGCTGTAATAATAAACATCCATCACCGCGCCGCTTTTAAACACTTTGCCATAATGCAATTACGTAACCTACCAAAAATGTTACAAGTAACATAATTTGACCACAAGAGGGCAGCATATACACAGTACTTTGAAGTACTGTAAATTATTATAATTTTGGTTGGGCTTCAAGGCGGGAGGGGTCTTAGGCAAGAACAAATTATTTGAAACATTAGCAAATTCTTGTGCAACGTCTTCAACGCGTGATCGCATGCATGCAACCAAGAGAGAATAGTGAAGTGGAAACAGCAACGCCCTATTGTGATAAAAGCCACAATTTGACGGTTCATTTCCTTCGTGCGTTAGTTGTGTAGAACTGCGTCCACGTACGTGTACTGGATTTCCATTCATACTCTATCTGCTGCTGGATGAAGATCTGCCCAAGTCATCACCATCGCTCACGGTCTTGTGATATCTCCTGCAAACGAATTATAGTCATTACCCCATCTTCACAGTGGCCATCCTCGATATATATTTACGTCCTACTAGGATTCCAGGCGATGTGTCTACTGACATACTGACACAGTGAGCTCTGGTGTGATCCCTCTATATCCAAAAGACAATACATTTGTGGAAATTCCACACCCCTTGGATAGTCCATCGTAAGGTGACCACTGCGGGTTCTCGTAAAGAAATAATAATAGTAATTGCATTTATTAAACGCTTTTCGCCCGACGGTCACAAAGCGAAGCACAGAGCCGTGGAGAGAACGGAATGTCAACAACATCAGGACAGGTTAAAGTTACTTTTTGCCAGTGTACATATGCAATAAGTGGAACAGGTTTTTTTACCATTGCTGGCAATTATACACGTGTTAAGATCTTAAGACACCATTATAGACACATTTCACAATGTGTCCTAGTTTGCAAAAGCCACACATACTTGCGGCTAAATATGCAAACAGAAAGCTTTGATAACATATGCATTGTCCTTCAGACTGATTGGTCTACACCAGACATGGCTTTCTCTTGAGCCTGATTGTCAGTGTTAGCCAGAAAATAAACGGATTTGAAACACACCCAGAATGACCTGCAAAAAAAACCGTGCCCAGGACTTGCAGTTAATAGTGTGAAGCAACAGCACCCAGATTGAGTGGGCGATAATGTTAACAATGACGATATTGCGCAAGATGTGGATGGTTAAATGAGTTGTGGTTCCCGATGGAGAACCCTCTCATACAGTGTCGAACTCGTCGTTTCTCCGCCAGGCACCCGGTTCCGACGCGTGCGTGCAGCCACATGGCATGGGCTTCTTACGGCTTGCAGCGGCAACACCACAGCGACACCAGCACTCACTCCGCAATAGATCAGCCAACGAGCGACAACAGATGAGCAGAGGCATCTGGGTTTTCTATGCTCTATTAACTACATACATAATGACCGGGGTAGCCCCGCACATCGACTTCTACCCCCCACGCACTCAGCGCGCCCATGCACAATCCTGCTGTCTGCACGCTGCGTTGCCTCCTCATCAATTCCCCGGAGAACTAACTCTTGCGCCTGCACGCACACACCTCTTATGCACTCCGCAGTGCGCTGCGAGGTTCACTACTCTCTCCCGTACTCTCCATCGCTCTCCGACCCACGTGATGTTTACGATCTCCACGATAACCTCGAGTTACCTCCAGTAACGCACCTAGCCTGTCACGCATGCAAGTCTGGGCACCACGGTGTGATGACGACGTGAGGGTGAGCGTAATGATAATAAAGTGATTTAGGCTGCTTCAAATACACTCAAAAATAATGGTTTACCTGTCGACATCCAGGTCATGTGTGTCGCAGTCAGGGGTAGAATTGTTAAAAAAAAATCCACGTTGGGAATGCAACCAGGTCCGCTTCCCTTCCAAAGTGGGGTCGAGGAGCCGTCCCCCCTGCAAATATGAAGGTCATGACAACACATTCCCTGCATTTTGTGATATCTGATATATAAAATAGCCATCCAAATTAAAGACTATGAAAGTCTATTACGTTTCCTCTGGGATTTTAACTCTGGTAACGGCGTTCCCGTGCATTCTGACCCAAATGCACCCATGGTGGTACGTAACTAATCTTCTTTTGAGGTATTTATCGCAAGGTGACACTTTTAACAGTTGTTAACGACTCATTGTTCGACTCACAAATACAAAGAAGGTATTACAGCGATAGATTCCGCTATTACTGACAGATATGTAGTTCAACCACCTAAATTTAAAATCATAGCTGTTGCTTCACATCATCTCATCTCATTGTCTGAAACCGCTTAGTCCTATACAGGGTCACGGTGAAGCCGGAGCCTATCCCGGCAGACACAGGGCGCAAGGCAAGGATATACCGACGATGGGACGCCAGTCCATCGCCGGGCACTGCGGGGCAATTTAGCCTGCGAGCCAATTAACCTATGTAGCAGCATGCTTTTTGGACTGTGGGAGGAAACCGGAGTGCCCGGCGAAAACCCACGCGGACACGGGGAGAGCATGCAAACTCCACACAGAAAGGCACCCGAGCCGAGAGATTCGAACCCGGGACCTTCTTGCTGTGAGGCGACAGCGCTAACCACTGGACCACCGCGCCGCCCGGATTCTTAACCTGAATTTCATTTCGAGTTGATACCTCTACCAACAGCGCCATCTAGCCAACATTTATTCAAACGGATTTTAACGTTTTTACCCCTTCAGGATTTGGTTCTAATAAAAAAAGGCCCAGCTGGGTTATCTTGCTGGGTAAATGTTAGCATTGGAGTGTCCATTAAATGTAAACAATGTTGGCAATGGCGCTTTGGGCTGATAACAGATGGGAGGATGAGAGTCAGAGCCCTTCTCAGCTGTGCCAAAATACCAACCTTGTGGACAAACATGGTTGTATTGGCGTCAGGGGTAGGCAAACGCCTGCTCGATACGGTACAACTGCTAGAGCTGGCCACACCAGCCAGAAGCATGGCAGACCAGCAACAAGCCGTACTCTAAATGTGCAGAACATGGCACGTTGTGGTAGATAGATGTTTAGTACTACAGCAAAAAGTACCCAGTGAACTTGCAAGCTTAAGATGCGGTATTCCTGCGACACAATACACCTCCCCAACTGACCAACGTAACAGTAACGGTGGCCGGCCCAGTGAGCTGCTGGTTTTAACACTGTTGTCTGTGTCAAATTGCTCATTAATCTCATCTCATCTCATTATCTGAAACCGCTTAAGTCATGGTGAGCCGGAGCCTATCCCGGAAACACAGGGCGTAAGGCAGGAATACACCCGACGACGGGACGCCAGTCCATCGCCGGGCATTGCGGGACAATTTTAGTCTGCGAGCCAATCAACCTATCCAGGAGCATGCTTTTGGACTGTGGGAGGAAACCGGAGTACCCGGCGAAAACCCACGCGGACACGGGGAGAGCATGCAAACTCCACACAGAAAGGCACCCGAGCCGAGAGATTCGAACCCGGGACCTTCTTGCTGTGAGGCGTCAGCGCTAACCACTGGGCCACCGCGCCGCCCCTCGTTAATCCCGTTTAATTAAATTATCAGTACCGGCTTGACTGTGGGTTTGTGTTTGGGGGGGTGTGTGTGTGTAAATGCAGTTTGTGTGAGCTCAAATAGGGTTTGCGTGAGATTGAGTGGGACATTGTACATACGGGGATGTAGCTAGAGATGGGTTGGTTAGAGCTTATGACAGTGACGTTGTGATGGTAACCAAAAAAAAACCCGCCTCGGGGGTGGATCAGATGAGACTGGAAGCTTTGATATTCCAGCAGATGTGACAGACAGAGCGAGGGAGGGACGGAAGAAGGAGGGCGAGAAAGGAAACCGGAGTACTCGGCGAAAACCAACGCGGACACGGGAAGAACGCGCAAACTCCACACAGAAAGACACTCGAACCGGGAGCCGAACCCGGAACCTTCTTGCTGCGAGGCAGCAGCACTACTCACTGCGCCAGCGCCCCGCCCCCATTATGATTGTTTTGCTAATGAAGTATATTTGGAATGAAAAAGCTCGTGTCAAAAAGGTCCCGCGTTCGAATCCCGGCTCGGGTGCCTTTCTGTGTGGAGTTTGCATGTTGGTCCCGTGTCCGCGTGGGTTTTCGCCAGGAACTCCGGTTTCTTCCCACAGTCCAAAAAACATGCTGCTGCATAGGTTCATTGGCTTGCAGACTTAATTGCCCTCGGTGACCGGTAATGGACTGGCGTGCCATCGTGGGTATATCCCTGCCTTGCGCCCTGTGTCTGCCGGGATAGGCTCTGGCTGACCGCGACCCTGTACAGGATTAAGCGGTTCTGACAATGAGACGAGATGAAAAGCTAAAGTTGAAAATAACGCGGTTGGGTGAAGCAATGCATTAGCGGTTAACACACTGGACTTTGAACTTGGTGACGCGTTCCGTTCAAATCCTGGCCACATCCAACAAAAGTGGCGAGTGATGTCTGAATCAGTTTGGCTCTCCTTCAAATTCTTCCACTCACCACTGCACATTGACCAGACGATAAAACAAATGCTTTGACCGAGGAAGTATGGGGAGGCTTTCATCATGTAATGGGAATGACAAAGGTTTCTACATTATTATTAGCCTCGAAGAAATACTTCATTAGACTAAAAAACTACACAGCAAGTAAACATTATAAGCTATCAAGGACTATTAATGCGGCTCACTGTTGTTATGCCTGGATGATGGCTCACTGTTGTGCCGCTTGCTCGGAAACATTTATTCCTTGTTTGCTGAAGAATTATTTTTTTTATCGGACCTGTGCCTGCTCGGGAACATTCATTCTTTCTTTGTTGAAGAATATTTTGTTAATGGCTTATTTTATCTCCTAGCATGTATTGCCACGATTTGACTTTCAGTTGAACTATCCTGATGTTCTTGACATGCCGTTCTCTCCACAGCTCAGATATGTAACAAAACAAAAAACAAGGAAAACATAAATGTTGCTGATTGGCTTTTTTTACGTCGTTGTTTGTTCCTCCCATGCCATTCTCTCCGCAGCTCTCTGCAGCGTTTTGTGACCCTCGGGTGAAAAGCACTCTAAAAGTGAAATTATGTCAAACCCTGGCACTATAAGGCATTACTAATATACTCCACGTGTAGGAAGTGGAGGCCTCAAAATGTGCCACTGTAATACATTATTTGGGAGTCATCAATCATGTCAGGATATTACTCAGTAAATAAATAAGCAAATAAAGGCGGTTGGTCCAGAACCCAACGCAAGTCGAATGCCACAATCCCACAAAGTTTCCCTTTATAACACGCAGCGGTACAGTGTATTCGTGAAAAATATCACTGGCGACTGGATGTCACGTTTGTGTTCACTGACTGGGGAAACAAAAACTATGAATGCACGGCTCTCGTTCATTTCGCAAAACGTGAACTATTCCCGACCTACTCTCGAGAGTGCTGTGGTGGAATGTGGTCCCAATTTTACAGTGCGCAGCAGTGCCAGTGTTGAAGTTGCACAAACGGGCGCAGAGATGTGGTTCTGCTCGCTCTTACTCCAATGCGCCCCACCCAACGTCCGCACAGTGGATTGCTTTTGCCAAGTTTTCCCTGTAATTTTTGCGTGTGCCGGGAAATGGGGTGGGATTTGCACAGGGCTGAGTGGGAGGGGATGGTGTGGTGTGTGTGTGGGGGGCTACGTCTCTGACTAAACTGCCTCTTTGTTCGGAGCTGGCATCTGTGTACCATATGCAAAAGATATTTCATATTACTGTACGGTGGAACACAATGCTCGGTTAGTTTGAGACGATCGGTATTAGAACTTTGCCACGATGCGCTTTGGAAGTATTTTTCTAATGTCCATTGTTAGAGCCTAGCGATCAGCTTTTTGCAATCGTAAATCGGATTTTGCAATTGAACTGATTATGCTGTAACGTTCGCTTTTGCATAAAAATAAAGAACCGTAATTTGAAGTGCTGCATCATGGTCTGTTTTCTGTAGCCCCTCCTTTGCACATACTGGGGAGCCTTGTGCCATTAACAATTAAAAACGCAAATGGTACAAACCTGTATTGAAAACTTCAGGAGGGGACCTCCTGAAATGTTTCAACAGGTTGTGAAAAATATTCAGCAACTGTAACTCGTTGAGCCTCCAAAATTGTATATCCTCTCTCTATTAATGCCACTACTAAATAAGTCGGGCAGCATTGTTAAAGCCTACAACAGGTTTTACCGTTTATGGCGATTATGCAGGTGTTATGCAGGTGTTAAGATCTTAACACCTGCATAATTGCCAAGCAATTATGCATGTGTTAAGATCTCAAACACCACAATAGACACATTTTACAATGCGTCCAGTTTGCAAAAGCCACACATACTAGTGGCAAAGTATGCAAACAGGTAGCTTTGATAACCTATGCATTGTCCTTCAACTGACCGGCCTTCACCTGGCAGTGGCTTTCTTTTGAGCCTATTTGCCGGTGTCAGTCGTTGCCAAAAGGCAGTCAGCTCAGGACAATGCGGCCTCAATGCTTTATAGCTTAGGTAAAGCTGTTAACGTTTATGGGTACTTTTTGCCAGTATACATATATAAGATTACAACAGGTTTTACCGTATCTGGCGATTATGCAGGTGTTAAGACCTGTAATTATGCAGGTGTTAAGACCTGCATAATCGCCAGATACGGTAAAACCTGTTGTGTATGCAGGTCTTAACACCTGCATAATTGCCAGATACGGTAAAACCTGTTGTAATCTTATATATGTATACTTTCACCACGACTAAGTGGTAGAAAACTGATTATTGTGCTCAGCATGCATAGTTCCGTATGTGGTTTGCAGAGCTGAAATCGTGTGATAAGCATGAAGTAGAGCAGAGAAATATACGTTTGAATTAATTTTCGAAGCTATTTGTTGCTTAACGCTGGCTGTAAAAGAAAAACTTTACATTTCAGCCTATGTTGTGAGTCTTTCTTTCTTTAATACATCAAAGAAACTAATTTTTTGATTTGTTTAACCAACTGCCAATAATAAACTGCTGGAATGTTTTTTTCTGTTTATAAAAGAAAAAATGTGTTGGGCATTGTGACAATAATCTCATCTCATCGTCAGAAACCGCTTAGTCCTGTACACGGTCGCGTTGAGCCGGAACCTATCCCGACAGACACAGGGCGCAAGGCAGGGATATACCCACGATTGGACACCAGTCCATCACCGGGCACTGCGGGTAATTTAGTCTGCAAGCCAATTAACCTATGCAGCAGCATATTTTTTGGACTGTGGGAGGAAACCGGAGTGCCCGGAGAAAACCCACGCGGACACGGGGAGCACATGCTAACTCCACACAGAAAGCACCCGAGTTGAGATTCGAACCCGGGACTTCTTGCTGTGAGGCGACAGCGCTACCCACTGGGCCACGTGCCGCCCCGTGGCAATAATATTTGTATAAAAATTCGCATTTCAGATTTTTTCTTTTAATTAAAAGTTGTGACATTACAAATATATTTTTTCTTTTAATTAAAAATTGTGACATTACAAACACAGAGAAATGCTAAGACTTGCAAAAAAGTCATACCACGTCAATGGAAAAATGTTTATTATGGAAATAAAGACTGTTGTAGTAAAGTCCTAGCAAATGACTCAGAGAGGAAATTTGCAACAAACGCTAATCTGCTTTATATATTTTTTTATATCATGGAACACACACACTGATTTTATCAAGGCACTGTACACTCAAAGTGTCAGGCACAGCCTTTTCAATCTCAAAAAGATAGCAGCGCAACTAAAATCGTTAAGACAATACACATTTTTTGGCACACAACATTTACTTATAAAAATGTAAGTACTTTAATCAACATTAATAATAAAGGCATACGAAAACAGTATTTATACATCATAAAAAAACGTCATCAATGGTGGGGTAAAAAAAATGCCAGGTATTTTAAAGCGACGGAATGTTCCAATTAAGGAACGTTTAACTGAAACAGTAATATCCGTCACATTTCAAGACTGTCCATTGAGACCAAAGCGTGGTTGGCATGAACACTGGTGCAAAGCTTCAAATGGGGCCCCTTGTCCAATTTTCCCTTCCCTTCATAGCCCCGCACCTGGTCCCAGTTGGCCAATGTGCCTGAGTGGGATTGCATCAGCAAACATCCTTCATAGCTAAGTCACTGTCATTAGCCATCAAAAAGGAGTCTGTTCCTCCTCCAGAGTCTTATTGAGTCCTGGGATGAAGCGGCGGAGGCTGCGACGTAGGGAAGACTTCTTGCCTTTTCGTGGCAGCGTGCTCATGCTGCCAGCTAGGCTTTGGCTCTGCACCTGCTGAAGGTCCATCTCGCTGCGACACATTCGCAGATTATTACTGCCCTGGTCCAGGAAGCTCAACCCTGCTATTGCTGCGCTTGCCCCTGCCACGTCCTTGCTGGTGCTGCCTTCCTGGAGGCCGCCGTACAAGCACGTGGTGTAGATGGCCTCTTCCGAGTCCTCGGCGATCACGGCCCAGTTGCTGGGCAGGCTGCTCATGCTGGACAGCAGAGGTCCGGCACGCTTACTTCTGCAGAGTGGTGGGTTGAGGCTATACAACGTGCTCAGCATCTCGAACGTGCTGTCGTTCTCCGCCACGAGGCCTGTGTGTTAAACGACCAAAAAGTCAGCTGAAGGCATGGAGGTAAGGTGTAGGCTTGGACATTGCTTGCTCACAGCACTGCTAATGGAAGAATTTCCCCTAAAGGGAGTACTAGAGAACCCCTCTCATGCCAATTTAACTCCTTTGCCAGGAGAACGAACTGGTAACCCAGTCTAGTATGCTGACCATTTCACCACAGCAGCATCCGAGATATTAACTGTGGACTAGAAAACAAATTGACCCAGGTGCCATAAAAAAAAACCATGGCACCATTGTTAAAAGCTCAACGTTTAACCTATTCATCGTTGCACAAACTCTCTGAAGTATATGTGCATGCAATTTTGGCTGAATATTTTGAATAGAAAGGCGTAGTCTCATCTCATTATCTGAAACCGCTTAATCCTATATAGGGTCACGGTGAAGCCGGAGCCT
>JAZEWT010000001.1:20923384-20934163 GCA_036362905.1 Mordacia mordax
CTATTTAGAGTATCCTGGTGTGATCTACAAAGCCATTGTGTAAACGTTTACAACTTTTTAAGCGCTCATAATATTCCGCCCCAACCCCCCCCCTTATACTTACAGATCAACGACTGTACTTCAAGTTTACATCCGTGATCAATGATTCAATATTTAGGTCCACTGTCCAAGAAAAAAAGAGAGGAGAGTGGTGAAATAAATACTTGACCATAACTAATTAAGTCTTGTGAGCTTATGGCAATGATGTTTAACAAACAAACAACTTGTGTTAAATTTTGAAGAAAGTAATTTTGAGCCAGGCACTTGCATACCTTGCTAGTGTGTTCTGCTTCGCTTCAAATAAGATACGGATAAAACAATGGCTTAGTCTGAGCTGTTCCTATGAGCGTGCTGAATGTAATTACGTGAAAACCATCAAACGTTGGGCAAATCAAATTACTTTGGAACTCAGAGGTTTGAGGTCCGTTTTGGTTCAGAAAATTATTATTTTATGGAACAAATGCCCTTTGACGGATGATTAAGACAAACGTATACTTCATTAATATATTTTTTACGACGAGCAGAGGCTGAACATGTGCCCTCATGACCTCGAGTGGTGTGTAGAAGACTTCATCACTTGTGGATACTTCCAAAACCCGAATTTATGTTAGCCTTGTTTTGCTGTTTGAGCGTGAAGCACTTATGTATATACGTTATTGAAGAGACATCTGCTCATTAATACGATTGTAAAATATAGTCATGTTACTGTTTTCATATTCTACACAAGACATCGTGTCTGCCGTGGCCACCTTTAGTACCATTGCATTCTTTTTCACCGGAATGTAAGTCAATTATTCACAACACCATTTTTGCCAAAATATTGAACAATTTCTATGGCTAAAACATTGTTCACGTCTTCTATGGCAATTTTTACACGATTCATTAGTAAATGATGGTAAACAACGTTATGGTTTAAAAAGCTGTTTTGTCTGCCCACAGTGATATTTGTTTGAAGATTAAAAGAAAGGGAAACACTTGTGGATTTTCAATGTTTCCTTTTGTTTCATGCACTGTCTGGTGAGCAGCATTCGATGCCTTGATAATTTGCACATTTATTTTTCAATTTAATGTTACAAAAAACTTCGTGTGAAATGCTTGGTGGTTTACTAGAATAATATATAACGCACTTATATTTGTTCAGTTCAGTGCTGTGGTTGAAGTATGGATTACTGAAGACTGACATGACATTAATATACGTCAATGCTGCTGGGGCTTTGATCGAGTTTCTTTACGTTCTTTACTTCTATAGTCACGCCGACGATAAGGTATGACATCATATTGAATGCACTTTTCATCTTTAATAATAATAATTGCATTAATACAGCGCTTTTCATGCGAGGGTCACAAAGTGCTTAACCATTTACAATCAGCATTTCTATTTGCATATGGTATGTTTGTGACTGGTTACGTGTTGAGTTTTTTTTGTAGAAACCACTTAACAGGATGTTGTTGGGGGCAACGTGCATCCTTTTCGCGGCCCTCGTTTACATAAAGTACTTGGCAGAAGATGTGGACACAGCAAAGAATCACCTGGGTCTGCTCTGCGCTTTTGGAGCTGTGATAAATTTTGGCGCTCCCCTTGCTTCCATTGTAAGCCTTCCAGAAAACATTTTACTCTTGATACCACCTCAGTTGGTTGCTTTCCACAGCTGTTTCACCTCCCACGTAGGAGGCAAAATATCTCGAAGGAGGGGGGCACTCTTAACAGCTATTCCAATATGACGACTTTGGAAGGCAATCATCTTGCATCGAAGCGTGAAAACCTACAACAGTGCCTCAACACAATTTTCAGAATTTTAGAACATGATATGGGTAAAACGTCGTTATGCTTCATTTTGAATTATATTGCTGCGGTTATGTACGTGTATAAAACCGTTTCATAACTTGATTTAGCTTTTGGCTATGGACCCTGAGTTTTGCATAAAAAGTGGAGATATTGTAAATGTGAATTGTGTGGGTTTTTATTTTTCAACAATGTAAATAAACGAATCTGTTCTGTAGGGTGTTGAGCTTTTTGTCAGCAATCACTAGATGGCGGTCATTCCACATTAACAGTATGGCTGTGGAAATACAAGGGCTTAAAATAAAAGTTTTCTTCTAAGGCATGAGATACTATCTTAAGACACATCTGCGTTTTTAGCATACTCAGTGCAATTAATAGATTGGTGTAAACCAGCTTTCTTTTTGAACGTTAACTCTGTGGGTGGACATTGAGGTGCTCTCCTGTATTTGACCCACGTTGATTCATTTCATTTTGATAGGGCAATAGCCTAAATGGGAAAACATTAACAACTTGTTTTGCAGTGGCACCATTGATGTTGTACTATTCATGCAGTAATCACAATTGCTCCTTTGTGTAGTTTGCTAATAGGTGTGGTTGCCAATGTAGTAGCTGATAGGCAAGTGTCACCAAGGTTTCGCTACTCAGAAGCTAATGAAGTCATGCAATGTATGTTGCTTGTGTTGTTGATCTATAAACATTGTTGTATTTACCACAGGCTGAAGTATTGCGGACCAAGAGCACGGAATGTCTAGCGTTCTCTTTGTGCCTGGCAAACTTTGTAGTGGCTCTGGAGTGGTTTATCTATGGAGTCATCGTTCATGATAACTTCGTTCAGGTTTGTTTTAATACAATTATAATTATGATTGTTTGAGACCCTGTAAATCTACTGTTGGACAAAGGCCTTCTTAGTGTAGTAGGTTTCACGAAACGTTAGCAATTTGCATGCTAATAATGCATTTATAGAGCGCTTTTCACCCGAGGGCCACAAAGCGCTGCACACAGCTGCGGAGATAATGGCATGTCAATAACAACGATATTGCAATGGATAATCGGCGACATTAATGTTTTTTTGGGTTTTATTTTTACAAATATGAGCTGTGGAGAGAACGGCATGTCAACAACAACACCAAGACTAGCTTAAATATTCCAAATGTGGTGCTAAACTTGAATCACTGTTTTAACTTTAAATTCTTGTTTAATGATACGTATGAAAAATAATTAAATGTGTTTAATGTTAAAGTTGTGTTATATTTTTAACGCAAAATATTTTTAAAAGAACATTGGATCATATTTTCGTGTGCAAATTCGGTCTGCAACATCAATATTAAACAATAATATTCAATTGTCCTGGTGACTAAATTGCCCCAAAACCGTGTGCCCTGTAATGTACTGGCGTCACATCCTGGGTATTCCCTCGCCTTGCACCCTCTGTCGGCCGGAATAGGCTCTGGACCCCTGCGACCCCGTACAGGATTAAGTGGGCTTTGATAATGAATGACTGAATAATATTTGCATCTCTAAAGCGTCTTCCACTCGAGGGTCACAAAGCCCTGCCCAGAGCTATGGAGAGAATGGCACGGGTCAATAGCGTTAACAGCTTTAAATCTTGACAAAAGGTGAAAAAAGCACTTCAAACATTTTCTCAGTTTAACATACCCAGGTTCGGATTATCTAGGTAAAAATTGGAACATGATTTCGAAGAATTTGAAATCGCAGCTTAGCTGGTAAGCCTCGCATGCTTTTAATTCAACATCACCATTGTGTTCTCGGTGGATGAATAAATAGTAGCATTCCTTGGGCAATAACTATTTTTTGCTGCAATGCTTTCCTTAATCTGGTTTGAAGTTGTACACGAACATCTTAATTTTGCTGTTGAAGATGCTTAAGTGAAATCCATGCTGCATTGTGGATGAAAATTTCACATGAATCAATTAACTAACTGCTTGTTGGGTTAGATGAATGACTAAACATTAATACCTACTTAATCTTGTACAGGGTCACGGGGGGGCTGGAGCCTATCCCAGCAGACAGAGGGTGCAAGGCGAAGCTATAGATAGGATGTCATGCCAGTGCATCGTAGCGCGCTGGTGGTAATTTTACTCAGCCAGTCAATTAATCTCGGCAGCAGTGTGTCTTTGTACGGTGGGAGAAAACCGGAGTACCAGGGGAAAACCTACACGGACACAGGTAGAATATGCAATCTCCACACAGGCACCCGAGCCAGGAATCGAACCTGCTTGCTGTGAGGCAGCAGCACTGCTAATTACACGACAACGCTGCCCCATACTAAATATTACAAATAAATAGCAAGTATCATTAGTGGTAATATATATCCATGAAAGGTACTCGAGTGTTAGTGGTTAGAGTTTCTCAGTATTGATATTCATGACAATTCTATATAACAGAATTGGAGGACCTTTGCCCAGATTGATGCATGTGTTGGTACAATTCGACACGTACCATTATTTATTGAGGCCCTTCGCTGTGAGTGATAAAATGTGCCCATTTTTATTTCATTGTATGATATACCTGTTAAGGGGTGGCACGGTGGCACGGTGGCCCGGTGGGTAGCGCTGTTGCCTCACAACAAGAACACCTGGGTTTGAGTCTCGGCTCGGGTGCCTTTCTATGTGGGGTTTGCATGTTCTCCCTGTGTCCGCATGGGTTTTCGCCGGGCACTCCGGTTTCCTCCCACAGTCCAAAAAACATGCTGCTGCATAGGTTAATTAGCTTGCAGACTAAATTGCTCGCAGTGCCCGGGATGGACTGGCGTCCCGTCGTGGATGTATCCCTGCCTTGCGCCCTCTGTCTGCCGGGATAGGCTCTGGCTCACCGCGACCCTGTACAGGACTTAGTGTTTTCTGACAGTGAGATGAAATATACATGTTGAGATTATGTATAGAGGATGAGAACGGTTGCAGGACTTTGTGAGCCCCCAGATATTACAAACCTGCATTAAGTCACGGCAAATGTATTATTGCTTCCGAGAATATGCTGTGCAAATTATATATTGCTGAGAACTGCCCATTAATTCACCCCTTTGCCTCAGTTTAGTCCCCCTGTAGTGACTGGGTCACCAACTGGTAAATGCTTTCTGGCAGATACAAAATACATTCACATGCAATTTGATAATCAAGGTTGTGTTTTGGAGACTGCATGTTTTTTTATGCTTAGTTTTCAGTCTTTTTTTTAAGAAATGTGATTACATCGAAACGTTGCAATTGCATAATGCATCATGGATTTCCGCTTTCAAAAATATGCATCAGTAATTATCAAATAGCGAGTTAAACAGGAGGATAATTATTCATTACATTATGCATTATATTTTGCACAAAATATCAGGTTGCAAATGCTGTAGCTTAATTATTCTGTCAATGCATTACATTGTTATGGTGCAAATGAGATAACAGCATTAGTAGTTGTCAAATGCAATGCTATCAGTTTCACATGTTATCCATCCATGGCTGTATTATGTGGCCATTATAATACTATATTAGTTGAAATTACATTATGTAAAACACTATGCAAGACAGTGACCATCAGGCGTTAGGATAAAGGTTTTGATAATTTATTTAATGGCATATTAATTAAAAGTCTGTTAGTGTAACTTTGTAAAATATATAGTTTTGACATTCTGTTGATATCAGGACATGCCTTTTTGTTATGAATTATGTATAAGCTAATTTACACAAACATTTCTGGAATTTTCTAATTGGCAAATAGTGACATGCTAAATTATTGGCATCGCAGAACAAAAAGTGTTATTATATTTGTGCAGCATACTGTAGACAAAATTTAGAAAGAGTGTTGAAATATCCACTTGGGCATGTAATTTTGAAGCATCACTTCTTGTCTGCCTCTCGGCTGGTGTAGCAGAAGTAATGTATGGCTATTTACGGAGTAAGTGTGCACTGCATGAGCCTTCGAGACATTCCCATTAGGGTGAGCCCCTTCAGACTAGACATCGTCCGTGAAATTGACTTTGAGATATATTCGACTGATCCGCAGTCACCCAAACTATTATTTGGCTCAATTAAACTACGAATATGTTAATGAGAAATACAATTTTCCCAAAACATTTAAACAATCCGTATAATTACAATAAAATTAGGCAATGATATTTAACTGCTATGTGGTATCCTTAATTATTAATGTGTGGTTAAAACGCTGCGTGTCAGAATGCTCTGTAATGATAGGCTACGCAGAGAACAACAAAGAGTGTTTTCATTCTTTATTTTCTTTTCCAATACAGATTCCAAATGTGCTGGGGTCTATGCTGGGTGTGGCGCAGCTGTCACTCTTTGTTATGTATCCAAGAACTGAAAATCCACCACGATATGATATGTCGTCTCCAACGCTGAAAGCTCCGTAAGCTTATACTTATTGGTGTCGTGGACATTGAATTACTCAATCTGTTTTATGCTATCAGCATCACACAAAGTGATTGGAATATAAAAAAATATAGTTGAAACATTGTATCGATGTAGGTTTTCACAGCTCGACTCATAATGATTGCTTTTCAAAGCTGTACTTTCGGGATAGCCATGTCGAGTCGTCCTCCTGCATAACGTTTTGCCCCCCCCCCCGCCCCCCACATTGGAGGCGGCTTCAGGTGTGATAGGCATAACGTCTCAAAGGAGAGATGAGCACTCGACATGGTAATCCCGAAAGAATAGCTTTGGAAAGCAATCGGACCACACTTTGTTAATGGATATGGGTGTTAATGTGTACCACTGCAGGTAAAATTGTAGTTTTATAAAGCTTGTAATAAAAAGAGAATAGTAGATATATAGCTGTTTCAGAACATGTCATTTATTCTTTGTATACTTTACCTGCCTTAGGCTTTAGATAATCAATTTCTTACAATAGTATGTTTACAAATGAAATTTATATATTCAGACCTTAAATGGATTGTTGCTTGACTCACCATTGTTGCACATCTTGATGCTACATTGCTTACTCGGATGTATCAGGACCCTACAGGTTTTTTTGGAGTAGTGTAGCCCAAACACATTCAGCTTGCATTGTAATATGGTTTGGTGGAGTATAGCATACACGTGACAATTACACAGTTATGCTGTCTTAATGTAAGCGAACAAAGCACTCGGAAAGATGGCCACATCACAATTATTTGGATGCCTTTTTGTCGGCTTCCTTATTCGAGGCATGCTATGCCTATATTCTACATCATTCATAGTCCATTGTAAATCTGCTGGATGAAGGCCGCCTGAGACCTTGTCTGTAATGGGGGGCTGTTTATACTTCGCCCAATACTGAAGGTGGAGTGCATTGAGGGGTTCCATGACTGGTGTTGCCATTATGAACTGAATGGGAATGGGACTCCAGGTGAGCGCAGTGCACTAATCACTGCACAAGCATTCCACGTATACCTCTGTTAAGTAATCTAACATGATGCTTCTATGACTAATTTGCCCGGAGGTCTGTTGTGTTGCAAATATATTATGAAAAAAAAAACCGTAATTGTACTTATATTCTTGAATGAGTGTTTTGTTTTTGTTTGCAAAAGAGCACTGATTTGAATAGTCCACTGTGATTTTTTCAATATTACATTCATTCACAATTTTCAACGTCCTTTTAATTACCATTTTTTGCCAAATGCATCAAAACAGTACAAATGTGCACATACACCTTTTTGATCAGTATTTGTGTTGTTAATTGAATCAATTTGTTTACTCCAAGACGCCATTAAGAGTAGGGGTTTCTTCCCATGCAGTGTACAAGCATTCCATGAGAAAAAATGTAAAAGATACACATCTTATTTTCGCAAGGAAATTACATTATTTTAAAATGAATATGAGCAGAATTGGTTTACAATATTAACATGCAATTTGTTGTTGTTGTATTCAGTTCTTTGTCAATTACCGTTATGACGGCATTGCTCACACATGAGTTAACAGCAATACAGGATAAAATCGGAAACTGGCAATAGCTTGAATGCAATTTGTGGATCAATAGCTTGGAAAAGGCAAATTGAGTTTCGTAAGGGTTCGCTTCCCGGTGTTTATTAACACAAGGCCAATTTAAAAATCGCCGTGTGGTTGATTCCAGGGGATCTTGGGTGTATACTAACGGCGCATAATATCACGGTGAACTTGCAACATTTCAACGGTGACTTTAGTCCTTGGGCTGCTGAAATATTAAGTGTCCCGGATTCTTTCATGTCCCAGTATGACTATAAGATGCATACGTTTGATTACATTATCCGAAAATCTAAACCTCAATAACCCAAGCATTCCTTCCTGACCGAGTTGTATTTTCTTAACAGTTCATTTACAGTATGAACGACAAACGCGTGTTTACGTACCTCCGCCTTATTGTAAGGTGTTTATTGCACGTTGTCCCATTCTGTTGAGCGAAGTCATTCCAGGCGGGTTTGTATAAAAATATGATTATTCACTGCAACAAACAGCGCATTTATGCAAATGCGATGTCCATTTTTTTTTCACGCGTGTCCCTTTGGACAGATGAAAATATAACCAAACAAATTAACGCCTCTGCTGTTTCCATTCACACGAACACAGCGTGATCGTTGCGTCGCTCTAAGTGCAGTGCTATTTTAGCACGGCTGTCTTCATGTAAATTCAGCACTACACAAAGGATGGGAGGAGGGATTGCGTCAACCATTCCGTGTAAACACCCCCTGTGGCCACACAGACACGGGCGATGTCGGGAATCACAGAAACCACCCCAAAGAAACGTGTTTGTCCGATTTAACCCCGCACACTTCTAGCTCTCTTATGACTAAATCACCCGCAACGTGGCGCCCGATCTCGCCAGATTTTTCAAGCTTAGCAAGTAGAACTCGAACATCGTGCTTATATGTGACCACGGTTGTTTTAAAACAGGGTGCTGTGTTACTGGCAACGGAGGGGTAATGCAGCAAATTCGATGTGCGTTACTGTGTCTCCACAGTGATGTCCTCTCCCCCCCCCCGTTTTATCAGTCCCGCAATAAGTAGCGCACGAATGGTCAAACACTTTGCATTGTCAAATACCTTGCAGCCTTCCCGTGGCTTCGGGAGGCACACACCTTGCAGTGGATTGGTTGTGCATGTATATTGAACAGCTGTATTCCTCTGCATGCGAGCCGTAATTCTACATATTCGTGGTGACCTCGCCAATATTGTAGCAGCGGGTTGAGAATGCTACTGGTTTAAAGGTTGCATGAGCCAGGGCTTAATTTCTGTTAGCTGCCCGGGGCTAATTTTGGGGAAACAATATTTCCCTGCCAGTCATGTCCTTCACGTTTGTCGAATGGGCACGGGGTGTAATGGCTTGGGGGTTGGGGAACCCCTGTAAAATATTCCAAGTGAAATGAAGCCCTCCCTCTGTGCACACGTGTAATTTTCAAGTGCGTTGCCAAAAAACGACGAAGATGCAAAACGAGCCATCGTTTAAATGCTAATCAGTGAAGCAATTGACGTCTTGATGTTCGTGCTTGAGATTTGGAGCTCCGGGAAATGCGCGCAACTGCGCGCGCCGTGACCGACGTACGCAGCACGGAGACTCACATGAAGCCGAGATCATCACATTATCTTTATAGACTTGTTGGGGCAAGCGCTTTTAGACGGACCTGACTGGCAGCAAGCGCATATTGACAACTGAAACAGCACCCGAGGGGATGGCGGTTTGGCCAGTAGTACCACGCCTGACCGCCTTTGTCTCCCTAGCATTTCCTACCAGACACTACTAATTTAAAGCCGAGTAGAGGTAGAAGAGACCCAGAATGGATTGAGATAACAATGAGGTTCGTTATATAATCTTCATCGGGGACTCGAACTCGGGTGGTTGCATTCGTCGATCAGTGATGTAGTGAATTATTACGTCACCGATTCTCACACTGGTGTATTCATTAATTTTGTTCTTCACCAGTGGCGTAGCGTGGTTGGCGTGGATTTTGGTGCAGTGAGACATTCAATACCGCCGTCCGCGAAGCCCTGAGCTTTGGACCCGATGCAGTTGCACTGCCTGCACATCTCGATGTCGAATGCCACAGTTCCATGCTGTTCCAGGCAATGAATGTAACGACCCACATTGATATCGATTAATGCCAATGTGGGTGCATGCTACATCATCGGTTCCTACATCCATATATGAACCACTTATAAAGCCACTGGAGGCGGCAATATTATCGTGTTAGTTAAATTATCGATCTTTGACTTTCTTTGTGATTATAATTTGCGACGATTCATGACATCTCGGTAGGGGCAAGAAGATGTGAGGGCAGCAGATGATGGCGTGGTGGGGGAGGGGCAGAAGGTGGGGGGCAGAGGGAGGTTTAATTGTCAATCTCAAAATCAGGAATGGAAAAGCAGGATCTTCTTATCCACAGACGGCCCGCGACTTCGTTTCAAAATGCCTGCGGTAACATTGAGGCCTAACGTTTGCAACGGTCTGGAAAACGGTATTATATTTCCGTCATTGTTAGCAGCTGATCCGCAATAATCGAGTTCTAGTGATAATACCGTTTAGAGTTGAAACTCGCTCAGTTACTCGTGTAAATGCATGGAACTCTGCGTTAGGTCGCGCGTATAAATCAGTCCGAGTCAGAAGGTCCCGCACCGTGCCCTAAAGTGAACCCAGTATGCAGGGGGAATGCCCTGAGGGCCTCCAAGACTCCGCTTGCAATGACACCTTTTTTTAAGAAGAGCTGGATAAATTATATTTTTTACGGACGATGATGTGTGTGGGGATTATGTGGTGCATGTGAATGTGCAGGGTTGTGGGGTATTTTTTATATAAAATGTGCCATAAAATCGTAAACCTATTTTTATCGTCACGCCATACAGTGACTTCATTACCGTCTTAACTAAAAAAATGTGTAAAAAATATGATGTAGGGGCGGCACGGTGGCCCAGTGGTTAGCGCTGACGCCTCACAGCAAGAAGGTCCCGGGTTCGAATCTCTCGGCTCGGGTGCCTTTCTGTGTGGAGTTTG
>JAZEWT010000001.1:20934198-20944420 GCA_036362905.1 Mordacia mordax
CGGCTCACCGTGACCCTATATAGGATTAAGCGGTTTCAGATAATGATATGAGAAATATGATGAACACGGCTTGGGATATTTTCAACACTCCAATGCAATGCAAGCGACTGTTGGATTGAGACCGTTTCTTGTCATACACGTTTTTTTTTAGAAGTTACCATTCCTAACTACGCTGGTGAGTGCGGGTTGATGAATTGCAGAGAGGGACGTGAGGGTGGGGTCCCCCGAAATCGGTCAGATATCTTCTTTACACTGATGTTAACCGAAGTCAAGAATGTGATTTTACGCTATTTGTCCCTCAAGTATAGAATTACAACATTGGCCTTAGATATACCATGCTCTAAAATTGTGTGCATAACCTCTTGTCATTGTACACGATTTATATTTAAAAGGATATGTGTTAACTATTTATAGCTAAAGTTGTCATCGTTATTGCAGTAGCTCTGTCCGTCTGACGAGCGTGGGGTCACAACAATTAACATGGAGGTGATATAACGACACGGTGGCCCAGTGGGTAGCGCTGTCGCCTCACAGCAAGAAGCTCCCGGGTTCGAATCTCGGCTCGGGTGCCTTTCTGTGTGGAGTTTGCATGTTCTCCCCGTGTCTGCGTGGATTTTCTCCGGGAACTCCGGTTTTCTACCATAGTTCAAAAAACATGCTGCTACATAGGTTAATTGGCTTGCAGATTAAATTGCCCGCAGTGCCCGGTGATGGACTGGCGTCCCATCGTGGGTATATCCCTGCCTTGCGCCCTGTGTCTGCCGGGATAGGTGGCTCACCGTGACCCTGTACAGGACTAAGTGGTTTCTGACAATGAGATGAGTTGTCATCGTAAGTGCAGAAGCTCTGTCCGTCTGACTAGCGTGGGGTTACAATAATTAACATGGAGGTGATGTAACATGTTATTGCAAAATTGCATTTCTGTTACTTTAAAGAATCCAGTCATATGCGTATTCCTTATAAACTTCTGGTACTAACTGACAGTCACGTGAATGGTAACACAATGTCCTTATGAAACGCCGGTCATTCTCTGGGCATATCTACAATCGAGAATAGTGAAACAATACCACATCCTTGGTATTCACAGCCCTCTCTTCATTAACAGTGTCAATACAGGCCGTGCATTTCATCGACAAACTCGCGCGACTCCAGACAGTATGACAAAACACTCGATGTCTGGCCTCTCTGATTAGCGGTCATCAGTGGGTTGGCGAGGAGGCCGTGTGGAGGAAAGTGGTCCCTAAATTGGCGCTGATGTTTACCCGCTTCTCCGGCACAATCGTGAGAGTGAGCCTTCACCACCGTCTAGCGTGGGCCAGCAGAGCGATGAAATTAAATGATAGTGCTTTACAGGCTCCACCGCCGACACTTTTCCCTGGCTGGTGACACACTCAAGTCCATTATCACAGTGAAAGCGGTGTTTTTTTTCCGTTGTGTTGCTGTGTTTTCAGTGGTACACAAGCACAAATCACGAAGACTCAAGACATTGGTCGATAAAGCTGCCCCCTAAAAGGGGAAGAAATGTCGAGGGTCTCAGGCACTACGACCCTTCTTTACAGCAGAGAGATAAATAGACCAGTCATCTCTATCTCTCTTATAAAGGAGGGCGATTTCCTGAAACTCAACTTTAAAAAACTACATATCTGTTTTGAGCAGTGACTAATTACAGATGTATGAAGTGGAGATCACGCATTAAGAATACGTCGGAGTGTCACAATTACGCAAACAGCCTTTAAATTGCAACGCACCTGTTACCAAAATGCTGTGGCTATATGTTATGATGATTTGGAAACGAGCGTTTCATTGTCTTGGTTTCCCACTTCATCGCAATTGTTGTTCAGATGGAGCGTAAAGGTGACCGCGGTTCTGCATTCTTGTTAATAGAACGACAGCGTTTGATGATACCGAGATCAAAGCTGGTATCATCAAATCTCTCTCATGCTTTCCATTGTCGGCGTTTGCATTCTGCCAATTAGACCATTGTAGAGGTGATTATACAGTTCTGCAATGTCTAACCCGGGTCACTGCTGGTGGAAAGGCTATCGCTAGACTTAGTATACGACGCTCTACAGGGCCTCTTCAAGTTCAGTGCGTCTTTGAAGAATTGAGTGTACCTATATTTTACCCCACCATACACCACCTGCTGATTTACAAAAAGGTGGTGCATCCATTTATGTGGGGTGGCATGGTGGTGCAGTAGGTAGCGCTGTCGCCTCACAGCAAGAAGAACCCAGGTTCGATTTCTGGCTCTGTTGCCTTTCTGTCTGCCTGTTATCCCCGTGCCTGCGTGGGTGTACGCTGTATATTCCGGTTTCCTCCCACTGTCCAAAGACACGCTGCTGCCTAGTTTAATTGGCCTGCTGAGTAAATTGCACCAAAAAGTGTGCGCTGCGATGTACTAGCCTTATATCCTGGGTATTCACCTGCTTTGTGCCCTCTGTCGGCCGGGATGTGCTCTGCCTCCCCCCTCCACACCCTGTATAAGATTTAGCGGGTATATGTAATGAATTAATGCATTTATCATTATTTATATTACACAATATATCAGTGGACAGGCGTGAGTATTTAAAACAAAAGTGCCCATTGGTTCAATTGCGTGAAGTCCAACGTGCTAAGAATGAGACCACATTTGCACACCCTTGCTTCGCCACTGCATGTGGGAATAATACAATTAACGTATGTGTACTGCTAAAGTGATAAAAAAAAAATTAACGTGCTGAGCACAAAACCCACGGTAAATATTCTTCGGCACAATCCAGGCGTGAGCAGCATGGCTCATCTCTTATCACAGCTCCCGCCTGTGCACGCAAACACAAACTAAATTTGTGAAAACTAAAAATCCATCAGCACTAGCCAGCCCTCTCATTGACCTTAGCCATATCGAAAAAAATCAACTCGCCTCTAGTCCTAACCCTCACCCAGAGACTTACTCTATCTAACCAGACAACCAGTCAACCAGCCACTTGTACTGTACTGACCCAAACCCTATTTAACGAACCAACCAGCCACGAGTACTTGCCCTCCTACTGACTCTAATCTCTATAATGGACTAGCCAACTAGTCACTAATATTGGTGCTCACAACGTTGTTTTGACCGCGTGCAACATGTTTCGAGTTGTGACTTCAAATTGCATTCATCACGTAACCAACAGGGGCGGCACGGTGGCCCAGTGGGTAGCGCTGTCGCCTCACAGCAAGAAGGTCCCGGGTTCGAATCTCTCGGCTCGGGTGCCTTTCTGTGTGGAGTTTGCATGCTCTCCCCGTGTCCGCGTGGGTTTTCGCCGGGTACTCCGGTTTCCTCCCACAGTCCAAAAAGCATGCTGCTACATAGGTTAATTGGCTCGCAGGGTAAATTGCCCCGCAGTGCCCGGCGATGGACTGGCGTCCCATCGTCGGTATACCCTTGCCTTGCGCCCTGTGTCTGCCGGGATAGGCTCCGGCTCACCGTGACCCTGTATAGGACTAAGCGGTTTCAGACAATGAGATGAGATGAGACGTAACCAACATTATCGTAAAACGTCCCACGTCGCGCACGGCCGACACCTGAGTTTCGATGCTGGCAGTTGCTTATCTCTTTGTCTCGAAAGGACGAAAGGTGAAGCAGATCAAGGAACACACACACACACACCAAGCTGCGACGTCATACGATCCAATTATAAGAGCAGCTGGTCCCAGGAAGAACAGGCAGCGTCTGTGAGCGAGTGGCTGGAGTGACAAGTCAATGAAAACAAGTGGTGACAGAATGACAGACTGAATACTCCAGGGGCCATCAACGTGCACATTGAGCGGCATTATCAGAGGACGTTGCGTAACATGGACTGCAGTTGCATACGACTTGAAAGCAAAGACGCCAACATAATGAATTCTTTATATGGTCGTCGATAGAATGCATGGCTGATGGCGATAATGATGATGATAATGACTCACTAATGATATTCTATAATGCACCTATACACGCAAACTGTTAATCTCGTGAAATGGAGCATCTTTACGCAAGCTTGTTTATGCACGCCGCGTATAGACGCGTGTGCAGCACCTTTCGCTGGAATATGGCTTTTTCAATGTATCAGGAACCAATATTGATGCCTGCATTTTAATGGGGTGTATAGATTTATGCACCTCAACACCGTTGCATACGAAAATTTTCCTTACAATTACTATTTTAAAACAGAGCATACGATTGTTGATTCAACACCAAATGCGAAATGCACGATTATCGCTGCAATGCAAAGCGATTTTTTTTTTCTCAAAACACGAACAATGCCGCACGACGACCGGAGGATTCTGGAACAGCAGTAGCACAGGGATCCTCGCGATGGGAACACAAGGTTCGTATCACGGTGCGATCTTTCGCCAAGCGCTCGCCGCGCACATCGATTCCTCTGCAAATCGTTGCAAAGCAATCATTGGCTCCGGATGTTTCCGTCTCAAATCCACCCGTGAGTTATACTCGCCTCCTTTCTTTGGAACAAAACGTGAAATTTACGTTGAGAAAAAAAAACAACCGTGATATACAAAAATAGCATAAAAACACCCACGAAACAACAGGTCTAGATTTATACCCAGGATAACCTGGTATTTATGAGAATAATATGAGTGTGGAGGTTCTATGGAGGAAGAGCGGAGGGTCGGGGAGGATGAGGAGGGAGCGCTCACTTGCCGTAGCTTGTTAAGGACTCCGAGGCGAGAAGGGGGCGAGGGAGGGCGGGAGCGAGGAGGGGGTACAGCTGGAGCCCGCATCAGCGCCCGTGTTGTTCGGGAGACCGAGGCGTCAAGTCGCGCGCATCGCGCGCACTGCGAACCTCCCCAGCCAGAGTGACGGAGCTGCTGTGCGGCCGCGGTGCCGCGAGACATTTCGCAAACGATGGAGCGTGCGGGGACCGGCTGCTAAATCACGATCGTCTCTGTCGCGTAACGGAGGGGAGAGGGATTGCTGCGTCCGATGCTTTTCACTTTCGTGTCGTTAAGGTATCGTCATGCAGCGATTAGAATGCCAGGCAAGGGGGAACGTTTTGTAGTGTGTAACGCAAATTAATTTGAGCTGCTCCCTGCCTTTTCACATGCAAAGAAGAGGCGACCCTGGTTTAGCGCGTAACGCAGCTCGATTTGCTCGACTGAGTAGACGCAACGTTCGCGCGAGGAATGTCGGCTCTCCGTCGAAAATTTGGTGACGAATACCAGGTGGTGAGCACCACCGGCCACGGCACTGCCACTGGCTCTTCCGAGAGGGATTCCAAAAGGAAGCGGCAGCGCTTCGTGGAGAAGAACGGCCACTGTAACGTGCAGAACGGCAGCATTGGCAGCGACACGAGCCGCTACCTATCAGACCTCTTCACCACGCTGGTGGACCTCAAGTGGCGCTGGAATATGTTCATCTTCGTACTCACCTACACCGTGGCATGGCTCTTCATGGCCTCCATGTGGTGGTTCATCGCCTACTCACGTGGAGACCTGGACAAGACGCACGATGGTAACTACACGCCGTGCGTCACCAACGTACACAGCTTCCCGTCGGCCTTCCTCTTCTTCATAGAGACCGAGGCCACAATTGGGTACGGATACCGCTACATCACCGACAAGTGCCCAGAGAGCATCATCCTCTTCCTCTTCCAGTCCATCCTGGGCTCCATCGTGGACGCTTTCCTAATCGGCTGTATGTTCATCAAGATGTCGCAGCCCAAGAAGCGCGCAGAGACGCTCATGTTTAGCCAGAGCGCGGTCATCTCCCGGCGGGATGGCCAGCTCTGCCTCATGTTCCGCATCGGAAACCTGCGCAACAGCCACATGGTGTCGGCACAGATACGCTGCAAGCTCATCAAGGTAACTCGCGGCCCCCACAGCCCTCACGGCCCCAATTGCTCGTGATTGCTTGCAACCACGTGCGGTCCCTCCAGCTCAGGTAGGTGACAGCGAGTTGTGTCCAGATTTTTTGTTTTATTTGAACGATTAATGAGGTGGTGGTTAATAAATGTTTTCGAGCAAAATAGGAAATCAGAGGTTCCCTATAAATGCATCAGTGTATGCTGTTGGGCTCTTGCCAAATTGTGTGCTCCCCTAAAGCTGCACCGTCTTGCTGTTTGGAAAATATACGACGGAGCCTCACTGCCCACGAGAACTGTCACCGCGGCAATTCCCTGGGCAAACGATGCAATTTCTGTAACCAAATATTGGAGTTGACACATTACAGCGAGAGGAAATTGCATGGTTGCGCATTACATAATTACATTATTTGCGCGCTGAACGAGTTTGGGGAGAACGTGCCCTTACTATGAACGTTAGCGCTGCGCGGGCGCGGCGCCGTGTGTACGCGAGCTTCTCGGTGTTGAGCGCCTGGAGGGTGGAAGTGTGCAATTTTTATTTAGCGTATATTATTATCTTTAATTGGCAATATACCAATGGCTTACTTGTGTCTGAATGTCATGATCACTACGGTTCTGAATATATGCATTTATAGTATACGTCATATCTAAAGGTTCTGGACTACTGCACACGTATAGGTAAATCATGGACAATAAAAACAAGAACATTTTTTTCCGCAGTCACCAGACATGGTTACGAGTTATCATGTCCCCGCCAGTACTTGGAGAAGTTGTGGATTCCAACCGAGGCTATGCCATTTGGAACGCGCGCTGCAGTGTGCAGTCCGCGGGTTAAATGAACGATGTGACCTGCGCACGATTCGAGCACCTCTGTAACGCTGCTCGCTCTGCAAGTCTCTCGCACCACAGCGCAAGGGATGATTTCCAGCGCGCACCGCACGCAAACGAGACCCGTTGTCCACACGGGGGAGTCGCAATTTCTCTGACTTACGCCTTTTGTCTCTACCTCTCTCTGCGTAATCGAACGCCAACAGCCTCAGCGTTATGACACCGGGCGTAGTTAGTTACTACTCGCGCCAGGAATATTTTATTTACATATTCAGTAGTGCACTGAGGTCGTTTGGTCCCGATCTAAGGACAATGCCGTAGCAACCAGAGAAGTAGCACGTATAATGTACAGACTTCTGATAAAATATGCAAATCTATGCCAAGCATATAATACATGCCGTGTCAACCTGCCTATTGCTCAGTGTCAGGCCGGCATTCATTACAGCGGTATTAAATTAGAATCACAAGACTTTCATTAGAGCTTTTCACGAACCACGTGACTCGGCCATCAAAGCCTACATGAAACAAGGCTCACTTTTAATTGCATGTGATACATTTTTTGCAGTGTGCAGTACGCAGGTTAAGTAGGAAGAGCATCCTATAGTAATAATCCCCATGGATATATCCGACACCACCTTAAACATGAAAGTCAGATCACAAAGGCTTGTTCAGACTTAGTAAATTATATCAGTTCTGACTTGCAAGGTAACACCACGCGCCTTATATTTATTGTAGACCATAGATTAGAAGTAAAAAAAACAACAAAGGATGCTTACCATAAACGGAGCTCCCCCGTGGAATTGCCTGGAGGCATATGGGGAAATCGCATGCAGATGTACAACAAATCCGACATGACAGCGCTGTGGTATGAAACGCATCATCAGCTTTAACCGTGCTCTGCCTCGTCTCGTAAAAATTCATCCCGGATCTCACATCGACGTGGCGCTTCCAGGTGTACCTCTCAACCTGATTGCGGCCATAAAAAATAATTGGTCGCTGATAAACTTATACATTATTCCCTAAACGATGATGTTGATTGTTTAAGAGTTCTTTGTGCAAACAGTAGCGTACACGAAGCGAGTTTTACCTTGGAGAATCCATGAATCACTAATTGCGAATGTGTGGAAAACCTATATAGGTCACTTTAGACATTTAGCTGAAATGAGCGTGGTTATTGCGATATTTACTATCTTATTTCGGCAAAAGATGTACGTAAGGATATATTTGAAGCCATCAACGTAAAAAGAGCGTATGCCAAAGCTATGCAATGTCTCAAATTCCAAAAATACTGAAGCTTTACCTCTGATTTTTGCTAGAAAAAAAAATCTGACGTCTCATACGATTCACTGCATTGAGCTCTATGCCGGCAGCTACATGATTCTATTTTCAGAAAATAAAATAAATTGTGAGCGTCATTGTAAAGACTACAATTAACCAAATATAAAGGCACACAATGCTTCTCCTTTATCTATTTGTCCCTGTTTATAACAAAAAACTAAAGTAGATTTTTTCCACATCTAATCGACCACAAGGCCTTTAGGAGGTATTTATTTTCAAAGGTATTGTTTTAATGCAAGCAAACTCTGGACTAATTTTGACACACCGTGTATCATTAGTGGAGGCAGGTTCGCTTACACCAATGCTAATGAACAGTCAGCTGTTTATAGACAGATGTTTATTGGCAAGGACATTTATAAAAGAAGTTGCCGATAAATATTTGACAGTTCGCCAGCACTGGTTTCAGATAACCTAAATCTCTTCACGAGCACTGAATGTAAAAAAAAATACTGATCTAGAGATGGTTTTCATTAAACCAATTCTTCTGAAAAAAAGACTAACTGCTAGAAGCGCAAATGGCTGATGAGATGTATTAAACAAATCCAATTTTCTATGTTTGTGGCAACCAAGAAAGATAAGTGGTGCATTAATTTATAGAAGCATAATGTGCACTATTTAAAGGCTTTGCACATCATCCATTTTCATAACTTTATATTTTATATACATTCTTATATAACTCAGCAACTGGAAGAGCCACGAAATTCATAATTAATTACCATTAATGCATTAACGCACCAGGTTTTCTTTGAAAAGATCTTCACGAATAAATTCTAATTTAAAATAGGTTGAATTATGTACTAATGTAGTCTCGATTTGAGATTTTCTTTCCACGGCTGATCTTTTGGCATAGCCATGTCGAATGATCCACTTCTCTCCTCTGCGACATTTCGCCTCCCAGGTTAGACGAATCCTGAGACGTCGCGAAGGAGAAAGGGACACGCTTGTACCGAAAGAACAACTATGGAAAGGAATTCTCAGACTGAACTATGTACATAAACATACATGTGTAGGTTAATCTGTAGCAATGTGTTAAAGGAGATTGCCTTTGGACCGACGATAAAGGGGTTGATTATTCGATTAATGCTACTGCACAGTTATTCGGTGGATATTTTGGTAAAACATGTCTGCTGTGACAACGTAAGCCAATGCACAAGGGTATCCCATTATTGGCATCGACGCTCAAGTACCCACATATCTTTTAGTCCTAAGCCCGGTAATAACTTTCCAGAGAAAGTAATTAGAGCAATTAATGAATCTTATTACATTTTGAAGACAATTCTAACTTAATAGACTGTACAATATAACTGGCCAAACAGCACAGTACAAGGCCCTCTAAAGAGAATCATCAAACTCAGCGTTGCCCTCATCTCATCTCATTGTCAGAAACCGCTTAGTTCTGTACAGGGTCGCGTCGAGCCGGAGCCCATCCCGGCAGACACAGGGCGCAAGGCAGAGACATACCCACGATGGGACGCCAGTCCATCACCGGGCACTGAGGGCAACTCAATCTGCGAGCCAATTAACTAATGCGGCAGCATGTTTTGGACTGTGGGAGGAAACCGGAGTGCCCGGCAAAAACCCACGTGGACACAGAGAAAACATGCAAATTCCACACAGAAAGGCACCCGAGCCGAGATTCGAACCAGGGAACTTCTTGCTGTGAGGCGACAGCGCTACCCACTGGACCACTGGGCCACCGTGCCGCCGTGCCGCCCTCCTAGATTAAGTAAAGTATTCCTATTAAGTGTGGTTTGAGTGTGCACATGTGTGGGAGCGGTAGTCTAGCATTTAGCATGCTGTGCTATGAACCCAGCCACCTGAGTTCGATTCCTGCTAACGGCCAATATCAGTGACGATTTTATGAACCGATCCTGAGCATCCCCCATGTCAACTGAACCGCAATTTTTGTTATCTGGTATGGTGAGTAAACAGTGCCATCAGGGAGACAAAGGTGGGCGGGCGTGGTGCTTACGATGATGGCACTCGTGTGCCATGCTGGCTTTTATAAGTGCGTACTAACAGCGCTTAGTCTGTAGTCTCTTGAGGCTATATGGGGGGGGGGTCCTTCTCTTTAGGACAGTGATACGTTTATCATTGAATACGATTTCAAGTCAACACAAAGTGCAATTAAGACAAATTCCATCCATCCATCCATCTTCTTCCGCTTATCCGGTGCCGGGTCGCGGGAGCAGCAGTCTAAGCAGCGATGCCCAAACTTCCCTCACCCCAGACACTTC
>JAZEWT010000001.1:20945940-20964038 GCA_036362905.1 Mordacia mordax
AAACTCCACACAGAAAGGCACCCGAGCCGAGAGATTCGAACCCGGGACCTTCTTGCTGTGAGGCGACAGCGCTAACCACTGGGCCACCGCGCCGCCCACTGACAGTATAAGACTACAATAACATTTTCCTTTAATGAAAACCTTTAAACCATACTGATATTAAGTGATAACTGAGAGTTGTTACTTTTACAAAAATTACAAAAATACGTATTCATGACCACAATAATTAAAATGTAAATCTCACTGTATTATCAGTCATTCGTAAATCACATATTGTCAGTGTTCGGCCACCCGCTTTTCGTCTGTATCCTTGATAGATTGATTTTGTGTTCAAAACATGTATTTCCTACTTTTGAGTGCGGTTAAAGCGGGTCATTTAACAATATGTGTTTTATCCTATTTTATATGATTACAGTTGGAGTTTCATTGATGTTGCTGTGGCGGCGCGGTGGTCCAGTTGTTAGCGCTGTCGCCTGACAGCAAGAATGTCCCGGGTTCGAATCTCTCGGCTCGGGTGCCTTTCTGTGTGGAGTTTGCATGCTCTCCCCGTGTCCGCGTGGGTTTTCGCCGGGCACTCCGGTTTCCTCCCACAGTCCAAAAAGCATGCTGCTACATAGGTTGATTGGCTCGCAGGCTAAATTGCCCCGCAGTGCCCGGCGATGGACTGGCGTCCCATCGTCGGTATATCCTTGCCTTGCGCCCTGTGTCTGCCGGGATAGGCTCCGGCTTCACCGTGACCCTGTATAGGACTAAGCGGTTTCAAACAATGAGCTGAGATGAGCTGATGTTGCTGTGAGTCAGTTTATTTGCGCTTTAGTTATAGGCATCCTTGTGTGGGTCAGTTTGGACATATGTTGTGTCACAGTAAACCCGCATCTTGAGCTTACAAGCTCAACTCTGTACTTTCTGCTGTAATCATGTAACCATCTATCTTTCTACCCAAAGGAGACTGAGTTTAAATGTGCGCCAAGTTCGGTTCCTGATACCACCCCTACACTTGCCATGTCATCCTTTTTAAGTGCCCTCTAACAGTACCTTCCCCGCCAATCTGTACAAACATTTGTTGTCATTTTTGGCCACAGTCTCGACAGACGCGGGAGGGTGAGTTCCTGCCACTCGACCAGCTGGAGCTGGACGTGGGCTTCAGCACGGGGGCCGATCAGCTCTTCCTCGTCTCGCCACTTACCATCTGCCACGTCATCGACGACAGGAGCCCCTTCTATGAGCTGTCCCAGCGGGCGCTGCAGACAGAGCAGTTTGAGGTGGTGGTAATCCTGGAGGGCATAGTGGAGACCACGGGTATGCAGAACATACATCCCACTGCCGTTGACTTCGGACAGTACAACATAATCCCTGTAATCCAGTCGGTGGATCGCTTTCAGATTAGTGGAAACCCCCTCAGCTGGGAATTGACGGGATGGTGTTGGTAAAGTACGCCGTAGGAACGTTACCACTTTGATCTCAAGAACAAGCAGTTTATAAATTCTCAGTATGAATTGTAATAGTAAAGCATACCTAACTGTATGTCTAGGAGCAGCATCTGCTGTGCATTTGCATGTCAGACAATCACAGCTACTGAAAGCTACTGTGGACCGTAGGTGTGTGCGTGTCCGTTTGGCATCTGGTGAGAAGTAATTACAAAGGTGGGATTCTGAGTAAGTTTGGGATTCAAGTAGAGTTGTAAAGAGTACTTCAAGAGAATTTAAGTTAATGTAGCCCCTGCAATCATGAACGCTACTGAACCACCACAAGGAAATGTAAGCCCCAACAACAACATGACATGAGGATGCAAAAATAAACAACATGTTAGAAGGAATGAACCAACTTATAAATGAGGGCAATGTAACATGTTAACATCATGCAAAGGTAAACATGTAGAGATGAGAAAATGATTGCTAAATGCATCAAATGAGTGAGGACTAGGAGGAGAATGCCTGTTCCAGTTTCAAGCCAGCAGGGATGTAATGATGATGAACACCCTATTAAAAAGGAATGTAGAAAATGGAAACGGAGAAAATATAAATGAACTTCTCATGGACAAACCCTTGAAAGACCATTTTGTAACACAGGAAGTGATCACAGTTCTTGAGGCAGGTAAATGTATTATCATTTTAAGCAAAAATGAAAAAAGGCCTAGAACACTTTCAAAAATGTACAATACTCTAATGCCAAGTGTACTATATGTGAAGGGTACATTAAAAAAGAAAAAAGAAAAGAGAGAACAGGTTGTCGCTACTGAAGCATGTTAAAGAAAACAGGCGAGATCGGAAGGCAATTTCGAACAAGAGAAATCTCTCATCTCATCTCATTATCTGAAACCGCTTAATCCTAAATAGGGTCACGGTAAGCTGGAGCCTATCCCGGAAACACAGGGCGTAAGGCAGGAATACACCCGACGACGGGACGCCAGTCCATCGCCGGGCACTGCGGGGCAATTTAGCCTGCGAGCCAATTAACCTATGCAGCAGCATGCTTTTGGACTGTGGGAGGAAACCGGAGTGCCCGGCGAAAACCCACGGGGAGAGCATGCAAACTCCACACAGAAAGGCACCCGAGCCGAGAGATTCGAACCCGGGACCTTCTTGCTGTGAGGCGACAGCGCTAACCACTGGGCCACCGTGCCGCCCACTTGGTAAATCAAATAGGAAAAGAGAGGAAATGAGAGAACACAGCACAAGCATTCCAGAAACTTTCCTAACAAGCAATGCGTGGGAGCTTTTGGTTCTCATTGGTTTATGATCTGAGCTGCTCTTGGCCGCCTTAGGGGTCTCCGAATGCTATTGCATTGCGCTAGAACTGCACTATCATACAATACCACATAACCAGTCAAATACAGCTTCTTCAAAATAACATAAGTTTTTCGCCACACCAAATCGAACCTACTCATTACACAGAGCAATCCCCACACCGTTAATTGTATCATATTACTTGGCATTCGTGTTAATCCAGGCTGATACTCCCAGTTAGTAATACTTAAGCTGCACTGTGTTATACCACGTCTACGGACTATTTCACCATCGGTTAAGTCCACACTACAAGACCTTAACTGGATGAGAAAAAAATCATTGACGCGATAGCATAGAAGGTCGACTATGTCGCCGAAGCCCCCGATTTCCTGGTGCTGTTGCACCTGTCATGGTTAATAATGACGACAATAAACATCTCAGCCATTACCAACAATATCATTGGGATCTGCTAAAGAAGGAACAATGCTCCCAACAACAGCATCACATCCGAATCACCCATATGTTCTCCAAACCAGTACCGGTTCGACCTATGACCAACTGTCACGGTAAAGATTCAGTAGCTCAACTTCACCGTTCAAATGATCGTCTTAACCTCATCTGCTTTTTACCCGCTTTTATTTAACTTATTTTAAAGCATTTCCGATAAAGCTGGCGAGCTGAAAATTTGCACGCAGGCATAACTCTGATGACAATGCAATCTAGTGAAAAGCTTGACAACCAGTGACAAGCCGATCCTGAGCCCGCCATAGAAACGATCATTTCAAATTACTATTCCTTTTTAAGTCTGATGGGGGCGATATTTTCCCGATGCCAGACATGCACTGAGCTGACGACGTTTTTACGTGGCTAAGCCTAAAAAAGGTAGAAAATAAAATAGAATAAAAAGATTTTTTAAACTGACCTGCTTTGACCGCACTCAAAAGTAGAAAATAAATGTTTTGAACACAAAATCAATCTATCTAGTGATACAGACTAAAATCGGGTGGCCAAACACTGACCTTATACCGAAAAAATATGGAGACGAACAAAATCATAATTAGTAATTAACCAGTACTGCTCACGCCTTTTGTTTCTTTATCTGCTCTTTCCTCAATTAAATAATTACCCTTTCAATCTAGCATACAGGCCTCTTTTTCCAATTTTTGGAAATTGTTCTCTATCCTCTCTTCTAAACCCTCCACCACTTCCACCACCAAGTTGAATTTTTGCAGAGGAATTCTCCAAATTCTTAATCAGCAAGACATCTGACATGGAAAAACAGTTCAACACTTCCCTCCATTTTCACTGGCTCCAACAAACTGGTACTTTAGCACCTTCCGGTGCCAGCCTCTCTCCCGCATCATTCACGCCTCTTTGTCATGCCGATCTCTAAGCATGGATTCTGTGTCGCATACCCAACTCATGCACCCAAGAATTGATGACCGCTCAGTTATTCCAGGCATCAACAGATGCCCTTCTTTTTTCAATTTCTATACTCACAGGCTTCTTCTTTCCTGTTTAAAAACACGAATGCATCATTCCTATCCTCACAAAATCTACCCGAGGTCCAATAAATATCACTATTGTCCACTATATGTGCTGCTCTCTTTGTCTTTTTTCGTCCTCGCTTTTCCCAATTCGACTCTTCCACTGCATTTTCAACACTGGCTGCTGGTGGCTGCACACATCAAATTCAAAAATCTTGGTTCTCACCCATCGCCATCTTCACCTATCTGCCCAATTTATCTCTGTTCCACTATATCCCCCTACACCCCGTCTCGTTCTCTCCACTCGGCAACTTCTGATCGTTTGATTGCACCACACACGGCTAGGGCAACTTCCGAGTTCCAAGGCTCCCTCTTTTGTTGCCCTAGCCGCGTAATGGTGGAATAGCATCCCAATATAAATTACCAGCAGAGTCACCTCATTTAGGAAACTGTTCAATGCACATCTGTACAAGCATTACTTAGGGGTTGACAACAGCACTTTGACAATGCGATGTTGGGCAATCGATCGTACTTATTTTTTTTCTATTTATATACCTGTTTGTTGTATTCATTTATTAGAAAGTTCTATGTGTGTGATGATATAACTCGCCCTAGATAAGGGCCTCTTTTGAAAAATAATAAAAATGCAACACGCCACCGTGTCTCATGATGCAGAAAAAAACAACACCTCTCTACTATAACTTATGGATCATAAACGTGGGCGTTGACAAAGAATATAAAAATAATATTTGAATTTCTAAAGCGCCTACATATACACTGTGAACGTACTAAGAGCAGCACAACGAGATGGTTGAACTGATGTGTAGATGAGATGGATGCAAGAATTTCATTGAACATGAAAGCGAATAAACGGTAATTGGATTAATCACATTGACTTTAAAATTAATGTGGAATTAACAGCACGCGTCACCAGAAGGGTTGATGGCCGGTGAATAGGAGTAACGAGGGAGGGAATATGCCCTAGCAGACAACCAACATGGAGATGGAGCGATTAACTTATTACAGGAGTGATTGGATTGTGGCATCGCCAGACCTGAATGGGTGGTGATTACTGACGAGACACTCATCCAACAGTAGCTGATGATCAGTGGCGGAGTGGATCACTTTGATTATCGTTATGCAGGATCGATACCATGCCATTTCCCAGCGATATCTGAAATTGGTATGGGCCTCCCTTAGGTAAGCTCATCCTAAAATGAGTGTTCCTAATGCAACTTGTCAACAAAAACACTGGGAAGACAAAGGCAATCGATGAGCGGTTGCTGTAGCCACACCACTCCCTCATCTGTCGTCCCTTCCTAAATCCCGCAACAGTCTTTAACAATTGGGCTGGTGTTGTCTCTGCCGGGGTTGTTTTTTTTCGTTCTCTGCGATGCGACAGGAATGACTTGCCAGGCCAGGACATCTTACACTGAAGACGAGGTGATGTGGGGCCACCGCTTCCTGCCAGTGATCTCGCTGGAAGAGGGCTTCTTCCGAGTCGACTACTCGCAGTTCCACACAACGTTCGAAGTGCCCACCCCGCCTCACAGTGTGCGGGAGCTGGAGGAGGCCCTCAAGCTGCCCTCCAGCCCCCTCTCCAGTCCTCCCTACAACTGCATCACGGGCAGCGTGGCCTCCGGCAGCAACTTGGACCAGAGCAAGCATTCCAACGAGTGCCTGGACAACTCGGACGACATTTTGAGCACCCTGCCGGCCAAGCTGCGCAAGATGAATGCGAGCCGCGAGGATCTCCCCAAGAAGCTGCTGCGCATGAGCTCGATGACAACGGAGAAGACCTGTAGCATGGGCGATCTGCCCCTCAAGCTGCAGCGGATAAGCTCGGTGCCTGGCAGTCACGGTGACCAGCTGGTGGATTCCGAGCAGAGGATGACCTTCAAAGCAATAAGATCCGGCGCGGACTCGGCCAAATCCATCGCGGAACTGCCACCCAAGCTACAGAGGATTAACAGTACGTTCGGGACGAGGCCCGTGGATAACCTGCCGGCCAAGTTGCGCAAGATGAACTCGGAAAGGAGGATGAATGTATAAGGTGAAGATGCCACGTCGCCTGGTGCGGTTTTCTGTCGGTAATACCATATGACCGTACATACTAAATCAATTGCAAGTGCCATTAAGGCTGTGTGTGGGTGGGCAGAGCAGCACACGTCCCTCTAAACGTGATCGTGTGAAGTCGACGGACGTCTGAATGGATGCAAGAGGCTCTTATCAAGTTATGGAATAGGGTGGTAAGTTGCTACGGTTCCTGACGTATTATATACACATCAATCGCTTCAAGCGGGTAATTCAATATTTGTACTGTATGCAGAATTTTATCTAATTCGAAACATCATTTTAGTCAATGAGACTTTTATTTATGCCATCTTGTGACTGCTGTCAGCCACGTGTTAGTTGTGACGAAGGCTTTTGGTTATACAAAAGTATTTTTCTGCATATAAGTAAACTATTCCACACGAAAATCATATAACTACGTGTGTGCATCTGTATCGCACCCACTTGCCAGATAATGCTATTTCGTGATTCTGTTCCCTATCACACTTTCGCACGATTTTAATTGGTGACAATATTTGATTAATGTCACCTGTGAGACCAATCAACCATCAACACAATCAACCAATAATCAAAATGGAACAGAGGGAGGAAAATCAAGACTCGGCTGTTCTTTGGTGAACTGAATGGAAGCTCTAAATATATATTTTTAAAAAAGACATTACTTGTTCCGCCGCTCGTATGCGACTTGGCTCTTGTTTTAAAGTGCAGTGTTTGACTCATTGACAATGAGTGACGCACAATGGACCAATGAGAGAAAAGAGAAACGACTCGGCGCCATGGTGACGTTTAGAAGGTAAGATGAGCCGTTCATCAGGGGAGACGTCACTGTTCAGGTTACATTGCAGTGCCTGTATATCCCCCAAACAACAAGGTATACTTGCCCACCAAACATTCATATTTTTGAATGAAGCCAGCTTTTAACGAGGGCATATGTGAGCTGTGTTTTGTACATTACGAGTGCGTTAGCCCTGCTTATATCTGGAACTTGATTGGAGAAGGCTGGTTCCATTCTTCTGGCAGACACGTTTTTGAAACGATGTAGGTTTTCATGGCTCGATGCATGATAATTGCTTCGAAAAGCTGCTCTCTCTGGACAGCCGCGTCGATCGCTCCCTCTCTCCCCATCGACGCGGCTGTCCCGAGAGAGCAGCTTTTCGAAGCAATCATCAGACACGTTTTTGTGTATATTTTTTATACACAGGTTTTGTGATGTGGTCACTGACGGTCGTTATATATCATTTGTTTGGCTATTATGAACCTCGTTGCATTAAGCAAAGAATTTACGCATTCAACTGTGTGAGCCAACGTCACTTGTAGCCCTTTATGTATAATGGGACCACATAGCAACACCATTGATCCAGGGTTGTGTTCGTGCCCAGCTGATTACGCTTAGCCCACGTGCATTTAAAACTCAATGCATTTTCTCATCTATCATTAATTTGCTGCGATGGAGTGTTATATCCACGTCTTTCCCCCCAGTTCGGTTTTTGACAAAGGCTATAGTGAAAATTTCAACGACGCTATAGCGTTCATCAGATTGCTCTTTGGAAATATTCAGGGTCTTTTTTCGCGCGATCCAATTCAATAGCGCCTATAATCGACTAAATATGGGCCTTAGGGCAAAAACTCTGGGCTAACAGTTCTAGCTACATGCCGACAATGGGGCAACGCTGCATGTTTATTGGGTATTTCTGAGTTGTATTCTACATAAATGTGTTTTTATATCAATTCATGCAGATGCCGTTCATTATATAACTGCATAACACATCTTTTTTTTTTCGGTTTTAGAGGTTATGGCTTGTTGAGGCACCGTGTAATTTAATTCATGCCAATTTGGTCGTGATTACTTTGACCGGCTGGCATTGTGGCTCTTTTGTATTGAACACATTTAATATTATTATTATCATCACGTTTCGAGTCTAGATAGTGGAGTTTTTGTTCTGGAATATCTTCTGTGTATCGCTGCCTTTATTAGCGCCATCATATACTGACGGTGCATATATAGATATAATGTTCTATAACTATATACAGAATATTGTTTTATATGCTAATTGTAAATAATGACTGACGATAGCTAGATCAAATCTTTTTATGAAACGTTTTATATGTTGATTGTACAGTACTTATTCAGTTAAGTGCATGCCTTTAACGTGTGACCTTATAACAAACAGTATTTAAGGTAATTTAACTTTCATCAACATTTGTTTTGTTGTGGTTGTGTTTTGACGGCATCGACACGTGCAATTTTTTGGCAATTAATCTTAAAGAGCACTTCTTGAATTACAAATGTATAAAACATTTAAACTTATGGACGTTTATACAATTTTACATCTTAGATATCGACTTATTGCTACGTTCTGTTGTGTTCCGCATTGTGTAGAGATACTGGCCACACAAAATAAGTATAGCAGGTCAGTGAACATTGGCTCAAAGATTTATTGCAAAGACAGTCTGCACCGGAGTGTGACCAACTGCAGCAAATCCCAGAAAAATCAGGAAAGAGTAATCCGCATTTTCGATGGCTACAGGAAATCTGAATTGCACGTTTATCATACACAGCTGGATGAGGATATTGCACACCTTGGCGGGCTGTTAAGGACAATTTGACCATATTTAACCATGCTGGTTAGTCAGCCACTATCAGGTCTCGCGTAATTCCGTACAGGGTCGTACGGGCCAGAGCCTATCCCGGCAGACAGGGCGCAAGGCAGGGCAATACCCAAGATGTGACGCTACTGCGCCGCCCACGCTGGTCAGTGCGATTTGATGAATGTGGCGTGGTTGGAGGTTTGTTCACAACAAGCATGTTTTTGTTGCACTGCCCTCTACTGCTTATAACGCCTATTACACCTTCTATAATGCATGGTGGTGACTGTCCAGACCAAAAACCTGCTTATCCTCCATGATCTGATCTGTTTGGGTGCATTCCTGGTGATTTGGTCATAGGCCCATAGGAGACACTTGAGTTTTGAAGTTTGTGATTATTATATGATCATTAATCAACAGACAGAATACAGACAAGCCGATATCTGATATTTTATTGTGCTGTAGCTGCAAACCTTTGCATGCACAGATCTTGGATATATTAGTTCCCAAGACAGCCCTCAGTAATGGCATGTTTTTTTTTAAATACTTACGTACACGTTCTAGTGAATTTTATTGTACGATGTTTATAAGAAAGATTTGGTACATGTATACGGTAGGAGCAGTTCTAACAATTAGTCAGACTAAACAATTGTTATTTTATTTTTCATTAAAATAACTGACAATTGCATGCATCATAAATAATATTATCTGTATTAATCATGAATGTCTCAATTTTTGCATCATTTAAATGTTTAACAGATCTAGTACAAATAAAGTATGTGTGATTCGTCAGTAAATGGGTGGTTGCATTCCACCAGCAGGACACTGTTTTAATATCTTTACAGGATTTGCTCATTTTGTTTTGTCATGTCCCTTTTGTAGGAATCGATGCATAGCAAATTGCACGCATGCAATATGCTGTACGTGGATGATCAATGACTTGACGATATTTTTACAGTGTACATCACAAATGAGCACTTCCCATAATAAATGGTCAAGGAGCAGCTCTGAAATTATGTTCTCATGCCACTGCTGTGAAAGGGCCTCCAGTGAAAAAAAAAACTCTACAGCCCCTCGAAAGCCTTTTCTGGCCTACTCATCCCCACCTTGTATCACAGTGGAATGCTAAACATTTCAGATATAGTAATTCGTGGACCATGGTTTATTTTTTTGTTATCTAGGTATCTGCAACCCAACACCTTAAGCAGTGGTTTCAAATATCACTGCTTGCATATACCCATGTCAAATGTCTTGCGCTTGCCTTAGAAAAATGTGGTCAATTTGTCGTAATTTTGTAGTTTAACGTTTTAATGCGTATGTTTGTAAACATTGCTCGTTATGAAAGCTGGGAGGAATGAGGACTGGAGTTTGTGAAATGACTTGGTCATGTGGAGGAGACCCTTGTGTTTGAAATCCTATTTTCTCCATTTTGCCCTCCACTTTGATGTGATTTCTTTATTTAAGTGTAGCTTAAGTATCGCGAGCTGAATGAAGTTATTACTGTAACCGATCTTTGGAAAAATCTCATAGGGATATTTTACCATGCGAAGGATTATATTGTCATTTGAGCACCTAAGAATAATCCAGGTGGCTTAAATCTTTTAGAAAGAAAATCGATTAAACAATTGCTCACCAGAATCATAAAGGAAATGGAAATGAGTCTCGATGCATGATGGTTATGGTTTGTGGCTCAGCTCTTGTTCATTGGCATTGAATAAACGAGCAAAGGGGCAAGAGAGGTGGTGGACAGTTGTACTGTGCTGGATTTGTTTTTTGTTTTATACGGTGTGTACACAAACCACACACAAATCGTAGACGCATGCGTTGTTGTTTTAAATCACCCGAGTAAAATCAAACTTGCAGATCAGTAAATTAGTCGACGTTGTTTTTTTATTGTTTGCTGCACACATCCTTATGCCAAGATGCATTACTAATTCTGATGTTATGTATACTGTCGCAGGAATGTACGCCGATACAGTACTAGGGATGTATTCCCAGTTTTTGGATCAGTAAAAAAAAAACCTGTAAATTGGATTGCCCAATTTAAAAAATGTAATCGACCTGAAAATTTACATTTTGACAGTTTAGCACAACATATATAGGTGTGTTGAGGAAAAAGCGATGCTATTGTGATGCTAACTTTGCTAAAATATGGACGATGGATTGGTGTTTGAATGTGCATGTGTGCATGCGTGTGAATGAAGCTGTGAAAGTGACCGAGGTATGTGTGAATGTCGATGTTTTTCAGTGTGCGCCAGTGAATGAGTCAGAGTGACTGAGTGACTGCTTCATTCCACCACCTGAAACAGACTTTGGTAACGCATGTCTGTGATCCAGCACTTTGGAGGCATCGGTTAGTGGATCGTGAAACTCCCAAACCCACTGTGCTGTTGGGTAGTGGCGAAGCGATGATAGGACACCATGTGGGTTCATGAACCTGTTAACACGTACGTAAGCAATTAAATATCTACATAAATTTACCAGGAGTTCAATCTCTGGTCCTTCCCACACGGTCCCCAGTTTAACCATGCAATAAGTAGAACAGGTTTTTACCATTTCTGGCAATTATGCAGGTGTTAAGATCTAAAAACACCAAAATGGACACATTTCACAATGTGTCTAGTTTGCAAAAGCCATACATACTTGCATATTTTGCCACAAGTATATGTGGCTTTTGCAAACTAGACACATTGTGAAATGTGTCCATTTTAGTGTTTTTAGATCTTAACACCTGCATAATTGCCAGAAATGGTAAAAACCTGTTCTACTTATTATATATGTACACTGGCAAAAAGTACCCATAGCAGTTTCACCATGTTTTGTGGATTTTACATTTTTGATTGTGAATGATGATAAAATACCATAATTCATTATAATCGATTATAGTTCTTAGTCCACTGCTAGATGAAGGCTTTCTCATTCCTAAGGTTTATGGGGGTTTTACTACACTTCACCATACTGGTCAGTGCGGTTTAGAAAACGAGCAAGTGGGTTAGTGCAACCAGGACCGCTTCAAATATAGCCTCACAACTGATGTCACCGGTGAAGAAGAACTGAGCTTGTGCTCCGCTCCTGGCACATTAACCATTATGCCAACGCTCCCCCTATATAATGCCACATTTTGGCTTAATGTTTATTACAACATTCACGACATCACTCGTACCTGTTATTTAGCCTCCACAGAAAAGTCGTTAGGTCTTAGAATTAAACATGAGTCTTGATTAATGGATGATGTGAGTAGGTGTATTCAACATGTTTAAAAATATATGTATGAAACATAGATTAAAGATTTCACATAGGCACGATTGTGTGTATGATGTATTAGTAAAACAAAAATACTGACTTCAGGGGTGTTGGTAGATTCCAGACCCTGTACAGGATTAAGCAGGTATTAATAATGATGATGCTTCACTCACTGTGGTAATACGATGAATGGACTCCCATAATTCGAAGCCATTCATCGATTTCAAAATCAATATTTTGTCTATTTTTTGCTGTCTTGTTTGTATGTTCTTGTTCTTTCTTATTTGTACAGTTTAAATTACTGCTCACTCCCTCCGTCCACCTCTCGTGAGCTACAAGGCGACTTCAATATCTTGCAAATCTTCTCTCACTCAAACTCGTCCTTAATGCCATTAAAAACAAAATGTTTTTCTCGACAAAAAACACACAACATCCAAAACTCCACATCCGTTGTATACACTAGATTACCAACAAATTGATCAAGCTGAGGACTACAAATAACTGGGCTTTATCCTATACTCTAAATTAAGATTTAGACCAAGAAGATTAACATTTAAATAGGCTCTCTGTACAGACATAAACATTGCTTCTCAAACAAGTCGCGCTTAGATTTGATAAAGGCGACTACAATACCATTGCTTATTTATTGCGAGATTTTCTATCAAGTGGCCAGCTTTGTGACCCTCGGGTGAAAAGCGCTCTATAAATGCAATTATTATTATTATTTTAAATAAACTTAACCCTCCGTATTATTTTGCTATAAGAGTTATTTTGGTTGCCCCCTACAAAACCCACCATTGCGATTTGTACATTGGCTCAGGATTCACTTCTTTTACCAATCCTAGAACTATTCATTGGACCTTAGAAGCTCGACCTACTCTCTGCGCCTCTGACGTGTGAGATGAAACGTCGCGATGGAGGGAGTGGGAGCGATGGATGCTGCAGTCCCGAGAGGGCAGCTTTTAGAAGCAATCATCATGCATCGAGGCGTGAAAACCTACATCATTTCCATTGGATGCTTAAGTGTTACTAATTACTTTTATGATTACGGTTAGAGTTTCATTTTTTTTTTACACAGACTACTGTAAGTTTATCTACAGGAGTGTTAAGCACGGCTGCGACGGCGGTGTGTGAAACTAGCGGAGGTTGTGTCGACAAGACAGCCAGGCCAGTAGTGGAGATTGATTGATTGACTGCGTAACGGGTGTGATTAGCGTGTGGGGACGACTTAGTTGTGAGTAGCGGAGTGGGAAGAGCTCATCACTAAACGCGAGATAAACATATGTTCACAAAGAATCCTCAGATTTGGTGGGGTGGTATGGGAGTTTTTTTTTTAAACAAACTTATGGAAATTGTCCAGTGATATAAACAGGTTACCAAGCTTTTCCAGACATACTTTACCATAATCGTTACCTTTTTCAGTCGGATTATATTCATACATTGTGGCTATTGTTGCTTAAGGTTACTTGAAACTTGATTACAATTCGGTAAAATTTGCTCATTTACACATTGTCCATTGAGTCTGTGATGCTGTACGGCATCTTTGTGGACAGAGGACATGCAAATACTGCAGATGATATCAACAGAAGAGAAGAGTCTCATTTCATTGTCAGCGGTGAGCCAGAGCCTATCCCGGCAGACACAGGGCGCAAGGCAGTGATATACCGACGATGGGACGCCAGTTCATCACCGGGGACTGCGGTAAATGTAGTCTGCAAGCCAATTAACCTATGCAGCAGCATGTTTTTTCAACTATGATAGAAAAGCGGAGTTCCCGGAGAAAATCCACGCAGACACGGGGAGAACATGCAAACTCCCCACAGAAAGGCACCCGAGCCGAGATTCGAACCCGGGACCTTCTTGCTGTGAGGCGACAGCGCCACCCACCGGGCCGCCGTGCCTCCCCGTAGAGAAAAGTGTTGCATGAGTTGTATAGCACCGGTTACCTTGATAAAGCAACCTTCCAAAATACCTCTAATAGGAATATATTATTCCAGTGTATGTATTTAAAAAAAAAATATTGTGTTATTTATCAAGGAGCTGAGTCGAAAGGCGAAGCTCTCGATTTACTGGTCGATCTACGCTCCCACCCTCACCTATGGTCATGAACTTTGGGTAATGACCGAAAGGACAAGATCGCGGATACAATGAGTTTCCTCCGCAGGGTGGCTGGGCGCTCCCTTAGAGATAGGGTGAGAAGCTCGGTCACTCGGCGGGAGCTCGGAGTAGAGCCGCTGCTCCTTCACATCGAGAGGAGTCAGCTGAGGTGGCTTGGGCATCTGATCCGGATGCCCCCTGGACGCCTCCCTAGGGAGGTGTTCCAGGCATGTCCCACCGGGAGGAGGCCCCGGGGAAGACCCAGGACACGCTGGAGAGACTATGTCTCTCAGCTGGCCTGGGAACGCCTCGGGGTCCCCCCGGAAGAGCTGGAGGAAGTGTCTGGGGTGAAGGAAGTCTGGGCATCGCTGCTCAGACTGCTGCCTCCGCGACCTGGTCCCGGATCAAGCGGATGAAGATGAAGTGTTATTTATCACATGGAAACTACAGAGAAGCAGGGAAGAGGGCAGGTAGCCATGCGGCTAGCCACCGCTCACATTTCGTCAGACATTGCAACCTGTATATTGTGATGTAATCGGCCAATTAATTAATGAGGGTTTTTCGTTGTTGTGGAAGGAAACTGGAGAACCTGAAAAAAAACCCATGCAGAACACGGGGAGAACACATAGACTCTGCACAGAAAGGCCTGCCCGAGGCAGGAATTGAACCACCTAGGGCAGAACTTTCTGTGAGGTGCAGATATCTTAGTTTGCAACTATTACACAATTATGACAAATTGACCGGCACATCGAGAATTTGATAATAATCTCAAAGGCTTGTTTCCGTTAATAGAAACGCAATAGTCCATTAATAATTCACTGTTTACAATGAAGCATTGAATGGATCAACTTTATTGTTTGAAGTATGGAAGGCTGTGGCGTGGTGGCTTTATGAATGTTTGGAAGTGCCAAATAAATATGTAAATCTCAGAGCTGTTATCTGCGATTATTTTCTGTATGTAATGACTGAGTTGACAGTATTGTATATGATATGGCCAAAGTGTGAATTGTGTTTTCAAATATACATTTAATAGCAGCGAGTGTGCAGTTTCATGAAATATCCTTTTCCATCACCATATAAGACTCGAAGAGCAACAAAGTCAAAGTTTGTTGAATGTGATTGTGATATCAGTTTTTTTCAGAAAATAATCAACGCGTGCTTTATTGATTTTGGTCAAACCGAAGCTGTAGGTCTATTGATTCGTTGGTTTTCAATTTTTTGCCAATATGGTCTCACAGATTGACCAGGCTTTGGCCAGAAGTCAGAAGGCAGAATAAAAATGCTCAAAAAGGACAGGGCAAATCTAATAATGGAACTGCAGTAAAGGTTAATCACAGCAGGTGTCACGTTGATGGATTGTAAGCTTTGGATAATCTTTGAAAAAAGTGATGAACAATTAGATTTGCGGAACAAAACCAAGAGTACCTCAAGTTTTTGCACCTGGGCAATTTTAATTTAATTGATGTGAGCTATAGGCATAAACAAATAATTTTTTTGAATCGATAAAACAGGGTGGCATTGTGGCGCAGTGAGTACCTCTGTCGCCTCACATCAAGAAGCACCTGGGTTCGATACCCGGCTCGGGTGCCTTTCCATATGGAGTTCTCTCCCCGTGCCCGCGTGGGTTTTCATGGGTTACTCCGGTTTCCTCCCACAGTCCAAGAAACATGCTGCTGCATATGTTAATTGGCTTGCAGACCAAATTTCCCGCAGTGCCCGGTGATAGACCTGCGTCCCATTGTGGGTATATCCCTGCCTTGCGCCCTGTGTCTGCCGGGATAGGCTCCGGTTCACCACGACCTTGGACAAGACTAAGTGGTTTCTGACAATGAGATGAGACGGGGAGACGTCCAGTGATGTCTACTGATGCAGCACGTATAATTTCTCAGAAGACTGCAAGGCTTGCATCGAGCTTGCATAGACGATATGTGTGCTTACACAATATGTAGGCCAGATGCATGCACGTTAAAGAAATTGGTTCCGTTGTGTATTGTTCTGTTTTGCTCTCAGTGAAAAATTCTAATGACAACGTTGCAAATCATTTGTTATTTGTAAAATGTTATTTAGCTGTACTGCCTCAAACAACAATATGGTCAGAGTATTAATACAAATTAAGTTTAATTGAGAAACTAAGAAAATTCTAAATGTGGTGCTGAATTATTAAAGTTACCTGAAAACGAGTGTTTTGTATAAATACATTTGGTTGATGGTAACATAGCATGGTTTTGAACTCTTTCATTCGTTATGTATCCATCAACATAAAAAAGGAGCTGATTTCAAGGCCACACCACTTAACAAAAAACCCTACTATGGCAGGGAAAGAGCAAAAATAGATGACCTTGAAACACTCAAGCTTGGAGACCCTAACAGAAATTTGTATATAGGCATAAAAGTCTTATAATTTTAACACATTTTTAACCCATTTGAACTCATCTGCTCACACTGGGATGTTACAGAAGGCCTGGTTGTAATTTTCTTTGCTTGGCCTGGAAAACATATTCAGCTGTGCTTTGGATATAGTTGCTGGAGCCTCAAAATGTATTCTTGTATTGGTAACAAATTAGAATGTTTTTTTTTGCATAGACAGCTTTACACATATTCAGTATATGATGTTTTACGTTTTATAAAATATTAAAATGATTCAATATATTTTCAATAGTTCAGTGTTGAGACATCACAACGTGTATTTTTGTTGGTTACTTATGGCAAAACGTTTAAAAAAAAATATTCCAGGGCTTTTTCATGGCTTAAGGCTCACATCTTGTTTTGAATTGGCTCAATTGTGTGTAATGAAACATTGTAAAGCTTCTGTGCGTTCTGCATGAGTGGGCGTTATTGCTTGGCCACTTGCTTTAATGGGCTAAACACACACAATACAGGTTAGTGTATCCAACTGGAGTTCCCTAATAGCATTCACTATGGGTTTATTTTATTATCCAGAGTAAATAAAATATAAAATCTTACAATTTTGAGTGCAGAAGGCATAACATTTCTCAGTCCAAAGGCAGTTTATGGTACAAATTCATCATCATTCATTCATTCATTGTCAGAACCGCTTAATGCGGTACAGGGTCACGGTGAGCCAGAGCCTATCCCGGCAGACACGGGGCGCAAGGCAGGGATATACCCACGATGGGACGCCAGTCCATCACCGGGCACTGAGGACAATTTAGTCTGCAAGCCATTAACCTATGCAGCAGCATGTTTTTTGGACTGTGGGAGGAAACCGGAGTGCCCGGCGAAAACTCACGCGGACACGAGGAGGACATGCAAACTCCACACAGAAGGCACCCGAGCCGAGATTCGAACCCGGGACCTTCTTGCTGTGAGGCGACAGCGCTACCCACTGGGCCACCGTGCCGCACAAGAGTAAAATTATTTTTGGAAATTCTCGATTTGTGAATTGTACAACTAAATATTATGTGCGCATTCATATTAAACTATATTGAAATAAAAATTATTCCCATGCCTTGCAGATAGTCAGTGTTGTTTGCTCTATCCCACTATGCTCGTCAGTGTAATTTAGTTTAAAAAAGTGTCTCAGGACCAGTTCAGATATCACTGAGGTTAGCTGTGGTTCGGAATCAAACTACGATCACCATTCATAGTGTAGCCTGATAACCTCTGTGCTCTCATTCTACCCCATCGTATCTAAAATATATAACGTCATGGATCTTTTGTTGAAAATTTAGCAGCTTTCCCTGAATGTTATTAATCATCTATATATGTGACCTGTTTGGTGACCTTTCTTCACACAATTGGCCGCAATAGGAATTTCAATGTTTTGCACGGTGGCCCAGTGGTTAGCGCTGACGCCTCACAGCAAGAAGGTCCCGGGTTCGAATCTCTCGGCTCGGGTGCCTTTCTGTGTGGAGTTTGCATGCTC
>JAZEWT010000001.1:21001015-21028168 GCA_036362905.1 Mordacia mordax
AGTCTTGACAGCAGCATGACGCGCTTTGGTCTGCCAAACCGAAGGAGGGTGGAAGGGCAGCTCTTCAAAAAGCCGAACCCAATTTAATAAGGTAGGCTCTGACCCACGTCAGCATCAGCAAGTCTAAACCTTCAGCTTTTAAAGATGAGAAAACGCAACATTTGCAGGGTCACCGCCTTCTTCTGACACACGATTTCATCATTGCATTTGATTGGGCACAGAGTGACCCGTGTTGTTAATTTTAATTACAGAATTCGCAAATGTAACACCGTGTGAGCAATGTGTATGCTTTTTTTAAATTGAGAATGCCAACTGCACGGTTTAAATTTGGAATGTACTGTGAAGTACCCTCGTATATAATGCTCGTTAGCACTTGATGCAATGCAATAACAAGCTTGCAGATGTGCTATAAGGTAATTTTTTTGCGCCTACATTCTGAAATGTAAATTAGCACTGGACATTTCAGACCAGCAACACGTTTAGTAATTTGGTAACAATTTAATCCCTTACAGACTACCCAGACCAACAGAACAACAATAAAACATTCACATTGTTACAGCATATCTTTATTTACGTGATTATAAACAATCATGTCCCTTCTCATGTTTACAAATTATGTTTTGAATTACTTATCTTACCTTAATGAAACATATTTGAATGATTATTTTGTGTGAGGATTGCATTCAAAAGCTGTTTTTTTCTTTCAAGATAGCCGTTTCGAGCGCTCCACAACATTGGGCCTCTCTGTTGGAGGCATTCTCACACGTATTGCGATGCCTTAAAATACGAGTCTCAGTGCAGTTGAGAATGACTCCAAATTGGGAGGCGAATCATTGTGAAGGATAGGGGAATAGCGTTCGATGTGGCTATCCCGAAAGAACAGCTTTGGAAAGCAATCATCATGCATCGAGCCGTGGCAACCTAGATCCCATTATTTTGTGTGTTTAAAAATCCCCGCATTTCTCTTCTGCCTGTATTACTCAAGGAATGCACTTTCAAATGTTGCGTGTGTATGTCTAGCTTTTGAGTGACTTAATTTCCTTGTAATGACTCATCTCATCTCATTGTCTGAAACCGCTTAGTCCTATATAGGGTCACGGTGAAGCCGGAGCCTATCCCGGCAGACACAGGGCGCAAGGCGCAAGGCAAAGATATACCGACGATGGGACACCAGTCCATCGCCGGGCACTGCGGGGCAATTTAGCCTGCGAGCCAATTAATCTATGTAGCAGCATGCTTTTTGGACTGTGGGAGGAAACCGGAGTGCCCGGCGAAAACCCACGCGGACACGGGGAGAGCATGCAAACTCCACACAGAAAGGCACCCGAGCCGAGAGATTCGAACCCGGGACCTTCTTGCTGTGAGGCGACAGCGCTAACCACTGGGCCACCGTGCCGCCCCCTTGTTATTACCACAATGTTTATTCATATACCATGACTTGCAGAGTGCTTGCAGACTTTCCTATTCAGGTACAAATATGTGTTCTGCACTTTCACATGCAATCAATGTGTTACTTGGCTATACATCACATATACACACATGCATGATGGCTATAAACTATCATGACAAGTGAAAAGAGTAAGAAATATGCATACTATGCTAGTCATTGTTTTGATTGGCATTAGGGTTTGCACAGTCTTTTTTCGCTTCAGTAAAAACACATTTAGTTTTAGAATGAGTTAAATGGTATGTTTATTTTCTGTCCTTTTTTCAGAAATTGGTTTACCTTTACAGATGCCAGACATGGTAAGCCATTGCCATACGCGGGGTTGACATCATGTAGAGACTACACTCACACAAGAAAGCCACATTCAGGGCCAGTCAATAATCGTGTTTCTGACACTGAGGAGTAGTCATGTGAGCTTTTCTCCTATGGTCTCTGGTGTTCCTTCACACATAGTAATGACGAATACCAAGAACAAAATTTGCCATTTGTCCTGAAACCGATCCCTTCTGAAAAAAATAAAGATATGTCATAATTTTATGAGTCAACAAATTAGTGCCAAGATGGATGTTCTGTGCATCTATTTTGAGCCTTTGTACTGCTGGATGAGGATATTTTCACACCATACAGGTCGTTGGTGTTATTTGTCAATACATCTTCATGCTGGTCAGTGCAGGTCAGTGAATTTGGGAAGCAATTATGTGAGAGCGTAGAAAGCACAGTATAACAATGGATTTTGCTGTATTGCCTTCTACTACCCACAATATTGCCCGATAACCTGAAACAACCTGATGTACTGCACACAGTGAAGAGAAGCTGCCTGATTTAGCTGCACCGTACAAAGAACGTAAACGGCAGAGCTTTCAGAGCTTTGGGAGCTGAACAAAAAAAGTTGCGTCCAATAAATCATGCACGTGTGACCACAGGTACTGCTGCACATGCTGTCGTGGTATTCTTACACTGGGGGAATATTTTTGTGTTCATGCATAGGTCTGGGCGCCGTGGTGGCCCAGTGGTTAGCGCTGTTGCCTCACAGCAAGAAGGTCCCGGGTTCGAATCTCTCGGCTCGGGTGCCTTTCTGTGTGGAGTTTGCATGCTCTCCCCGTGTCCGCGTGGGTTTTCGCCAGGTACTCCGGTTTCCTCCCACAGTCCAAAAAGCATGCTGCTGCATAGGTTAATTGGCTCGCAGGCTAAATTGCCCCGCAGTGCCCGGCGATGGACTGGCGTCCCATCGTCGGTATATCCTTGCCTTACGCCCTGTGTCTGCCGGGATAGGTTCCGGCTCACCGTGACCCTGTATAGGACTAAGCGATTTCAGACAATGAGATGAGATGCATAGGTCGTGCGACCATGCATTTGCATAATTTTACAGTTGTATTCAGACCAAATTATATTTCGTTTGAAAGAGTGGACTCAATGATTTTACATTAAACGTATGTGTGTGCTTGTTGGGCCTCCAACAACAATGACGGGTGGAGGAGTGACACTAAAAACAACGAATGGAGCGCCTGGTGGCTATAACACAATCCAGTGACACAGCGGGAAGCATATATGGTGCATCTAGCTGTCATCTCAGTTAATCATAACACATGTGTCTGTCCTGTGACCACCTGACAGCAAGCCTTTTAACAATTTACGTGGCCTCGAGATGCAGCTAAACTGGCAGAATTGCCGTGGTAACGCCACCGCTATGTTCTAGCAAAATGGCAGTTGTTTATGTGCTGCACCTGCTGTGCTCGATAGCGAGGCTTCGACAATTTGCATGACCTTAAGGTGCACCTCGAGTGTGCAAAGGCGCCGTGGTGATATCACTGCCACGTCCTGGCGAATGGCGCTTGTTGATGTGCTGCGCCTCCCCTGCTCGTTTAACGTCTGCCCTCTGGGACGGCATTGACAATGAGCGCCTCCACTCTCGCCTCTCGTCACACTTGTGTGTCATGCCCTGCTGCCGTTACATTCCTTCACACCTCCTCTCCAACACCGTCTTCACAACGTGCTGATGCACGTTTCCCTTGAGCGATGTTCGTTAATGGCCTCCTGCTGATTCTTCTTATCATAAGTTCAACAGAGTTGCTTGTTCCGTGGTATGCAGTCTTCATTTAGTCTCTGTTAATTGAAGTTCCTTCATTGCTCGCTACTTGATGAATAGCGGGTGCAGAGAGTCGACAACATATATAGACAACATATTTGCCGTGCTTCATCTGTTGTTTCATTGTGTAGAATTGACATCCTTACGACTTTATTCGGAAGACAGTTGTACGTTGATATTTCAATTCGTTTGTATTTTTTATTCTCATGTCTTTCCCCAAACATCTTTATTGATTTACTCTCTGCATCTTTTCACGAGAGAGAAATAATTAAAAACCATTTCAGAGCCATTTTCGGAAATAGTCTGTGAAAGTAAATATCACAACCACTTCTAAGATCCTCTTACATTGGGCCACACAGCAAGGGCAGCACTTATGAACCCAAAATGTCTCAAAGTCATGGGTTCATCGCGTGACAAAGCAATGCTTGTAGTTCTCAGAGCTCTAAGTTCGTAAAATTACGTGCAAGCCCAAATACAAATGTCTTTGTTGTGTTGTCAGTGATCGTCACTGAGACCCTCAACTCATTAAAATTAAAAATACAGTTTCAATCGCTTGCGGCTGGTTGCCTGTATTATAAATCCAGGATCTCAGCTGTGCCAGTTTATTACTCTGGACCCCTCACTGCCCAGACAACTATATTTTTTTTGTTCATACCTTGTTCTTCCAGCGTGTTTATCATTATTTATAGTTATCCTTTACTACAAATAATCTCCTCATTTAATCTGTGTCGCTTCATTTGGTGTTAAATATGTTCAATTGAATGGTTTCACTCATTATAATAATGCCTCTCTGTCATCATATTTGATCTTCATTAGAATTATTCGTATGTATTTGGTGCTCCAAGAGAGTAATGTGGTGGCAGCATATCAAGTTTGTTATAACACAGTATACCCATGTTCAAACTACTCTCCAATTTGTTTCGTACAGCTCACTCGTCTCATGCATTTTTCAATATTGAGGTGACAGTATCCATCCCTGTCTTTCTGCCTTAACTTGGCAAACGATCCTGTAACATCACTTCCTGTGCTGACAGATGGCTCTTGGCCGTTTTACAGACTAATAATGAGATTGATTATATGTGCCACGATCCCATTGGTTTCAGTTTCCAAAAACATCTGGTTTTCTACCCAATCAATTGCTGTTCCATGTGGATAAAACATAAACAATCATCAGCTTAACTTTCGAAATGTTTGCGTCATAGTCTTAATGTTCATCTGCCTTCTCTCAATCACGTCCCTTTCATGAGGATCTCAGGATGTTTTTCATTTCTATATTCATAATCCAAAAGTGTATGCCCTCGTGGTTGGTCAATGAGGTATGAGGTGTGCCCTTTTCCAATCATATAGCCATTCAAATGTCTTCCATATTTCTCTGTAGATGTTATTGTATCCTGCATCTGTGTTATTAATTTTTATCGTTTTCCCATCAATTTTGTCTTTCATTTCTCAATATTTAACTCTTGAAATTTCTAACCTTGCTGCCTTTCTCAATGGTGCATTTATAATTGTCTTATATGCATTACTTGTTTTTTGTTTATTGTATATTCACTTTATTTGATAATTCAACTTTTAAAATCGTATTTCTAAAAACGGATCAAACAATGTCATGTCCTCTTTAAAGTGGGATTAGTCGATTAATGTACATATATAAAACTCAAACAGTGTTTGTTAATCTAGTGTATGTTATATCATGGATTATTGGATGTAGTTAAAAGTATCATGGATCCTCATGACACTCTTCTATATAAGACTTTTGCACTCAAACCTTCTCATATAAACCATATTCGCACTCTCATTACAGGAGATTCTGGTTAAAAGTTCATGCTTCGGTTTTTAAAGACTGTTGACAGGTTCGCTGGTAAAATGACCCATTTGCTTTTCAGTGCTCTGCTGAGAATTCTTATTTAATTTAGTGGTGTTGGCTGCAACTCGATGTGGGTGTTGTGCCCAGTTGTTTGGCTGATTTACTCAAGCAGTAAATCTAACTATACCATACCTTTCAAGTCTTTCATGCTCTTGCAGCAGCATTGGCAATTTATCATGGTTTTCGTGGCTGTAGGAATTGGTACTCTGCATAGAGTAAGCACAAAATGTACTGACAGCATCTCCTCCGGGCGGCACGGTGGCCCAGTGGTTAGCGCTGACGCCTCACAGCAAGAAGGTCCCGGGTTCGAATCTCTCGGCTCGGGTGCCTTTCTGTGTGGAGTTTGCATGCTCTCCCCGTGTCTGCGTGGGTTTTCGCCGGGTACTTCGGTTTCCTCCCACAGTCCAAAAGCATGCTCCTGGATAGGTTGATTGGCTCGCAGACTAAAATTGTCCCGCAATGCCCGGCGATGGACTGGCGTCCCGTCGTCGGGTGTATTCCTGCCTTACGCCCGGTGTTTCCGGGATAGGCTCCGGCTCACCGTGACCCTATATAGGATTAAGCGGTTTCAGATAATGAGATGAGATGAGCATCTCCTCCACAGCACTGTTTTTCATGCAGGCTGAGGTAATCTCGGACTTCCTGGTCTCCCTAGTCTTCTACATCCTGCATTGCTTACATTGCAGCGTCAGAGGTCAGTCAGAATTGCTGGGAATCTATCAAGTGCCATTTTACAACGTTGGGTAATTTACGTCTAGAAAGCTCAGAAATTTGAGTATTTGTCATGTTGATATCATATCGTTCTGCATCTTCCATATATTTATGCGTAATACTGACAGAACTTCAACTTTATCAGGCTCTTGGCAATAAACGACTTCTTAGAATTTAATAATCAGCATGCATTTTTTATTATGCTGAAATGCTGAAATGTGTTTCTCCAATTATTGAATGTACATTTAGGCACATTCATCACTGATAATTAAAATCAGCATCATTATTATTAATACCCACTTAGGCCTGTACAGCGTCGTGGGGGCTGGAGCCTGTCCCGGCAGACACAGGATGCTAAATGGGGCTACACCGGTGATGTGACGCCAGTACATCGTAGGTCACTAGGGGAAAGTTTATTCAGCAGGCTAACTAACCGTGTCTTTATGGCGTGTCTTTGGATAGAGGAAGGAAACTGGAGTACCTGGAGAAAACCCACGTGGCACGGGGAGAATACACAAACTATTAAAAGAAATGCATCCAACCCGGGGACCGAACCTGGGGCCTTCTTGCTGTGATGCAGCAGCTCTACTCACTGTGCCACCCTGCCGCCTCAATAATTAAAGTAATAGTTATAATCCATGGTCAGATTTTAATTTAATGAGTTCCAAATAACTTTGTAATTAAAGACAAGCAATAAAATAATGCAGAACAACTTATAGTTATAATTTTCATTATTCTGAGTAATGAACTAGCTTTTCATTAAATTTTCTCATAATGAACCCATTCGGGCTATAACTCCTTGATGGGGGCGGGAAGGTGAAGCACTGAATGTAAATAATTTATCACCAAGATGCTAGATCGATTCTTACAGCTTAGGACTGTGATAGAGATTATGGAGGTTTTCCTCCAGCAGTGGATTGTTCATGGCTCATGATGATGTTTACTTTACAGTATTGTTCATTTGACGTAAGCATTTAAATCGCAATTGCTAAAACAAGTTCACATTCCAGCATGCTAAGCAGAGAGTAACAAACAGCACCATCAAAGTTGTAATAGATAAAGATAAACAAGATTTGTTTCAGGGCGGCACGGTGGCCCAGTGGGTAGCGCTGTCGCCTCACAGCAAGAAGGTCCTGGATTCGAATCTCGGCTCGGGTGCTTTTCTGTCTGAAGTTTGCATATTCTCCCCGTGTCCGCGTGGGTTTTCGCCGGGCACTCCGGTTTCCTCCCACAGTTCAAATAACATGCTGCTGCATAGGTTAATTGGCTTGCAGACTAAATTACACGCAGTGCCCGGTGATGGACTGACGTTCCATAGTGGGTGTATCCCTACACCCACTATGGGATACGCTCCGGCTCACCGCGACCCTGTACAGGACTAAGCGGTTTCTGACAATGAGATGAGATGAGATTATTTGTTTCAAGATTCCAATACCTTGGGAAAAGAGACAATGGCTACCACTAGTAAGGGTCTCATCTCATTATCTGAAACCGCTTAATCCTATATAGGGTCACGGTGAGCCGGAGCCTATCCCGGAAACACAGGGCGTAAGGCAGGAATACACCCGACGACGGGACGCCAGTCCATCGCCGGGCATTGCGGGACAATTTTAGTCTGCGAGCCAATCAACCTATCCAGGAGCATGCTTTTGGAAAACCCACGCGGACACGAGGAGAGCATGCAAACTCCACACAGAAAGGCACCCGAGCCGAGAGATTCGAACCCGGGACCTTCTTGCTGTGAGGCGTCAACGCTAACCACTGGGCCACCGCGCCGCCCACTAGTAAGGGTTTAGATGACAAATCGCATTTGTAAAATGTAATGCGAGGTCGTGCTTTTTGGGTTGGAGTTGATTTTTGGGAGAATTCATGTGTGAGCCAGATGTATTAGAATGTGATTTGTTGAGTTTGTACTTTGTGTGTCAGTGTGTAGCCCTAAGCTGGGGGTGGGAAATTGTTCGTCGATACGGGCATGAGCATATGGAAGTGCCCGATTGCGTGTCACAAGCACAGCTCATGGAAGTTGAAAGCCCTGGTAGTATGCTATCAAGTGGTAGTACGCAGATTGTTATTGCTGTAGCAGAGTAAGAACACAGTGGTTTATTATTGGGTAATATAATTTGACAATATAGTGCTTTGTTTTAGCGTCTATTGCCGTATTATGTCTATGGGAAAGCGTCCCGCTGCACAGCTGTCTGTTCTCCGCCAGTCTCGCTGCCGTGTTGTTACTCTGAATACCCAACCATTAACTTTATTATGCTTTCTTAGTCTCTGATCAGTTGCATATCCTTGTATTGTCTGCAGATGCGGTGCCCATATTATTGATTATGTCTACGCATTTGTTCGTATAGTTCTCTATGCACACCTATTCACTACTTTGTGTTCGAGTCTTTGACATAAATAACGCATTAAACAAGCAAATGCTCTACGCAGTACAATACGAGTATAGCCGATACCAAATTGTGTTTAACAGCCTGATGAATCGATGAATTGCCACGATTCCATTCAAGAATGGATGTTCTTGTAACACTGTGGTGAATGCAACGATCTCATTATGTTCGACATAACCTGAATGTAAAACTACAAATTCTCTAACACGTTGTTTCACGTGTGCATTGTGAGTTAAGAGTTTGACATAAATGTGTGAATTGATGCTAAATTACTCATTTTGTCAATAAATATACGTTATCAACGTAAATTAATGTTTCAAAAACATTTTTTTGAAAATTGATATTGAAAGCTGCTCTTTCAGGATAGTGTCACACGGTACTTCTCTATCCTTCATTACGCTCCTCCTACCACGTTGGAGGCATTAAGTGACATTTCATGAAGGAGAGAGGAGAAGTAGCTCTTAAGAGAAATTCTCATATATTGAGTCATAAAAAACCTATACCAATACATTTTTTCTTTCGCACAAAACATACTTTTGGTAAAATTTTATTTATGTATAACATTTCACCAGCTTGCTAGATCGAGCTGATACAATTGTTAGTTATCACTGGTAGGGTCAGGTTGCTTCCATCAAGGACTCTCGGGTTTTTAAAAATCGCAATATCACAATATTATCAGCCTGGCCTCTCCCAAGCCCTAGAGGTCTGCATCGAAACATTTAATATCTCAAGAGAAGATCTTATCACATACATGGTTTTCGGGAAGAATATATATCACTCTCAAGATTAGTAGTAAAGCTCTGTATCCATTGTGCGATGAAACAGTCTTCTAGAATTAAAAAGGAATGTGCATGAATAGTAATATTTTATATCTGCCTTGAAAGCAATTAGCAATTTTTAATTATGTGAATCTGCTTCTTTTACAAAATAGGGGGCTGTGTTATTAGCATTGATAATATCAACAACAAAATCGCCACATCCATAATCTACACTGCCATAGCATGGAAAAAATATATAACAGGTTGATGTTTCAGGTAATGACCTTTCTTCAGAGCAGAGAGAGAAGGCAGCGAGATTAAGCGACTTGTAAAGACAATACTTTACGCGGGACCCATGGGAAACTTGGGCCGTGTTGAAGACATTGAGAAATTAACAGTTTTTAAATGATACAAGCAGTCACCAGATGGACAGTTGCCTGAAATATTAGCCTATTATGTTTTTATTTCAGTTAAAAGGCAGTGTTAAGGATACATTTATTTGTAATAGTAATACATTTGATTTACAATGCGCACATATTTCGTGAACCACGTGCACTTTGACGAAGTTAGAGGTGCAGGTCTGGCTCAGGGGTTGCTGGTTAGCGTTGGCAAAAAGATCTCATCTCATCTCATTGTTTGAAACCGCTGAGTCCTATACAGGGACACGGTGAAGCCGGAGCCTATCCCGGCAGACACAGGGCGCAAGGCAAGGATATACCGACGATGGGACGCCAGTCCATCGCCGGGCACTGCGGGGCAATTTAGCCTGCGAGCCAATTAACCTATGTAGCAGCATGCTTTTTGGACTGTGGGAGGAAACCGGAGTGCCCGGCGAAAACCCACGCGGACACGGGGAGAGCATGCAAACCTCACACAGAAAGGCACCCGAACCGAGAGATTCGAAACCGGGACCTTCTTGCTGTGAGGCGTCAGCGCTAACCACTGGGCCACCGCGCCGCCCTGGCAAAAAAATGAATTTTTATTTTATTTTATTTTTATGTAGTGGGGGATTTGGTCTGGGATGTTGTTGCGCTAGACTCTTCTAGATTTCGGGTGCAGCGATGGAGCAGTGGCGTTGTGCGAAGGTTGTGTGAAGGTTGTGCGCGAGCGGGCTGTGATGGAGATGCTGCGATGAACTACGTAGTGCACGGAATTGTGTTGGGGTGAGCGACTGGCGTAATGAAGCGAGTTGTTAACAAAGTGTTTGGTGTGTCTGCAATGGTTCAGAAAACAACAACAAATGGAGACATTTGTGGACAATGCTATGGCCTTATAAGACAGTATTTCAGTGGCGACCTTTTGGCCATGCCTCCTCTTTTTGTGGCAGCTTTTTTTTAAGTGTTCTGAAGAAGGGTATTTTCCCGAAACAATCGCCGATCATACTATTTATTTTTCAGGCACTACCACTGATAAATGTGTTGAGTTTGTTCTTCTTATGCTTATGTACATGAGCAACATTTATATGTGACTCATTTATAAATTGTGGATTTTGGATCATTTTATTTTACTTGTTAAACATCTCAACCAGTCTTGGAACAGGTGTGTTGGTAGTTGTGCAGACTTAGATTTTGAAGTTCGAGACAGCATACTACATATGCAGCAACTACAACATGTGTATTCCCACAATAATTGGCTTAATTGTGCTGCCCCTTTGGGGCACAGGAGAGTTTAAAGTCGAGGTAGCACCATTATAAGTTAGAGATGTCTGCCAGGGCAGCACGGTGGCCCAGTTGGTAGCGCTGTCGCCTCACAACAAAAAGGTCCCGGCTTCGAATCTTGGCTCGGGTGCCTTTCTGTGTGGAGTTTGCATGTCTCCCCGTGTCCGCGTGGTTTTTCAATGGGCACTCCGGTTTCCTCCAACAGTCAAAAAACATGCTGCTGCATAGGTTAATTGACTTGCAGACTAAATTGCCCGCAGTGCCCGGTGATGGACTGGCGTCCCATCGTGGGTGTATCCCTGCCGTGCGCCCTGTGTCTGCCGGGATAGGCTTAGGCTCACCGCGACCCTGCACAGGACTAAGCGTTTTCTGACAATGAGATGAGAGATGTCTGCCAAGCAGCAATCTCAGCGGACTGCAATATGCCTGGAAAAACAAATGAAACTGGGAAAACAATCTTTCGAAAAAAAATGTTGTTGAACTGGCAATATTTTTTCCCTTATGCATTGCTTGTTAAAGAAATATTCAACACTCTACTGGGCATTTCAGCGAACTAACAATGACTCATCTTTAAATATACTGCAACGTATTGCATAGTACAGTTAGCGATGGAATTTGAACCTGCAAGCGCACTCTGGAGGCTGAAATGCAATTTAGAATTACAACAGCCTTGCCTGAAACCATTGAATTGAAGTCAATTCACATGGGGCTTCAGAGAAAAGTGCACTACCGTGGATATGTTTCACAGTCTCTGTGAATTTACTTTGTATAGTTTCCATATACAGACCACATGCAGGGTGAGACTAATTAGGCTGCCCTGGTGATTGCATTTTTAAAAGGGGGTCTGTTGGGAGAAATGCTGTGTTTGCGTAATTTTTCTGTATCAACATTCAAGTGGTCAGGCATCCATTTCCAGCAGATTTTTTTTCTCCAGCAGTAACGTTTAGGACGCCATCATCATCAGCCACAGCAGCAGCCATGGTTAATCCACTGCTGGATGAAGGACTGTCCAAGTTGTCACCATCTCTGGCGACCCTGCGATGTTACAAGACACGAAGCACCTACACGTGAGGTGGTTTAATCGCTCGATCTCCTCGATGGACAAAATCTTGGCCGCTCGCCATTTTATGCACGCATTGAAAAATATGCAGCTTGAAACGCTTCATTTGGAATGGTTTTATTAAAATCTTAGTAGTTAATATTTAAGCTTGCATATTGGATAATTGATACTTATTCCTGCTCAAATTGTAAACCACAGCAGCATGAAATGAAGACATTAAGACCAATTATTCCCTGTGTAGCGCTTTGTGACCCTCGGGTAAAAAGCGCTCTAGAAGTGCAAATACAATTATTATTCATTATTTACCTCAAACTATCTTATTGAGTGTCAAGATTGTCATATAGGAGGTTTTCTATTTCTTGCAGTTTGGTTATTATAATAAATGAGTGTTGGCCTAATGCCAAGCTCCTGAAGAACATCCTACCTAAATTTTAAATTCAAACTCCATTTCTCCTCAAAATTCGTATTTGTGGGTATCAAGGCAAATTAATTAAAGAGGATGTGAGTTTCATTAATTTTATTATGAATAACTCCAGGGCGGTGCGGTGGCCCAGTGGTTAGCGCTGTCGCCTCACAGCAATAAGGTCCCGGGTTCGAATCTCTCGGCTCGGGTGCCTTTCTTTGTGGAGTTTGCATGCTCTCCCCGTGTCCGCGTGGGTTTTCGCCGGGCACTCCGGTTTCCTCCCACAGTCCAAAAAGCATGCTGCTACATAGGTTAATTGGCTCGCAGGCTAAATTGCCCCGCAGTGCCCGGCGATGGACTGGCGTCCCATCGTCGGCATATCCTTGCCTTGCGCCCTGTGTCTGCCGGGATAGGCTCCGGCTTCACCGTGACCCTGTATAGGACTAAGCGGTTTCAGACAATGAGATGAGATGAGATGGGTTTATGCTCTTTTCCTTTTAAGCATCAAAATCATGAAGATATGAATATAAATATATATATATGTTTAAAAGGGATGATGGCTAGATCATCTGATTTTATTGCTCTTCCGAGCAAGTTTTCCAAAAACAAAATATCCAAGGAATATAATGTACATTATGTACAACCGTTTATACAACCCGTGTCCCACATGCCCTTCAATACAATTTATAACGCACACGCATTCAATTTACTGATAACGCGAGAAAAGGATGGGGTCTTGGAGAGGGTCGTTAAGAGCCGCAAAAAAGAGTTAGAGAGCGAGAGAAAGAGGGTGAGAAAGTGAGGGTGAGAGTGAGAGGGTGCGAGAGTGATGGTGAGAGAGGGTGAAAGTATTTTGTTTGCAAAAAAGAGTTGGGATAATTAAGCCGAATTTCGCATATCGAGAATTGATGGTTTTTACTGATCGGCAAATAAAAGGCTTTGACAAAATATACAATCAAGACAATATACAATATGTACAAATATTTATACCCCGTGACCCACATCCCGTTAAATATAGCTTGTAATTTCTAACGCGCACCCATCTATTCAATATCGAAGGTATTCAAACCGTCACTCAGAAAGCGAAGAGATTATTTACACCAATGGAAAGCCAGCATGTATACAATCAAGACAATATACAGTATGTGTAGCTATTTGCAGCCCGTTTGATCGACGTTTCTTTAAATAACAATTTAAGATTCATAATACGCACAAATTAATTGAATTCCTAGAGGGAGAGAAAAAAAAGAATGGGGAGAGAGCGTGAGGGAGAGTGGTAGAGAGAATCAGAGAGCGAGAGAGTGCGAGAGGTTAAGAGGGAGAGAGGGAGAAAGATATGTATGATTTATGGAGTGCTCATATTAAAAACAATGGTGAGAGAGAGAGAGAGACGTGAGACATGTCGGAAATGAGGGAAAATTAAAAAGTGAACTGGAGGGTCCCATGAGTGTCTATGCACAGAGCCGTTGCTTGCCCCAGCGTTGCAAAACTGTGGGCACCTCCCCGGCGTTGGTGTAAAGGCATGCTGCAGGTGCAGCCGGGCTTAAATGAGGCCCTTGGTCATTGTCAGTGCGGAGCTGTCACCTGAGTCAATCTACAGCAGTTCCTTGCAGGTCTTGTAGATCGCTAACCTCGCCTGAGCGGTGACAAAGTTCGCAATACTGCTGCGGTCACCAGCAGTTCGGGATGCACAGCCACACACGAGGGTGGTGTTGTGGAACAGTACGTACACCCAGTTTCATGAAGATGTTGCATAGGAACTGAAACAGCAGTTGCTGTCTCCACAGTCCGCGCAGGCGTCCGATATACTGGGGTGAACTCGTCAGACCCACGCGGTCGAGGGCAATGTGCAGTCTCTACCACAGGTTTCTCCTTCGTTTCATGACGGGGAGCCTATTTGCATAGAAGGACAACCTCGACCAGGGTGCAGCAGTGGCTCCTCCATCTCGAGTCCAGAAGGCTTTCGAGGTCCTTGTCGAGCAATGCTTCCACGAGTACGTGTACAGCGCCTGCTTGCAGACACCCGTTAGCGCCACCCCTTTGCAGTGCTTTGCCTTGCACCCTGCAGCTTGGGGGCAGGAGTAATGCAGGGCAGGGCGGCAAAAAAGAGAGAGGGGGAGAGAGGGAGAAGATGAGGGACTTTTGACTTTACTGTTGCATCTGCAAAAATCACAGGCAAGTGATAATAGATGTGTATTTCACAACGACATTCAACGTCTTCACCTGGTTACAGAGTCCCGCCCCACGTTCACAGATCATCAGTGTCAAAACGGACACCCTGCTTCCTCCCCCCCCCCCCGCCGATTTGATGCCCAGTCAGCGACGAGGCGGCCCAGAGCAAGGCTCGAGGATTTTGTGAGCGAGGAGGAGAACAATTGTTCCGGCAACAGGGTCGCGCGTCCACGAAGCCCCCTCGCCGGTCACCGGTAGACGCGGCGCCAACGGCTGCCTCTTGGGAGTGGCCACCCGCTGGTTCGAGACCAGCGCCGTTGCGGGTCAACGGACCAGTGCGGGGCCACTTGGAGCCGCCGGCCCATGTGCCACGTGGCGCGGACTCGACGCCGGCGAGGATCCGACAGGCCGCGGCGAGTGGATCTACAATGTCCATCGGCGACCATCTCGGTCGAGACTGGCCGCCAAATGACCATCAGAGCAACGTGCCGTTGGGATCACATGGGAAAAAACCAAATCGTATCCACTTGGCATGACGGACTGAGTATTATTAAGTGAATAGGCTGGCCTTCTTTGTTGGTGTTTTTCGAAGACACAGGGGAAACACCCGTCAAGGGCAGACAGGGAGTACCCAGGGTGTGTGAGGAGCTGATAGAGAAATGTCTGATCAGCATGGCTGAGCCTGAATGGTGACTGCATGGGGGATAAAGGGCGGAAAATTCAGGGGAGCGTCTGCAAGGGGCAGGTAGCCCAGTCGTCGATAAACTAATTGCCTTACCGCTAGTGACCAGTAGGGGGCGAGCTAACCAGCAGTTGCTAACGAAGTGCATATCCACTGTGGAACAGCAGGCGGCACGGAGAGCGCGCTCCCGGGGGGGAAGAGCATACCAACCGTGTGACGAGAGCAGGGAGGTTGGAATACACCATTCCTTTGATGTCCGAGAGGGGTTAATTTGGGACAAGTCCCACATTTGGGACAAGTCCCAAATTAACCTGTATATATGGGTTTTCGCCGGGCACTCCGGTTTCGTCCCACAGTCCAAATAACATGCTGCTGCATAGGTTAATTGGCTTGCAGACTAAATTGCCCGCAGTGCCCGGTGATGGACTGTCGCCCCATCGTGGGTATATCCCTGCCTTGCGCCCCGTGTCTGCCGGGATAGGGTCCGGCTCACCGCGACCATGTACAGGACTAAGTGGTTTCTGACAATGAGATAAGACTTCAAGTGCTGTATGGGCCACATCGCCCGCAGTGAGACGTATAGATGGGATCGTAATGCCGCTATCGAGTTGACAGGGAGGGAAATATTGGTGCGGGCCAACGCGCCGAATAATTGTACATTGTTGGGGGAAATCTCATCATTCGCGAGGTAATAACAATAATAGCTGCATTTATAGAGCGCTCTTCACCGGAGGGCCACAATGCGCCGCATGGAGCTGCGGAGAGAATGGCACGTCAACAACTACAGCGCTCGAACAGAAAATCAGCAACAATAACATTTAAAAATATATATACACATCGTTGCAGAGCAACATGTAAATTATGATCTTTCAACTATCATTTTGAAATGCAAAATCAACATTGTTAAGATACATATATTGGGAAATGGTTTAATGTAACATTTATCGTATAATAATAATAGCATTTCTAGAGCGCTCATTACCCAAGGGTCACAAAGCGCTGCACAGAGCCGCAGAGAGAACGGCACATCAGCAACGAGATAAGAACGGCAATTCAGCAATAACGGTTTTATGGAGTATTTTTTTTTTTACAAATCATCAGGACAGCCCAACTGAAAGTCGAACAGTAGCAACAAATTATAGGACAAAAAATAAGCTATTTAAAAAATATATAATTCTGCTACAAACATGGATGGAATAAATGTTCCCGAGCAGGCGCAGTTCGGAGGATTTCCATCATCCCGGCATGACAACACTGAGCCAGATCAATCAACCGAGCTAGCTGTGCATCCCTGAACAGCAAGAGGAATGGATAAGAGTCTCAGTGAGATGGGAGTTACAGTGTTAGAGATGGGAGTCTCAGTATTAGAGAGACGAGTCACAGTGTTATAGATGGAAGTTTCAGTGTTAGAGATGTGTTAATAAAAACGGGGTTTACTTGAACTTTGGATTTCCGTGTGAGAGGGCAGCGTCGCAGTTGAGGGTTCCTGTCGTCACTGCCTTGGTTGACGCCCTCGGTTGTAACGAGCATCTGAACGAGGAGACTCCATTCGAGTTCGTGGTGTCGTGGTGCAGACAGCGGTTCAGTAAAATAGGGTTCAGTTGCTGTGTCAGAGACAGACGTAGCATGTCTATTAAACGCATACTGATGGTTTTCTGCTTGAAAGGACTATTGTTGGATTTAAAGTTCTTCTGAATGATATCTGAATGCCCAGGTATAATAATAATAGGTATTGTGCGTATAATTTATTTCACGGTCAGAGTTTCAAAACTTTTATTGTATCTTCAGCAACTCCATCTCTGTAACTAGGATGCAATAACAGTGTATTTTCTTGATCTACATGGAACTTTCAACACAGTAGTATAGCAGCATTTGTAATTTATATTAACCTTATTTGAGATAACATAATATATTAATTTTGTTTTGATCAATTGCTGCAATTTTTCACTCAACACTAACATAGATTTCATTATCATTAACAACTGTGATTTATCCATTGGTAATTGAAGCCTTCTCCAGGTTAATGCTTACCCTCATGGCCTTGTGATCGCACATAAGCTGATTTCATTACTCCATCTCAATGGCAGTCGTTAACTCAGACATGTTCCCTCCTTTAGATTCTATTTCATCATCGGTTTCGTAGAACGAATATTCTTTCTAACGATGTGTCATGCTGAAGCCTACTCAACTGTCTTAACAGCCGACATGATACCCATGATTTTCGTTTCTTCTCTCATCTCCTTGGTTGCTCGCCGCCTGCAGTTCTCTGCACTTATTTCAGAATGTTTCAGCTTTTGTTTCGTTTTATTTGTGTATTCCGTTTTCTGTGTCACTGGCCATGTTCTGACCCATTCGTTCCAGTCGGTAATGTGTACTCTTTTTTTTGACATTTGAAAATGGCACCATTATAATCGTATTATGTTCTTGTATATGTCTCTCATCTCATCTCATTATCTGAAACCGCTTAATCCTATATAGGGTCACGGTGAGCCAGAGCCTATCCCGGAAACACAGGGCGTAAGGCAGGAATACACCCGACGACGGGACGCCAGTCCATCGCCGGGCATTGCGGGACAATTTTAGTCTGCGAGCCAATCAACCTATCCAGGAGGATGCTTTTGGACTGTGGGAGGAAACCGGAGTACCCGGCGAAAAGCCACGCGGACACAGGGAGAGCATGCAAACTCCACACAGAAAGGCACCCGAGCCGAGAGATTCGAACCCGGGACCTTCTTGCTGTGAGGCGTCAGCGCTAACCACTGGGCCACCGCGCCACCCTCTTGTATATGTCCAACACGTTAATGGTGCAATATGTGTAAAAAAAAACCCTTTATGAAATATGATGTATGGAGTACAACACTTTGTACTTATCACGGCAATAAAACTAGAAACAAATGCTTAACATGCAGTCGTTCATCATCTACTATTCACTTCATAGCTTGGCTGAAAACATGCTGTATGTTCAGAGATTTCTAAAAATGAATAATTCATTACCTGATGAACCATGTACATCGAGTGCTGTGGTGTAATTGCTTATGAGCAATTCAGTTGGCTCATGGAAGGTTTGTTCAGTAAATAAAAATGAAGCTATGCAGATTATACCGGGTTACTCTATTACATGAAGGAATAGGGCTGTAAAATAATACGCAAAGAAAAACACTGGACAAGAAAATTTTATAAATCCACAGTTATGTACGTTCAGGGACATGTCATTTTGTAATTTAGCAATATGTGTCAGACATTACTTATCTGGTGGGGTTACCGGTGGGATTGTGCATTGAGAATCGCCCAAGAAGTTTATTAGCACATTAATGCTCAGGGCATCTGTGCATCTATTGCAACAGCATCAATTTCAATAATTCAATTATTGATAGCTGCTTTTAAAACGCGTGTACTGTGTGTATAGGCATGAGTTCACATGAAGATGGCATTGTGGTTTGGCTGATCTGTTCGTAATTGGGGGACGTCAATAAAATGTGTACAATTTTTAGGGAGGTTTGCGTTGGTCCTCCTATGTGGGAATCTGGGAATATACAATAATGGGAATGTGGAATTTCCATAATTGGCTCAAAGATGAACCCTGATCTATTGCTCAATAGAAGATGCTAACATTTCGCCTTCACTTATTATGAATATTGCATTTTTACTTATATTTTCAATGCATTTCTCCTGGAGTAAATTGAACAAACAATTAATAGTGTGCAAAGAAACTTGGAGCTATATATGTGTGGACTCCTACTGAGAGACAGCAAGAGGAACAGGGAGTTAATCACGCACGCAGGTGTAAGATCATTCCGCTTGTTCAGAAAGGTTAATGGAGCTGGACAGGACACGTTTCTGGACGGGATGAATTCCAGTGGTCGAGAATAATAATGAGATTGGCAACGAAGGGAAGGAATGAGCCCGAGAAACACGTTCCCCGCAGAGCAAGAGCGATGAAATCGGCTTGTGTGAGCAGGTGTTCGTTGGATTTCTACACTGCAGGATGTGGACGGTGGCGACAGCTTGAAGAGGTCTTCAAGCAGTGGATGATTATGATATATGTATTTATTCAGGATAATGAAAGGGTTTGACAGCAAAATATAGAATTCGAGTATGTGTGCAGACTTGCAATTCTATCTTTACTTAGCATTACATTTCATTGTATTATGCGTGGTCTTCCCATACATATTTATGTTTTATGCAGTATTCCGTTTCGTTCAAAGAAGAACCCGCTTAAGCAAATATTTTCTCAACCTCCAAGATACTCGGTTGTAAATCAGAAACTATAGCTGGGGAAGGTTAGCAGAAATTAAGCTGGACAATGTCAGAGGACATGCACATGCATGCAAGTAATATATTGCTTTACTCTAATGTTACGTAATAAACTACAGAATAACATACATTTGTATGTTTGTCGGTAAACAGGAATGTATGACATGAAAACAAGCCTTGAATAGTAATATGTTAGAATATGTGATAACAAGCACCGCATTTTTCACATTTGTTTTCAACTTGTCAGAGTAAGTCAGGCATTCTACAAATCTGTTCGGATATTATTCAGCATTACAGATTAATAGTTCAGACAAGAGCTGAAGCCATAGGACCCTACTCCAGGACCTGTCGATGAATGTCCCGATAATTCCATTTACCGTCCACATATTGACTTCACGTCACAACGTGGGTTCGATCTGTGTGGATATATATATATATTTAAAGACCTCAACTGACACTGCCGTCTGGACCTATTCTGGAATGTCGAGTATGACGCCTCGCCGGGACTCTCTCGTCATCTCGTCACTGCCGCGTGCTCTTCGCGCTGTCACGTGTGTGTTTGTCGTGGCGCGCGTTCCTCGCCACACCTTTGCCTTAAGCTTATGTTAATTACATGCGATGTCTCGGCCGAACCCCGGCGCGCCCGGTAGGAACGTCGCCGGTCGTGAGACGTTGCGTCCCCTGAGCTCGGCGTAGAGGAGAAGCCACCCATGTTGCGCACGAGATTTTCCGTGCGCGCAGCTGGTTACGCTACGCACAATATTGCGTATTTGACCACAACCGCAGAGAGGCACACACACACACACACAGCAGTGTTCTGTGCACTCTGCCCCTCTCGTTCTCTCTTTCCCTCACACCCACGCGGTGACAGCACTCTCGAGCAGTCTCGTCGAGTCGTGAAAGCGCGGTGAATCGTGAATTAACGAGGTTGAATTGAGGCCGGAGCCGAAGTTCTTCCTGCGTTAGAGAGAGAGAGAGACGGGAGCTCTTGGTAAACTGCCTGTGCGGCCTTGCGATGGCACTGCTCGGCCAAACAGAACATAGAGCATCTTCAACCAGACGTTCTCGCATGCCTTGCCCTGCAGTTGAGTGTCAAAACTAGATCTGGAACAAAGCTTGACCGCTTTGTAACTCGCCCAAGGGGATTCCCACGCTCCATACGGCGCTTTACGAATCATCGCACTCAATATGGACATACCAATTCAGGAAACGGCCCGGCGATGGACTGGCGTCCCATCGTCGGGTGTATTCCTGCCTTACGCCTTGTGTTTCCGGGATGGGCTTCGGCTCACCGTGACCCTATATAGGATTAAGCGGTTTCAGATAATGAGATGAGAATTCAGGAAACGTAGTTCGGGGATATGAATCGCGACACCAGGAGGAAATTCTAAATAGTCAATTGATTATTCTAAACAGTCAATTGATTATTTAGCAACTACTACATAGCCATAACTCACACCACTTGCCATCGCCATATAGTTTCGTATATAATCCCCTCCCATGTGGATGTCTCTGAGTCGTAGAGACAGTCATTCCCATTTGCTGAATTTTGATCCTACCTTAAAAACAGTTAGGATGTGTCTGTCATCTCTTTGCTACAAAATAGGCCTTATGGCTGCACCTGGGTGTCCTATTTCCTTCCTTTTAACCCTACACCCCATACACCGTCGCAAGATGCTAAAACTTTTTTCATCCATATGTGGTAAAGGGATATTGTACACCCAACGTATACATGTATGATGGAGCCAAGATACATTGTGGACAGATCACACCTCAAGTAACAAACTTGAATGTAGTGTTATGTATGACTGCCAACACTAGAGAAATACGTGATTATAGGATATTTAGTGATTGCAGGTATTCGAGTTTAATAATAATAACATTTATACTGCACTTTTTACCCGAGGGTCACAAAGCGTTGCACAGAGCTGCGAAGAGAACGGCATGTCAAGAACAACGACATAAGAATGAAAAATCAATGATAATAACGTTTTTGGGTTGTTTTTTTTTTTACAAATCCGAGCTGTGGAGAAAGCAGCATGTTAACAACAACATCAGGGCAGTTCAACTGAAAGTCAAATAGCAATAAATTATAGGACATAGAGTAAGCAGAAAATAAAATAATTCTTCAACAAACAAGGAAGGAATAAATGTTCCCAAGCAGGCAAAGGTCTGCAGAAAGCCATGATCCCGGCATGACAACATTGAGCCGCATCAACAGTCCTAGCTAGAGGGCTTGAAAGCCTTACAGAACAAGTCAGTCTTGAGATGCCCAAGGACTCAGCTGATCGGATCTCCATTGGAAGGACATTCCAGAGTTTGGGAGCAGTGCACGAGAAGTATCTGTCACCCATCGAATGGAGGTGCTATTTGGGAATACGCAGCAAGTCTGTATTGGAGGATCGAAGTTGTGTTGAGGAAGGTGCCTGAAGTAGGTCATGGATGTATGTTGGAGCAGCGCCAGTGAGAGCCTTGTAGGTGAGAAGGAGGATCTTGAAATCAAGCCTCTATTTATCCGGCAGCCAGTGGAGAGACATCAGTACAGGGGATATGTTATCGTGGATGGGTGTGCGAGTGAGGACTCTAGCAGCCGCATTCTGCACACGTTGGAGACGATTGATCAGGTAGGCAGGGGTGCCAGGGAGCAATGCATTACAGAAATCGATTCATAACGAGATGAAGATGTGTATTTGCTTCTCAGCATCAGTGGGTGACAGGATGTTGTGCAGTTTGGCTCTATTTCTGAGATGGAAATAAGCTACCTTCGTCACCTTGTTGATGTGTGTCTCGAAGGTGAGTGAGGAATCAAAAGTCACACCTAGACTCCGAACTGCCTTAGCAACTTTAATGGTCTGGTTATCGAGTATCAATTGAATAGGTTCAGCCTTAGACAATTGGTGCTGTGTTCCGACAAGCAACACTTCTCTATTTTCGCCATTTAGTTTTAGAAAATTTGAATTGAGCCAGGCCTTCACAGTTGACAGTGAGGATGACATGCAAAGACCAGACACATTGATGGATGGCTTTGCATCGATATAGATTTGTATGTCATCGGCATAGCAATGGTAGCTGAGATTGAGGCTGCACAGGATATGGCCAAGTGGTTGTATGTAGATGCTGAAGAGGAGAGGGCCGAGTCTGAACCCTGAGGAACTTCAGACAAAACAGTATGGATCTCTTGGTTATGTCTTCCTACAACCAAACATTTAGCCAGAGAGTGTAGGGAGAATGAATGCTTGGGTTCGGCTAGCAGAAAATATGCACGGATTTTGTACCTATGAGATGTGATCTGACCTCATCAGTGAAACATCTCATTTTTTTAAAATTTTCCCATCAGGGCACAAAAAGCAGTTGAAACATTTCCATTAAAGCAGAATTGCTTCATCTTTTTGAACTGGAGCGTTTTTTGAATTATTCCTGAGACCTCGTTTGATGTGCATTCGTCATGCAGGATTCAAATGAAACACAAGATACATGGAGAGACGTTACGAAACCATGTATGCAAAAATGATTTATGTTTTCGTCGCGAGGTGCACAAAAGAATAATAGCGTTTTTTTTTATTTTCTGACCCACCATAAGTCATGAGTATGAGAATAATGACACCCAAATTATGTGAATATATGGTATTCTGTACAATTGATTGCCAACGGATTGTTGAAACATTTGCTCACTTTTGTTGTGCACATATATCCAAATTAATATTCCACCTTGAAACGTTGATTTACTGGTACGCTTGAGTGCCATGCAGTGACGATGTGATGTATATTAAATTCAGTATTGCGTAATACAATACTTTGCAACTCTGCTGTTAGATGCACGGTTGGAGCAGCAGATCCAATGTGGCCAAATGTTACTCTACTGATATTTCCAGTGTCAGGAACTTTACGAAGCATTTCATAGTAAAATGTTCATGGCAATCAGAGCCTAATTTCTGACTGAGATTTTTTTCAGATCATTGGTAGATTGGAGTAGACTAGTAACAAGTAGCAACAGCAGTGACAAGAGTTATACTGTATGTGATGTGCTGGGTATGGAAATAATGGCCAGGTAACGTACCTGGATAGACACAGCTGTAAATAACTCTCGATTAAAATAATAACATGGATATAAAATCTGTATATAACATACAGTTGTCTTCCTCTTTTGTTACCAAGTGGATGCAAAGGACTTTGAGCTGTGGCTCGGCACCTCTTCTCGATCAAGCTTGCGTCTGATGTGCCATAAATATGCGCGCTTTTTGTTCCTTGTGTTTATTATGAATCCATTCGTGGTGTGTTTATATATATTTCCTCATTCACAATTGGATGTTTTTGGGTAAAGATTCTGTCTGTATACAAGGGACGGATTTAGTGACAGGTGAGGCATGTGTTGATGTGTGGTCCGCCAAAAGTATTTGCCCATTCATTGATTGCATTGAGGTAGTTCATCGTGTCTGATGATGACTCCCATCACTGTTTATGAGTATTCTGGTGACTATAAAACCCATACGGGATGCACATTGCCTCTTACTGACATTTTGCTCGAACCGCTTAACTCCAAATTAACCCGTTTCGCCTCGACTATCGAACTCCCGATTTCCGAACCAGTATTACCAAGATACAACCTACAGAAAACGCACATCCACACACAGTTACGTACTTCACAAACAAAAGCCAGACACCAACACACAGAGCCATATTAAACCTCCTTCGCAGCCCTGCAGACAGCACAAAACGCCTCATTATTAAACAAATTCCACAGACACCTCTCTCGTGTATATTTATGTGTTCTGCTCTTAGGAGCAACCGGATAACATGTCGATACCTCTCCGAGTCTCCCCTTCACTGAAGTGTGTCTGCCAGGACGGGCGTGGCTCTCTGTACGTGGGGGCATGTCCATGCCAATACGTCAGCACTTTAATATATGTGCGACCATGCATATGTACAACTCAACATGTCAGTAGCCATTGGCTACACTTGTGAAACGTGGACCCCCTGGCGGAACATCTGCACCGTATAAAAACTTTCTGGCTGGCGTGCTTACAATCCATCCTGGGTATAACCAAGTTGGATTGTGTTAGGAACTCACAATTTCTCAAAAGATCTGGACAAAGTCCCATTGGTGAGCTCTTCAGGCAGGGGAGGCTGTGGTGGTTTAGTTACGTAGCCCGCATGTCCAGTAACCACATGCTCAAGCAGCTTCTGTTTAGCGGGGCAGAGGGTGCTAAATTGGCATGGCACAGGCTAAAGATGAGATGGACTGATGTGGCACAGGATGACATGGAGCTAAGTGGGCGTGCTGAAGACTGGTACCAGCGGTGTCAAGATCGATCTCTGTAGAGCAGGATCGCGAAAGATGCTTCGGGGCAGTTGGAGATTGTCACCCTCTAATAACAATGGAGGGCAAAGGAGTGATGTTCACAAGAGTGAGCGGAGCGTCGGGCGGCTAATACACAGCAAGTTGGCAGTGCAGGGAGCACAGGTGGTGCATCTGCGAGTCATCTCAGTCAAGCAACCCATAACGCCTTGATCTGTCCCGTGACCTCCACTTCACATGGCCTCAAGATGCATATGACCTCACACAGGCGCTGTGGTGACGTCACCGCCGTTGTGTGGCGAGTGGTGGTTGTTGCTATTGTTGGTCTTACTGCCTCTTTAACCTGGGCATTCCTTGGTACATCAGCATAAGCGCTCATCCTCGTATATTGTACTCTCTGTTGTGTGCCATTAGGTACATTTCTGCAGCTTTAGTCATCTCAGGTAGAAATTGTTACCAGATCCTTAGGACCCACTGTGAGAGTCTGTTCCTGTATCAGTCGCCCGTACTCTGCATTTACTGTTCTTAATTTTACCCATCTCCGCAAATTGTGTTCCAGCCTCACTATAAATTGAGCGATATTCGCCCACCGCTGATTTGGCTTCCCTGATTTTTCTCCTAAACCTCTCGTTGGAAATATGTAATCACTGCAGTAATGCCACATTGAGATGATCATAGTCCTGAGCGTCACCTATGATCAGCCGTTGGTACATCACTGGCGCTATCCGTGTTAGTAACGCGCTGAGGTTTATTGCCCAAATGTCGGTTGGCCAATTATGGCAGAATGCGTGTCACTCAGAGTGTAGGAGAATGTATCATATGTGTCTCTCGATTCATTAAAATCGGTCAATTTAGGCGCCCCAATGTGCACTTCCACTGGTTCCTGTCTCTCCTGGGAGCTGGTTGCATCTGGTCGCTTAACCGCTGCCAATCGCTGATGCATTGCTTCTAACGTCATCTCGGCGCGATGCAATGCCACATTTTCCTTTTCATGATCGCTTATTCTATTTTTCTCCTGTTCCTCTTCACATTCATCTCTTTCTGCAGTTCTCTTGGCTCTTTGTGAAGCTTTACCGAACAGCAAGCCCGTAGGAAGGAGGAAAAAGTTTCAGAAAGAGCCTCCGTCTTACGGGCTTGCTGTTCGGTAAGGGATTTCTGTGTGGGGCGGCGCCCTCATTGACAAAAGCATTAGCTCGTACAGGTCATTAGGCGTCCTGTGCCACAGGACGTCTGTAAGAGCCTTACGTAGCTCGTACAGACGTCATGTGGCACAGGACACCTGAGGATGCCTCCAATATGGGAGGAAAAACGTCCCGAAGGAGAGAGGAGGCACGATCAACACGGCTTTCCCGAAAGAGAAGCTTTTCGAATTAATGAATCATCAAGCGTTGCAAATCTTCATCAGTACAATGCATGCATCCATTTATTGTCATGCCGCTTATCCGGGTCCGGGTTGTGAAGGCAACAGCCTTAAGAAAGCAGTACAATACAATAATGCGAAAGTCTAATACATTACTTACATGCTGGATCCAAGTAGGTACATTTGCTGAACCATACAGTAAACGACTGTGTGCTTACAACCATGAGAATGGGCATCAACCTAGGACGGCTTTCAAACTGCATTGAAGCCCACAAGAGCCTTGTCTCAGCCAGCTGATAAAAGTTGGCCAAGTCAATGTACACATAAATACACGCGTGCACATTGTAGACGAATAAAAAATATTTAAGCAAATAGTTTGAGTAGAGTATTAAACAATGTTCAATACACACTTTCATACTGTATGATTTGCAAATTATTCACGACAAAAAACATACCTCTCCCATCGTTCTGGGGTTCACTGCTTGGTGCCATAAACAAAGCCACGTGTAGTTGTCTAGGATGTGGCCAGAGGCAGCGGCTTCACAGAATCAAACTGCAGCTCAGGGTTGGAAAGGAGTGACGGTCCCTTTGTGATCACTCTCCGCCATAAACCCATTAAACGGAGGTCGATTCTCAACCACAGCTAACATCTATTTTGAGAAATATCTGAACCAATATTGTACCCCCCCTTGTTTGACGTATTATCAAACAGCCCCCATGACCGACATACCATGAGGCGTTTATGCAGCAGTGGATTAATAAAGCGTGTGAATGAGCATTATTTTAACGTAAAGTATGTCATGGCTCAGTCATGAAGTGGTAATCTTCGTGTTTATATAATTGTTTTTGTGATCCCTAAATTAAAACCATGTGTGTGACATTTTGTGACATCTTGGGATTTCTAGAATAGTGCAGATACGAAGTAAGATTTGAGCGTATTATGTATGATTTATTGATTACGACAATGTCGAGAGAATCAATTGCCAATGAAATATGTAGTGTATGTTTCTAC
>JAZEWT010000001.1:21028509-21041525 GCA_036362905.1 Mordacia mordax
TGAAGATTTTTTTTTATGAATGTGTTCTTGAGAACTGTACAACAGGGATTATGACGGCTCAGAGTAAAATGGTGATTGAGCATTCATGTTCACATGGCTTGATGAACATTTGGTTATGAATGAGTGTGGAATATTGCTTCATTGGGCACACCATTCTCGAAGGAAAAACATCGCTCCTCACCCGAAAGGAATAAATGCATATATCTTTTTGTAAATGTGTTTGAAATTCAAAGGCGATTAAATATATATTTCCTAATTCATTATCGAGTTAATACTCTGGGTTACGAAATGAACCATGCAAATTACTGCACGGATATAATTGCTCTTAAGAAAATATTAAACGTGAATGCTATCACTTTGAAAGGCAATGAACAGAATTTTATAATAAAATAAACATTTGTCACTTATCAATATCTATGCATTTTACCCACATAGAATATAAATACTGCAACTCGTAAAAAAATATCTCATTAGATGGGCTGCCATGGAAAGGCACATGCTTTTTAAAGGATTTCATTAACTTTTCCTTGCATCCTACCATAAATAAGAACCATTATTATGAATCGCATACTTATTGCTGCATCGCTTCTATTACCATCTTTTCGACACGCTCCAATTGAAATTTGTACATGTTTAAAAGTGTTCAAGGTAGAATGCAAAAAAAATATATGGTGAAAAAAATCTGTACAATGTGGACATCTGTCACAGATGGAACCACAATTTCGTTTATACATTTTAAGAAAAAACATGCATTAAACATGGCTAGGCCTGCCACTTTGTCTCTTGGGTAGAATAGAATTGGCAAGTCTCTTCTGCAATATTCATGCGTTTTGCCATGGCTCACTACCCACTGTCCGCGGGCACTGCAATGTCAACCGCAGAACTGCATTCGACTTCATGTCTTCCCTGAGTGGACATTGTGCCGTTGTTGTTGACGTGCTGTTCTCTGCGCAGCTCTGCGCAGCGCTTTGTGACCCTCGGGTGAAAAGCGCTATATAAATGCAATTTTTATTATAAGTGCTTCCATATATGACAGATTATTTTTCTACCAAATTTCTAGGAAAAGATTCGTCTACATAGTCGAATATGATTTTTTTTTATTTGATTGTAGTTTTACGTTTTGCTATGGTTTTTGGTTTAAACGTTTGAGTATTTGGGCTCTTCTACAGTAAAACGTTGTTTTGAAAATGTTCATAACATGACAGTTTGTTTAAAATTCTATGCGATTTTTGGTTAGATATAAAGTAAACATCTATGATATGTTATGGGTACTTTTTGGCCAGTATACATATATAAGATTACAACAGGTTTTACCGTATCTGGCGATTATGCAGGTGGCTTTTGAAAACTGGACGCATTGCAAAATGTGTCTATTTTCGTGTTTGGGATCTTAACACCTACATAATCGCCAGATACGGTAAAACCTGTTGTAATCTTATATATCTATGATATATGTTTTCTATTCTTTAACTTTCACAGCTCTTATGAATATATATTCTAGAATGTGAAGGTAGTCCTGATGTCAAACTATATCAAATCAAAGACACGTATATTTTTTATTTGCTATGTATTGTTTCGTTTTCTACAAATATTTATAACTGTGTATATCGATCATCAACAGCTTTTAAAAAAATCTAATGCCTCTTCAAGCTGTTGCTATCTCAGTGTCTCGCAACAACATTCCATAGCTGCATTACGTAAGCTATCATCACTTTCAGGATTGTGTCTTGACCCAGCTCACTTACGTTTCTTTACGGACAATATGATAGCTTCAACTTTCGTCTGTTCTCTGGTGATTTTATTCCGATTTTTGTTTCTCAGTGTAAATTCCAAGCATCTACCTCTCCTTGCTTCTTTGTGCAGCTTGTCAGTGTTTGATTCATATGTTTTAAGCAGTACCCATTATGCTGCTGCATGTCATTCCAGGTAATAGACACTGATTTCGAACGTTTATTTCTCTCGATACATTGTTACTGATATGTTGAATTTCACGTTTAAGTGCAGTTTTTACTCCAGACTAATCTCATCTGCCTGCTTCTATTTAACAGTTTACTAGTGCGAAAACCATTTACCACTGTGAAGTGGACAGACATTTGCCCTTTAATTTCCAAGTTAACCCCATCGTGAAAGCCACTTTATCTGAGAGAGATTCGGCAAATGAGCTATACTCTGGGCAGTGCAGCCTCAGCAGGATGCTGTGAAATTGGTTGGCTGAGCTTAAGCTAAAACTAAGCACCTTTCCTTATTGTAGCCGTACAGCTCGTTTGAAATTCTGCTCACAGAATCGGAATTACAGACACATTATATCTCATTTGGAATTTATTAAAAAATTACCTACAAGTTGATATTTTCTTCTCATCGTGAAGAGCCCATGTGCTAATTGAGTCTATATGTAGCACTCACTGTCTATGCGTGCGCTTAATTTCTGATTTACTGTTGATGCAAGGTCATTTTATCTTTTTCAGGTGTCATGTATAATATAAGCAGAATGATGCAGTGGATTTGTATCGCTTTGTGCAATTTACTTGGGTGCGAAAGTGAGTGGCTAATCTCTTGTTAGCTTTTGAAATGTGGCTCCAGTCATCTCCCAGGTTTATTGTAAATATTGAAAAAAGTTCAGTAGTGATGGAGCTACTAAGCTGAATTTGACAAATGATCAGGTCGAAGATAATTTGTAATTTTTTGCTATTTCCCATAAACTAGATAATTTATTCAATGATACCGGTGTACTCTTTGAGGAGGAGTTTTGTGGACAAACATTCCAGGAATACGTTTCGGATTGAAGGATTTAAGATAAAGGACAATTTTGAGTCTTTCCACTTTTTACTCATGTTAAATGCTAACAATGGTAATATCACCTGATGACAAGTGGAGTAATTTTTGGCAAAGCAGAAAGCGCCTGAGGATACCTCTAACGTGTGAGGTGAAACGTCACGATGGAGGGAGAGGGAGCGATCGACATGGTTGTCCCGAGAGAGCAGCTTTTCGAAGCAAGCATCATGCATCGAGCCATGAAAACCTACATCATTACAATGCTCATCTCATCTCATCTCATTATCTGAAACCGCTTAATCCTATATAGGGTCACGGTGAGCTGGAGCCTATCCCGGAAACACAGGGCGTAAGGCAGGAATACACCCGACGACGGGACGCCGGTCCATCGCCGGGCATTGCGGGACAATTTTAGTCTGCGAGCCAATCAACCTATCCAGGAGCATGCTTTTGGACTGTGGGAGGAAACCGGAGTACCCGGCGAAAACCCACGCGGACACGGGGAGAGCATGCAAACTCCACACAGAAAGGCACCCGAGCCGAGAGATTCGAACCCGGGACCTTCTTGCTGTGAGGCGTCAGCGCTAACCACTGCGCCACCGCGCCGCCCTCATTACAATGCTCATATTGTTTTTTATTCATAATGCACAATGTTTGCAAGTTAAATTCTCATTGGGGGTGTCTCAGCCCACCATTCTTCCAGGGTAGATAAGATTGGTATTTTGTGATGACATCGGTAGTTGTCGTAGGGATAGACTCACCCCGACCATATCTATATAGAAATGTTTACCACTGGCTCAAGGCTGTAAATATGAGACGAGCGCTGCCTCAATGCTTATTTGAGCAGGAGATCACTTTCACTTTTTTTACTTATTATACAATGCCCTACATACATTTTTAATTATTGCGCAACACCTGTAATCTTCTTGCCCTTATAACTATAGACCTAGACCTATGCTTCATTTTCCGGAAAGCCACTGGTTTATTCTTTCTACTGAGCACATTCATCTGCATTTACTTTGCATATAAAAGAAATAATTATTTTCCAGAGAGATGCCGGTAACAGGATACACCAATAGTACCCTATACATTATCACAGATAGAGAAGCGTTTTACTTAAACAAATTTCATAATATTTACACAAAAAGTTACTCTGAAATACAAACAGTGACAGGAATCCTTATTTTTATTGCAAGTCAAGATGACATCACCGTTCTTTCTGAAGATTTTGCAAACATTGTTATGATCTCATCTCATCTCATTGTCAGAAACCGCTTAGTCCTGTACAGGGTCGCGATGAGCCGGAGCCGATCCCGGCAGACACAGGGCGCAAGACAGGGATACACCCACGGTGGGACGCCAGTCCATCACCGGACACTGAGGGCAATTTAGTCTGCTAGCCAATGAACCTATGCAGCACCATGTTTTTGGGATTGTGGGAGGAAACCGAAGTATCCGGCAAAAACCCACACGGACACAGGGAGAATTTGCAAACTCCACACAGAAATGCACCCGAGCCGAGATTCTAACCCGGGTGCTTCTTGCTGTGAGGCGACAGCGCTACCCACTGGGCCACCGTGCCACCCCCATTGTTATGATGGTAACTACAAATTCATATTTTTCCAGATCGTTTTCATTATTATCAAAACCGAAAAATGTTTCGAAATAAATATGTGTAGACACACACTGGTGTAAAGCAAAACGCTCCCTGTGGATGTTATATAGCATACTGTCATTTTGGGTAGATAAGCTCTCAAAATGTATTTGATTCTTTGTGCCCTTTGCATATCATCACTCCCTTTAATGCAATAATAATGAATGAATAATGTGCAAGAAGGAGCATGCTAAAATCCAGCAGTAGATTGATCGCGGTTAATGAAATACATAGGAATATATATATTTTTTGGGGTGGGGGTGGAAGGTCACCACTCCTATAACCTCATTAATAATGTACACTGAGAAGATTCACGAGCAAACGAGAGATTGCAAGCATGCATTCACACATATGGAAGAATGCACATATGCTCAGCGACCCCTTCATACATGTACAGAGAGACATATTTTCATGCAAAGCTTTGTGCAACCATTTGCATAAACGACAGCTAATATGTGCACGGAAATATGCGTGCAAGTGCAATACTAAAGCTAATATATCAAATTGCAAAATCATACGTGCATTAAGTCACAGTTATCTCTGTTGAGGGCATTTCAGGTGGGTTTTATATTCCTCCCAGCACTTTATAGAAAGCACTTTGTGAAGCACGTGTGTTTTAGAACGCGTGCAATATTTATATCACCACGATCAGCCATGACCAATATACCACTGGTATCACTCAGTCCTTCAATACAGCCTTCCACATGGTACCCGCACAAGAGCTGGTATTTTTTTAAATAAATCATAATGCATAAGTGATTATGATATATGGTAACTTTCATTTATATTACATACAGCACGTGTGCGTGGGTTGTATAATTCCTATTTAAATATCTTTGTGTATTTTTTTGCATACTGTTGAGCCTCAGCATTGCCCTAAACCGCAGTATATCTCCAAACCTCAGAATACATATAATAATAATTGCATTTATAGAGTGCTTTTCATCCGAGGGTCACAGAGCGCTGTACAGAGCTGCGGAGAGAACGGCATGTCAACACCGACATAAGAATGGATAATCAGCAACAGTAACGTTTTTTTGGACTTTTTTTACAAATCCGAGCCGTGGAGGAAACGGCATGTCAACAACAACATCTGGCAGTTCATTTGAAAGTCAAATAGTAGCAAGAAATTATAGGACATAAAGTAAGCAGAAAAAAATTGATAATGCTTCAATGAACAAGGAAATAAATGGCAGAAAGCGAGCATTCCGGCATGACAACATTGAGCCACATCAACAGTCCTAGCCAGAGGGCTGGAAAGCCTTGTGGAATAAGTGAGTCTTGAGACGAGATTTGAAGATGCCCAGGGACTCTTCTTCTTGTTGTTTACTGTATGTCTACACGGTGTCTACGTCAACCCCTAGTGGGGTATTCATGGCTGTGGTCGCCGAGGTGACCGACTACACGGTTTGCCAGGCCACGTGCAGCCCCCGCGATACTCCATCGCGGGCACTGGGGAATGATTTAACCAACTGTCAATTAACATGGGCATGTTTTGTGATGATGGGAGGAAACCAGAGCACCCGGCGAAAACTCACGCGGACACAGGAAGAACTCACAAACCCCACACAGAAAGGCACCCGAGCCGGGGAACCAAACCTGGGCCCTTCTTGCTGTGAGGTAACAACGCTACTCACTGTGCCATCGCACCTTCCCCCAGAGACTCAGCTGATCGACTCTCCAATGGAAAGGCATTCCAGAGTCTGGGAGCATCGTGCGAGAGAAGGCTCTGTCACCCATCGAATGGAGGTGTGATCTGGGCACATGCAGCAAGCCTGTATTGGAGGATCAAAGTTGTGGTGTTTAGGAGGGTGCTTGAAGTAGGTCACGGATGTATGTCGGAGCAGCGCCAGTGAGAGCCTTGTAGGTGAGAAAGGGGATCTTGAATTCAATCCTCTGTTTAAACGGTAACCAGTGGAGACACATCAGTACTGGGTATTTGTGATCGTGGATGGGTGTGCAAGTGAGGACTCCAGCAGCTGCATTCTGCACATGTTGGAGACGATTGATCAGGTATGCAGGGGTGCCAGGAAGCAGTGCATTGTAGTAATCGATTCGTGAGGAGATCAAGACGTGTATTAGCATCTCAGCATCAGCGGGTGACAGGATGTTGTGCAGTTTGGCTCTATTTCTGAGATGAAAATAAGCTACCTTCGTCACCTTGTCGATGTGTGTCTCGAAACTGAGTGAGGAATCAAGAGTCACACCTAGATTCCGAACTGCCTCAGCAACTTTAATGGTCTGGTCGTCAAGTATCAATTGAATAGGTTCAGCCTTAGACAATTGATGCTGTGTTCCGACCAGCATAACTTCTCCAGTCACCATTTCGTTCTGGGAAATTTGAATTGAGCCAGGTCTTCACAGTTGACTGTGAGGATGATATGCAAAGACCAGACGCATTGATGGATGGCTCTGCATCGATATAGATTTGTATGTCATCGGCATAGCAATGGTAGCTGAGATTGGGGCTATGCAGGATATGGCCAAGTGGTTGTTTGTAGATGCTGAAGAGGAGTGGGCCAAGAACTGAACCCTGAGGAACTCCAGACAAAACAGTTGATGAATCTCTGAGTCGCCTTAACCTACATTTAAGATCCATTTACAAAAATATTCCCTCAAAACGTCATAAATAAACTGGTGGGGACTTGCAATGTGAGTTAGCTTGTTCTCACAGTGAGCTATTGTTGGACGACTCAGTCTCTTCATTTTTGCTTTGCCTTGTTATTTACCTGCACATCGGAGTGACCATAATTAGCACACAACATATATTTAGAAGAGGCAAAGACGAGTGCCTTGAGTCACCAGCACTCAGCTGAGTGAGCTCTTGCGATTTACGTTGGACAGAACATGGGACAACTGTGTTGACAAAAGTTTACACAGAGGAGGTTCAATTGTGACGAGAAGCAAGAGGAGGGGTGACCACGAAATTAACTGACAAGGCAGCAAGGCACAATAAATTATCAACATCAATTTAATAACCCAAATAATGATGAGAATCAACGTGCACCCGTCACTCAATTAGTTTGCGTTGTAAAGATCTGCATACTGCTCTATGCTCCGTTGAAATATTTTCCGCCTCATGACATTCAATTTAAATGACGTGTGTTACTTTCAGTCGATGCTCTGTAAATACAGAAAAGCCCACGCTCTGGTGTTTGGAGGTGTATATCACTTATTGGTGACTGCAGTCCCAAGCAGTCCGTTGATCTAGTCCCCGTCGCTATATCACACACACACAGCAATAGCTTGCAGATGCCATGTACACACGACGGGGTTCCGTTGTTATATCACACAGAACAATAGCTCCCGCTCAGCAGCTGGCCTCACAGCTGGTTGCTGTGAGTGTCATTGTCGCTGCTGGATCGGTGTCGTTCCTACTGGCTCCGTCAGTCCCCGGTTGCAGCCTCGCTGCCGTGAGTCCGTGTTTGAGAAGGAGCAGTCGCGGTTCACCCGCGTTCAGGGTGCTGGGGTTAGCAGTGTGGTGTAGCACTCTTGAAGTCGGTTCATCCAGCTCTCAGGTTTCTCTCACTCGGCAGTGCCGGCGAGGATAATTGTTGTAGTGACGTGGTGGTGGCTCTCTGCGCTGTACGCGGCAGTGTGATGTCTCAGTTGGTCACCTCCTGGCGTCTCTTCGGAAATGTCTCTGCGATGTCTTTCAAGTGTTCTTGGCGAGGTTTGTCCAGCCCACTCCGCAGTTGCTCTTCATGCCTCTGTGGGTCCCGTTTCGAATCGTCTACATTGCTTAAGGCTTGCCTGCGTTCCTCGCGAGATGTTTATCAGAGTTGCTCTCAATGATTCACCTCTCACCCCACGCTAAGCAAGTCTCTGCAGATTTAATCTGATTTTCAGGGTAACAGGAGAAGGAATACGATTGTGATCCCTCTCGCCAGTCCCGCTGAGTGTGTACGTGTATTTACGCTGCGGCCCGCCATCATCCGTGGCACAGCGGATCATTTTTCATTACCTTCATCATTATTAATTGGGACCAATTCCGTCGGTCCTATTGTACTCGACTAAATGGATCACTTTGTGTTTCCATTCGTTTATTTGAACAGTTCTGACGGATGGAAGCAACGTTTTTTTTACTGAATACTATTGAGCCACCAGGATTCCTCAGAAATCTCTTAAATGTATGGTCATTTAACAATTAAATATAGGCTTTATATAATCTCACTATGATTGACCTTTATTTTAGGAACAGAATAATTTGTTCTGTTGGCTGAAGAGCAGGAGTAACAGACATTACCTTGCTGTGCACGCTGCATGATAAGCAATTCCAACCTGGCCAGTGAGCAGTGTTTATGCGTTTTATTTATCACAATCACACTCAGTGGGTAATTCATATATGTTTTAGTAACAATTGACATTGATACATGCAGCAATGTGCATACATGCGCTCTTAAAATAACAAGGGGATATATATTAAGTTATTTTTGGAGGTTGGGAGTGTTATATTATGATGTGTATCATCAATTTTTTGCCTAAATTTGCCACGAACAACATACATTGCAGGAAATAACTGCTTTGTGAGCATACAAATATGAAGAAGAGTGACGTTTTTGTTTGGTCAAATGAATTTGTAATTATTTAAACAACGACGATTCTGAAAACGTATATTTTTTACAGTATCCATCACTGTTGAATTTTACTAAGATATAGACTATAAGCTCTTGGATTTATTGGTATTCTCAGACACAGCCTTTTTATTTTTTACAACCATATTTCAATTTTGGCGGCATGGTGGCCCAGTGGGTAGCGATGTCACCTCACAGCAAGAAGGTCCCGGGTTCGAATCTCGGCTCGGGTGCCTTTCTGTGTGGAGTTTACATGTTCTCTCCCCGTGTCCGCGTGGGTTTTCGCCGGGCACTCCGGTTTCTTTGCACAGTCCAAAAAAACATGCTGCATAGGTTAATGTGCTTGCAGACTAAATTGCCCACAGTGCCCGTTGATGGACTGGCATCCCATCATGGGTATATCCCTGCCTTGCGCCATGTGTCTGATGGGATAGGCTCCGGCTCACCACGACACTGTACCGGACTAAGAGGTTTCTGACAATGAGATGAGATGAGATATTTCAATTTCGAAAACGAAGAATTCAAAGCGTAATTCACTTACTGTTGGTTTGTACTGTTAGATTATACTCTATTGCACGCATTTTCCCCCCCAAAAAAGTCATGCAAGTGCACATTTATGCATTCTCTACATATGCGTGTAGACGGAAAACAATGTTATGTGGACTGACACAAAAAGCACTGAACACAAATTGTTCGTGGAAAATTTGTGGAGACAGTAACGTTATTTTCTGGGATGGAGAGTTGTGATGACGTGGCCGGTCCCTCTCCACGATCTGCTGTGCACGTCTTGGAACATCTTTGATGTTGCAACACAAACATAACAATCCAACAATGGCATCGTCTGTTAAACATCTGATAGCAGCTATAGGTTGGAAACAAAATGGCTTTACTCATCCGTTATGCAACTCATGCATCTGCGTTGTTTTAAGCTTTTTTAAAATTCTATTTGTGAAAAAGACAAAAAAAGGAAAAACTGCAGAAATGTATTGTGCTGTCATCACGCAGCAGTAGCAGCCAAGCTACGTCTAAGCCTGCTGTGTGCTGAGATGGGAGGTAGGGTCGCTTAGCTGACTGGATAGGCTTGCTGATTCTATTTTCCGCTGGCTGCACACACATTGCAGTGCTGACGGCGTGTGACCAACTCTGTGCAGAGCAAACAGCCCACCAGAACCCATCGGCTATGTTGGGTACAAGCCACAAAACGCTACTGTTATTAAATTGTATTAATCTCCTGTGGGCTTTCAAGCTAGTGCTGTCAACGTTCTCAAGTTGCATGTTTTCAATTGCATTGCGGTGACATAGTAAACAGTATATAGTTTTAACATCACAGGCACCGTGGTGTTTCTTTATGGGTTCGTTGAATAATTAGAATCACTTTGAAATGTGTAATGTATTTTCTTTAAATGATTTAATTTAGCAAATAATTGTTACAACTGATTGGAAATTGTACCTTCATGTACTTTATTTTTCTGTGCATATATCATACATGTATGGTTAATTGTTGTACATATTACATTTGATGCTGATTTACTACTATTGGGCAAATGGGAAACACCATTAAGGAAAATAATTCATTCAAAATTTGTAGCTCAAATTACATTAAATTACTGTAATGTTCATGCTGGCATTTAGTCATTTATATTGTTACGAATGCACAACATGACAATATACAAATTTCAATATTCTCTACATGTATAAACATATACTGTTCATAATTTGCATGTGAGGTGGTAATACAGAAATGAGAAGCGTATCTATGACCATTGGGTGAAAATTGCTCTAAAAACGCAATTATTATTACTATTATGCCCGTATCTATTTACGCAGAACTTTCCGTGATTAACCCTCTCGTGTGAATGGTTGGTTGGCAATGGCCAAACATCTCAATACAGGCTCCTCCTGATATATAAGACGGAGGCGCGGTGTAACTTTCCTGGGATAATTATATGCCATCATTATTATTATTGCCAGACACAACGATCTCCTACATAGCCTTTACGGACTGTTGAGGCAAGTGATATTATCGAGCACAAATTAAGGCTGGAACAGCACACGAGAGAGTGGGTGACTAGCACCACCCCCAGATGTCTGTCTATCCATTGGTAATGTTTATATGGATGGTCTCATGGGCTTCTGGGATAATCCCAAATTATACTATATTTTGAGAAAATAAAATGTTCTTATATAAAAACTGTTAATTGTAATGCACAAAAAACACTAACATGACAATATCCTCAAATTTAAATGGCGTATATATTAGCCCACTTGTTGATACATATAAAACTCACAAAGCCACTGTTTTGTGAGCAATAACATAATACACATTCTAACTTTCTAATGACACATACTACCTCATGTTTTTTCAAACGGTTGGTAGAAATATACAAAATGTGGGTTCAAGAAAGGGAACATTGATCTGTTAAAGTAATAAAAATGTACTTGTAATTATTGTTAATATTTTTTGCCAAGATTACTATTTCTTTTATGCAGACCTTGACTGGTCTACCCAACATAAATCAATCCATAAGACTGATGTTATGATTCTAAATTGATCGATCCAAAAATTGATTTGTTTGAAAATTATAGTCCTGTAGACTGCAGTAACAAACTACATTCATCATGTGTGTGGTATAAATGAGAAATCCCAGCAAGTCAGGTCAATGATTATGAAATAACAGAAATGCCAAGACTTTCGTGTGGTTGGTGATAAGAAATCGCAAATAACGGATAGCGTATCAGTTTTGCATGCTTACCATCGAGGTAGTTTACCAGTAGAGTCTGTAGTGTACTAATTTTGGGTTTCAGGGCTCGATGCATGATCGTTGCATCACCAAAGCCGGTCTTACGGGATAGCCGTGTCGAGCTATCCACCCCTCTCATTTGTGATTTCACCCGCATCTCCTCCCCACGTTGGAGGCATCTTTCAGGTGTGCTGAGACTAAATGAAATGTGAGTGTGCTGTTCTATTTTTTATAAAGACAGTTCACTGCTTTGCTCACATTCTTTTGATCCTTATCATGCCCATAATGAGGCTATTATTTATTCAATGCCTTACCCGCACTCCATTGATTCTTGTCATGCCCTTCCTCTCATCGAATCCCATCCACCCACGTCCCTCCCATTCCCTTTCCTCGATGCTTTTCAGTTCGCTATTAAGAGATGGCTATTGTTAATTTCTCTACTGCAATAGAGAATCACAAAAAAAATACGACTAGAAAACAAGAAATGAGAATAAAACTCAGCAAAATGTGGAAACCAGCTTTAAAATGAACAACAACCAGCTCTAAAAAGTGAACTACAAACGATCAAGTTGGGGGGGCGGAGGGGAGGGGTGCCTGATGAAAGAGAGGGCATGACAATGATCAAGGGAGTGCGGGTAAGGTATTGAATATACGACATCATTATGGGTATGACAAGGATCAAAGGAACGTGGGCAAGGCAGTGAACCGACTTTGACATAAATCGCACGGCACACTCACATCTCACTCAGTTTCAGCATGCATTAAGATGCCTTCAATGTGGGAGGCGAAACATCACGAAGGAGAGAGGGTGAGCACTCGACACAGCTATCCTGAAAGAACATCTTTGGAAAGCAGTCATCAGAACAGTACTGGCAATCATTGCCAAACGACGCCATCTGCTGTAAAGTAGACACGCGTTTCACGGGCTATTGTACTGTGATGTATAGGTTAAAATCCTAAACGAAAAAAATACCAACCAATGCTAAACACTGATAAATTACTTTCATCGGACTGGAGGACACATTAGAGCATTAGATTCCGTGTGAGGATATTACAACACGTTATGTCAACGTCAGATGACAGCATTTCACATGCTTAATATTCACCATCTGTCCCGTGAGTACACTGCTGCTTAGCCTTAGCATAGTACCACATTTGCGTGCTTGAGTCATCCAAATCTCATCTCTCATCTCATTGTCTGAAACCGCTTAGTCCTATACAGGGTCACGGTGAAGCCGGAGCCTATCCCGGCAGACACAGGGCGCAAAGCAAGGA
>JAZEWT010000001.1:21041544-21053315 GCA_036362905.1 Mordacia mordax
GGCACCCGAGCCGAGAGATTCGAACCCGGGACCTTCTTGCTGTGAGGCGACAGCGCTAACCACTGGACCACCGCGCCGCCCCAGTCATCCAAATGTACAGGTTTAATTTTTCAAAGCAAATCCTCTACATTTACGTGGTTCTACTACAATGCTGACACGCCCAAATTTTTTTTTGTGACCATATTCATACACGATAGTTTTTCTGTGAAATTAGGCACCTGCAATTACCATAGCTGCAGCATGCACAGCATATATTTATCATGAAATAATAAATCTTCTCTCATAGTACTATTGCTTTTGTGTATGCAAGCTATACGTCGATTGAATTTAGCAACATATATAGAAATTATCTCCACCAATTTCTAAAGCTTTGCTCATTTTCTTTCCCTTGAAATATGCATGGGTTTGTGACACAAGATCTGGTCTTGTGTAATTGTATGAATTATATTCGTGGATATATGTTTGTTAACTGCAGTAAAGTTACCGATCATCAGATATGTCTCAATATGGTAATTAGCGATGTGCACCCACATAAGACGTCTTCTGAAGTTGTAAATCATCACATATCTAATTTGCATGCAGTACTACTTTAAAAAGACATCCAATGGACAGAATTGCATTTGTCTATATTCTTTAATGTAAATGTCATAACGCACACCCTGGAGGAAAAGACGAATTGTCCAACGCAGGGTTACCATTTGTTACACTAATTGATTCTTTTTTGCAGCTGGAGTCTCTGTGTGTGGAATCAATGGAGGTAATGCAGCATTGTGTAACACAAAAGCAGACCGTAATTAAAACGTGATCCTGATGGCCAAATTGAATCCGAGAAAACGTGAGTTTGATCCAATCGACTCGAAAACGGAACTGAGTCGTGATTGGACTTGAACTGTGCACCCATCACACATTTTGCAAAATCAGTCAATAAAATGTTACTTCCGTTTAATGATTATAGTTCCTATTTTAACGATATACTCTTTCATCATAGGTCTAAATATAATCGAAACACCTAATGAAATGTCCTTTTGAAAATGCATGTTTACTTCCAGAAGTGCTTTTTTGTGCAAACTAGAAATTCTGCTGGGATCGATCCACGGATAGTGTTTACAAGCAATGGCATTTTTCCTGTTGGTTTCATTATGTTTAGTTTGGAGAAATAGTTAACATAAAATTATAAATTAATAATATCTCATGTGGCTTTGTTATTGCAAACATAATTTCTCCATCAAGTTGTCATTGAAATAAACAAATTGCCACACTCATGAATGTAATCTCACAATCTCATCTCATCTCATTGTCTGAAACCGCTTAGTCCTATACAGGGTCACGGTGAGCCGGAGCCTATCCCGGCAGACACAGGGCGCAAGGCAAGGATATACCGACGATGGGACGCCAGTCCATCGCCGTAATCTCACAATGATACTTGTTTAATGAGGCCAAACTCATTAGTTTGAACGTCTGTGGAAATGAGCTATGCTATACCAATAACTTTCTTTTAAAGCCATTTTTTGGATAAGACAGGAATTAATTCAAGGTTAGATACGCCGTGTAATACGCACTGTAATGATCGAGTAAACGTAACAAAAAATGTCTTGCCAACTGAGACCGAGGGACTATATCTAGCAGACAAAATTAGACTATCACACCTGTGCTTAACATGCCCGGCATCGCGAAATTGGCGGCGATCAATCTAACACAACGATTCCCTTCATTAACGAAAACACGGATGCGTCTCAGCGTGCCTTTAATTAATACAACCTTGTTATCCTGTTCCCATTTCCCTCACCAATTTATTTAACAAGTATCAACACAAACATTTGAAATGATTTGCACTGGGTACTTTTCTCGTGGGAATAGCACTGACCTCATTCAGTCTGAAGAAAGCAAGCATAGTTTAAAGCAGGTGAGCATGTTAAAATATTACATTGAAGGTACACGTGTACGATAATCATCATATTCGCATATGCTTTGTCATTAGTGTGTACATTTTATCGCAGTAATCCATAAAATCACTGTTTTGGGTCAGGTCACGTAAAAAATATGCGTCGTAAGTCTGATAACATTGGTCACGAAAGCCTTCCATTTAAATGTTTTGCAGTAACTTTAATATAAAGAAGTAAAATAGCGCTCATGCTAATATATAATGGCAAATTGCTTTTATTTACTGCAGCAAAGTTAGATGTGCAAGCTCTTATAAACAACAAACATTTTTGATTCATTAAGAGGCACAGAAAACTAGGAACACATATTAACACCTTTACAACATTTGTTCTATCGCAGGAATCCCGTATGTAGCACTTGCAAGCTCACTGAGTACTTTCTGCTGTAATAAGAAACAAGTTAACAAATGTCTATTCTTACACTGCACTCTTAAATTGTGCATTCTTAGTCTGTCGTGACACGTTTGGGCCATTCAGCAACAAAACAATGCTTTGAATCATAATAAGCGTGAAAAGAGACTGATGTAACTTGCATGTGCCGGTCACCCGCTTACATTTTCCCGTCACATGCCTATGGCAAGCAGCAATTAAGCTGATGCGCTACACCACCTGAACAAGAGGGCTTGACATGGATCTCCACAGGAGCGTGGCGGCCCAAGCGTTTCAAACCAGATGGCGTAGCCCACTGTTAAGGGGCCGCACGGTTGTCTTTGGTGAGGGATCGTCAAACTTCGGGTTGGGTCATCTCTCGGGAACGGTTGCAGTGCAATGGAAACGATGCAGAAAGACACACATGGCAAATGGTGTCAAGGTGAACTTCGTGGCCATATTCTTGGAAATAAAAACACGGGGACTTTTGTTGCGCGTGTAAGTTAGTCTAAGACTACGTTAAACCTTGCTTTAAAACATTCTGGCACAAAGGGAAGACCTGAGGGTGCCGCGAAGCTATGAATCTTTGGGACAAGGAAGTAGCCGTGCTGGGCCGTTCCTAGCACAGCGTGCCACTTAAATATGCACACTTGCATTTAAAATTCAGCTTACAATTAAGCGATATGCATCCCCTGGGCATATTGTTGACTTGACAATGAAGCATGTTCAGCGTCAGTAACCTTAACTCTATTTAGCATTTGGGGATATGGCCAACAATTTGTAGGGTAGTGGGCCGTTCATTTCTTATAGTCTCTCGTTAATAGTTAAGACATAATTGTTCCCGATCCACAGCATTTATTGCTGAAAACATGAAAACAGGTAAGAGAAGTAAGATTATTTTTCAAGGTGAAGAGTAATCAAGAGAATTGAGTTATTTTAATTGGTGTGAAATGTCAATATTCACAGCTGGCAATTTTCGTTTCTGTGCCTTAATTATATACCCTACAAAAACATGTGTTTTCTGTGTTTCCAAACCAAATTTCTGCTTACATATTTTGAAAATGTGCATACTTATATTGGAGTCTGCTTATTGTCGATTTTATCTATTTCCACATTAAAAAATCTAACAACTCTGCTTTCAAATATTCAGAACTGATCCTGAACTCCCTATACTGCATAAGTATTTTTCCATATCGAAAACATGTTTAAAACTGTAGAAAGCAAGTATATTTCGTTTAATAAATAATAATTGGAAAATGTAATCATGTACTGATGTAGGTTAATATGGCTCGGTTCGTGGTGATTGTTTTCCAAAGCTGTGTTTTTGGGATGGCTATGTTGAATGTTTTTTCTTCGCTTAATTATAATAGACGTTTTGCCTCTCAAGTTGGGGGTGAAGGACAGAGGTGGATCGCTCAACAGGGCTATCTCGAAAGAACAGTTTTGAAAAGTAATCATAATGTAACCATGCTCTCATGAAAGTTTTGCTTGTCGGAACCCCGCACCGATTGCCTAAGGCTTGACGAGTAGACCATTGACGTTGCTAGGGCAGTTCGGAGTCTAGGTGTGACTCTTGATTCCTCACTCACCTTCGAGACACACAGCAACAAGGTGAGGAAGGTAGCTTATTTCCATTTCAGAAATATAGCCAGACTGCGCAAGATTCGGTCACCCACTGATGCTGAGAAGCTAATACACATCTTCATCTCCTCACGAATCGATTACTGCAATGCACTGCGCCCTGGCAATCCCACATACCTGATCAATCGTCTCCAACGTGTGCAGAATGTTGCTGCTCGAGTCCTCACTCGCACACACATCCACGATCATATATCCCCAGTACTGATGTCTCTCAATTGGTTACCTCTTAAATACAGGATTGACCTCAAGTTCCTCCTTCTCACCTACAAGGCTCTTACTGGCGCTTCTGCGACATACATCCATGACCTATTGCAGGCACCCTGCTCAACACGACAACTTCGATCCTCCAATATGGACTTGCTGTATGTGACCAGGTCGCACCTCCATTCGATGGGTGACAGAGCCTTCTTGCGCGCTGCTCCCAGACTCTGGAATGCCCTTCATTTTGGAGATTCGATCAGCTGAGTCCTTGAGCATCTTTAAATCTCGTCTCAAGATTCACTTGCTCTGTAAGGCTTTCAAGTCCTCCGGCAAGGACTATTGATGCGGCTCAGTATTGTGCCAGGATAATGGCTGTCTTCTGTCCTGCGCCTGCTCGGGAACATTTATTTCTTCCTTGCTTGTTTCTGATTTTTATTATGTCCTTTTCATAATTTTTTGCTACTATTTTACTTTCAGTTTAACTGTCCTGATGTTGTTGACACCGCTCGGATTTGTAAAAAAAAACGCCAATGAAAAAACGTTATTGTTGCTGATTTGCCGTTTCTTATCTCGATGTTGACATGCCCTTCTCTCCGCCGCTCTGCGCAGAGCTTGGTGACCCTTGGGTAGTGAGCGCTCGAGAAATGCTATTATTATTATTATACGATTAATGTTACATTAAGTCATTTCCAAATATATGTATTAGAAACACTGATAATTTTGAATTTTTAATTTTCAGATCATATTTTACATGTTGTTCTGAAACGATGTGTCTTCATCTTCATCTTCATCCGCTTTAGCCGGGGCCGGGTCGCGGGGGCAGCAGTCTAAGCAGCGATGCCCAGACTTCCTTCACCCCAGACACTTCCTCCAGCTCTTCCGGGGGGACCCCGAGGCGTTCCCAGGCCAGCTGAGAGACATAGTCTCTCCAGCGTGTCCTGGGTCTTCCCCGGGGCCTCCTCCCGGTGGGACATGCCTGGAACACCTCCCTAGGGAGGCGTCCAGGGGGCATCCGAATCAGATGCCCAATGTGTATTTAAAAAAAAAAACCCAAAATATGTTATTGTTGCTGATTTTCCATTCTAATGTCATTGCTGTTGACGTGCCATTCTCAACGCAGCTCTGTGCAGCTCTTTGTGACCCTCGGGTAAAATGCGCTCTATAAATGAAATTATTATTATTAAAAAAACATACATGTTCAATCCAGTGTTTGAGTCACGAGGCATCCATGTGATTATGACTGAGAGCATGTGGAGAAAACCTTAAAATACTATGCACTGCAAATTATACATTTAATACAATCCCTACAAAATACAATAAAATCAAGAGGTCATTAATAGTCTTTATTTCCTTTTGGAAAATCCACGTTGTTGCAAAGGCAATGTTCGACTTCCAAGGTCAGCTATTACAGCATCTCATTATATGCCGATAGAGTAGATTATTAAGGCTACATTCAATGCTCTTATGTGGAACGTGCAAGTAAAATAGTATTAACAACCCAATTCGGTGGAGCAGTGGTGCGCTGGTTAGTGCATTGTCGTTTGAACTTGGTTCTGCCGAATTAGATTCCCAGTCATAGAAAACATCCATGGCGTGTGAAATCTAAATTGTCTCCAGGCTCCCCATTCACGAGCCTGCCGAACCAATATGGTGCAGTCTGTTCAACCAACCCCCATGATCAATACATTATGATGTGGCCTTCATTCAGAAGTAGATTAATGAAGGGTTTCAAGTTATCGTTATAATTCAATATCATCATCAGCCATGGTAAGTCCATTATAAGATGACATTCCTCTCAAACCATTGTCACAGGGACGGTGGCCCAGTGGGTAGCGCTGTCGCCTCACAGCAAGAAGGTCCCGGGTTCGAATCTCGGCTCGGGTGCCTTTCTGTGCGGAGTTTGCATGTTCTCCCCGTGTCCGCGTGGGTATTCGCCGGGCACTCCGTTTTCCTCCCACAGTCCAAAAAACATGCTGTTGCATAGGTTAGTTGGCTTGCAGACTAAATTGCCCTCAGTGCCCGGTAATGGACTGGCGTCCTATCGTGAGTATATCCCTGCCTTGCGTCCTGTGTTTGCCGGGATAGGCTCGGGCTCATTGTTACCCTGTACAGGACTAAGCGGTTTCTGACAATGAGATGAGATGAGGCCATTGGGATGAGGGGTGATGGTCAAGAATCATAATTGAGTGGCAGCCATGGAATGGAACGTATCCGATAGGACATCTAACTTGCAGACAGAGTGATAAAATCAGGTTGTGTGCAAGGGCTCGGTAGTGGATGATTATTATTATCATCACTATTATATTTTAAAATGCTAATTGTACACATATATTATAGCAGTGACAGTGCAAGTTATATAACGTCATGATTGTATCGCACCCATCTTTCAACAAATTGCCCTGAAGACTGCATATTCTTTCCTTTAACACACACTGCTGCCTTGGGGTTTTGCCACAAAATGTCTTGTTAATTGGGATGTGCCGTTCCAATAAGCAGCCACATGCTTTCAACATTTCCAAGGTGCAATACATTTTGCTAATTAACAGATATCGTACCACTAGCACATGACCAAGCCATTTGGTAAAACGGTGTACCCTTGCATGTTTAATGTCACGCTTCTAAAAAATATATATACAGTACACCATCTTTCTACTGATGATCATTATAGCTTGAAACTGTAAAGCTTTTGTCATGGCAATCTCTCTACCGCAGACCATTTCTAATTGTGATTTTCTAAAATTGTTTTGCATGTTTCAGGACTAAAAGGAAAATAATTGAACCCGAATTGAAATTGCACGTTATAAAATGCCTTCGTAACATCTTGGAAGTGTAGGTCCACTTGTTGGATATTTGAAGCTTATTGTTGTAATTTTCTACTTAATCAACATTTATAAGTATTTAACCAATTGCTTTAAATATTATATGAATAGACAACTTGCAATTTTTTTTCTGAGACAATACACACGTTTACATTTGTTTTTTTGTGACAATACTAAAGAGAATGCAGTTCGCACGAGCATTGCATTCTCTTCAGTATCAAAAAACGATGCTATATATTGAAGATCAGCATTTAAACTGAATTGGACACTTTCTATAAACATCTGTCAGGGCACACCAATGGGCCGGCCCCCACACCACCAGCAGACTGTCCGGTGGCACGCCCAGGGGGTCCCGGTTCGCGCGCAATGGTGCCATTCTTCTCACGTGGTAGCAACACCAGCGACGGGGACGGGAGACTTATGTCTTTCAGCGCCTTTATTGACACTAACACAAAACAACGACTAACAGTAGCAACACAACACCGCGCGTCAACTCGGCCCTCTCTCTCCTTGTATTGGCGCTGAGCTCCCGGGCGTGCCCACGTGTACCCCGCTCTATGGGCCGCCACTGCCCCGACATCGTGGCTGCTTAGCTGTCACATTCCCATACGACTGTCACACCGACCACCGCCAATCTCTCTCCCGTCTTTAATCTATCCCCATCCTCGTGCGTGTGTGGTGCCTGACATCCTGTTTACCACCACTTAACGCACCTGGCGTCTCTTCGGACATCCGATCCTTCCGGCCACGCAGCCCGTTTTACCACGAATGAGTGCACCTGGTCTCCTGCCACTCCTCACCTCTCCATGACCTCTTCTTGGTAAATCACCCTCATCAACAGTGTAAAGCCCGACTCCACGACGCGAGCGTCAGCATGCACTCAGCCTGGCACGGCGTGACACCCACTCGGCACCGCTCAACGCGCAAGACCCACTCACCCGTGACATCGTGACCCCCCTCACAGCCCGATCGCTGGGTATGGGTGTGCAGGTGCACCTAGCCTGGCACGGCGCGGGGCTTGGCACCACACATCGACGAGACATTTCACTTTAAATAAATGTTGGCTTCGAGATTTGTTGCAACAGACGAATATACATCGACAACTCAAGCAATTTAATACACTTCAAATGCATCTCACCACTACTTAGTGAGCCGACACAATCTCATTATCTGAAACCGCTCAATCCTATATAGGGTCACGGTGAGCCGGAGCCTATCCCGGAAACACAGGGCGTAAGGCAGGAATACACCCGACGACGGGACGCCAGTCCATCGCCGGGCATTGCGGGACAATTTTAGTCTGCGAGCCAATCAACCTATCCAGGAGCATGCTTTTGGACTGTGGGAGGAAACAGAGCCGACACAATAGCATTGCTAATTTAATTGTGAAGCTCAGAAAGTCACTTAGAGCAGCCCGCTTTTTGCGCTGCTCGTTTGATGCCTTTTTCAGACAGAGAAATTGGCTATTGGAGTGCACATGAAGCATCTTCATCCATTGTTGCTGATAGCTGACCGTGCAGTGCTGTAAATTGAAAGAAATCCATTAGTGTGTTGTACCTCTGCTCCCACGTGTGTCCATAACATCTGGTCGACTCGATCACAGTGACCATATGCCTTCTGTATGTTGCATAAAATGACTCCACTGCAGCAATGGTCAGGCTGTGCTACATTGCCTTTACTATCATATCCCAAGTTGACATTTACCACGATAATCATTGTCCTGGTTAAGGTCTTATAAACAATCATTCTGCAAGATTATGTTGGCACATACTATACTGTAAGTATAGTACTATACTGTACGTATAGTATAGTATGTAAGTATAGTATGTAAGTATAGTATTGAAATATAAACATAATGTGTAGCCATATGTAGTAGTAATCATGTTTTATATGCAAGCATTTAATCAATGAATTAATATTCTGATCACCTTCAGCTTTTTTCTCCACTTCAATCCTTCGTATAAACAGCAAATACTATACACACACGGCGATGGACCGGCGTCCCGTCGTCGGGTGTATACCTGCCTTACGCCCTGTGTTTCCGGGATGGGCTCCGGCTTCACCGTGACCCTATATGGGATTAAGCGGTTTCAGATAATGAGATGAGATGAGACTATACACACAGCAAAATTACAGCACATTGGTTCCACTTCAGTTGGCTCATTTTTTGGTGTTTTCCTTGCCAATAAATGTTTAATGTTTATTCCGGAACCACTCCATTTTTTTGCTAATCGATTGGTGGGTAATTTATAATAGATTATTTAGCAAATCTAATAAATTAATTAATTCACGAATGGTTTTCTTCAAACATTCACTGAATCTGATGAAATGCATCATATCTTAAGCTATGGGGCAGTTTTTTTTTCTTCCGATTTGTGCCGCATTATGGACGTGTGTGGTGTTGAGCAGCCCTGACTGGCATGACCTTAAAGACAACAGCAGTTGATTTGTTTGGATAAAGCAGCCTGGTGGATTGTTGTGCAATTTTTGCTGCTGATTCCAAATTTGCTCACCAAACTCTCAATGCCACTGGACTGTGAGAACAATTGGTTCCCTGAACCCTGCCACGCTGGGAGACCAAGCAGTTTCATGAGTGACTGCCTCCTGCTGCCCTAGCTTTTATTGCTAATTACAAATTGGAATGGCCTTTCAGCAAATTAAGGATAATTATTGCCTGTCTGTGAAGTAAGTTTGTCGCAAAAACATCAAATTTTATACTTTATGTCTTATACTTGCTAATGCATGGAGCTATTTTCCAAGTTACTTTTGGAGGTCAAAGGAAATATGCTGGCGAGTGTATTGGTGGAAGATAGACTCGATTATTTTGAGTAACTAACAATTGCTCCTTAGGATTTATATCCCCAGCACCAGTTTCAAATGTATTTTTAAATGCCTTATTAGAAAATTGCTCTTAATAACTGCTCTATTTGGATAGCCCCATCCATTCATCCATTGTCATGCCACTTACCCGGATGTGGATCGTGGAAGTAACAGGCTGAGCAAAGCAGCCCAGACGTCGGTCCTGGAGTCTCCCCCGTTGGCCGTGCTCGATACACTGCTAGACTTTTTGACTATTACATCTGATTTCATTGCTCTTCTGAGCAAGCTTTTCCACAACAAAATATACAACAAATACAATATACAATATGTACAACCCTTTAGACAACCCGTGACCCACATCCCCTTCAATGCAATTTATAGTACGCACGTAAGCAAATTACAAATGATGTGAGAGAGAATGATGGGATCTTAGAGAGTGGCCATAAGACCTACAGAAATGAAGACAATTTTAAAGTGTGAAACAGAGAATCCCATGAGTGTCTGTGCACAGAGCGCTGCCTTACCGCTCCAGGAAAGTGGCCACCTGTACGGCATTTTTATAGAAGGTGGCTCCATGCGAAGCCGCACCTTGATGAGGCCTTTAGTCATCGCTAATGCAGAGATTTCACCTGCGTCACCCTGCAGCAGTTCCTTGTGGGTCTTGTACATCGCTAGCCTCAACTGAGCGAGGACAAAGTTCGCGATGCTGTTGCAGTCACCCGCAGCTTGGGATGCACAGCCGCACACGATGGCGCTGCTGTAGAACAGCATATCCACTTTCTTGAAGATGCTACGCAAGACCCGAAACAGCGGGCGCAGTCGCTGGCATTCGATGAACTGGTCAGCGAGGTCCTCTCTCTCCACAGCCAACACATGCGTTTAATGTCCCGGGTGGATTCGATTGGCCCACGTGGCCGAGGGCAGTGTGCAATGCGCCAGCCTCTACCACAGATCTCCGCATCTGTGGTAGAGGCCTGAGCTGACTGCCTTTTGGCATCATTTGGCTGACACTGACAATCAGGCTCAAAAGAAAGCCCATGTCTGGTGTCGGCCAATCAGTTTGAAGGACAATGCATATGTTATCAAAGCTTCCTGTTTGCATATTTTGCCACAAGTATGTGTGGCTTTTGCAAACTGGACACATTGTGAAATGTGTCTATTTTGGTGTTTTAAGATCTTAACACGTGCGTAATTGCCAGTAACGGTAAAAACCTGTTCTACTTATTACAAAAGGGGACATTCTTTAAACACTGTTATTAACCACTGCCTATCCACTGCTGCATGAAGCCTCCTCCCACCATCGTTATCTTTCAGAGTCCTGTGAGACATTCATGATCTCCCCCACACTGACCAGCGCGGTAAGGTACGGTCAAACAACCCACGTGGCTGACTGTGTGGCAAAGCCTCCATCCAGCAGCAGAATGACAGACGGCTGTGACCCATTATTATTATTATTTAATGCTGTCATCAATGAGGAAGCGCTACTGCCTCATAACAAGAAGGTCCCAGATTTGGTTTCCGACGTGGGTGTCTTTCTGTGTGGAGTTTGAGTATTCTCTCCCACGGTGTCTGCGTGGGTTTTTCCTGAGTGCTCTGGTATTCTTACACCATCCAAAGACATGTTGCTGCCGAGGTTAATTGGTCTGTTGAGATGTACTGGCATCATATCTTGGTTATAACCCCGCCTTATGCCCTATGTCTGCCGGGATAGGCTCTGCCCCCCCCCCCCGACTCTGTACAGGATTAAGCGGGTACTGATACTGATCTGAGCTTTTATCTATATATTTATATTGCATTGCATTAAATGCTCTCTTCATACTTTATTCTGATGTGAGATCTTAGTTGTCTTTTACCAAAAAAGTGTTATTACTCTGATATTGTGTTGTAATTTTTTATTCCGATTACTTTTTAGAAATGGGCGGCACGGTGGCCCAGTGGTTAGCGCTGTCGCCTCACAGCAAGAAGGTCCCGGGTTCGAATC
>JAZEWT010000001.1:21071866-21084118 GCA_036362905.1 Mordacia mordax
CCTATGTTTCCGGGATAGGCTCCGGCTTCACCGTGACCCTATATAGGATTAAGCGGTTTCAGATAATGAGATGAGAATTTGGGATAATGTACTGATGCAGGTTTTCAAAGCTTAATGCATGATGATTGCTTCCAAAAGCTGCTATTTTGGGACATCCGTGTCGATCATTCCTCCTCTTTGCGATGTTTTGCCTCTCACGTTGGAGGCATCTTGAGGCACCATGTGCCTGAGTGCTTTGTGCGGCTGTGCTGCTTTATATGACGTCAAGCCTCTCTCTCTCTCTCATTCTGCACCCATCCCTGCCAATGACAATAGAAGGGGTTCTAGACAATGGAAAGGGTTCCATTGCCTTTCGTGCTCAAATCACCCAAAGACCGACTGACGTTGCAGACAGAAGGCATGTATTGCATTCCTTGCAGCAATTGTGAAGAAGTGACATCGATCATTCGGGCAGGACAGTAGTCATTAAGAAGAGGGTCCACAAGGCTGCAGTGCATTTGCTCCATATGGAGTAATCGGCAATAGCAATCCACAATGTAGACAGACAACAAACTATCTATTTTGACAAGATGTGTGCATTGACTGCAATCCGCAACAAAGGCACAATACTAATTCATGAAACAATAGAGATTCACAAGGCAGCATCGACTATGAATTACAAAATAATGGGAATAAAACTCAGCCAAACGTAGTAACAGTAAATTGCCTTGAACAGTAACTACAGATAACATTTAAAACATGACTTTAAATCAGTAAAACCTCAGCTAACATCAACCTGATGGCATTGGTGAGAGCCCTTTCCATTGTACCTGGAAGGAAGAGGTGCAAAATATGAGAGGTTTTTATGTAATGTGAAACAGCGCAGCCACACAAAGCAATTAGTCACAGGATGCCTGAAGATGCCTCCAACGTAATAATAATAATTGCACTTCTAGAGCGCTTTTCACCCGAAGGTTACAAAGCGCTGCACAAAGCTGCGGAGAACGGCACGTCAGCAACAACAGCGACATAAGAACAGTAAATCAGCAACAATAATGTCATGATGCAGACATCTGGGCTGGAGTGATTGGAAGGCATGGGCCAGATCAGCTCAATAACAATGGTACGAGGCTGCTAGACTTTCGTGCAGCCCACGGGCGCGTAAGCACACACACACTCTTCCGTCATCTGCGCATCCACACAACATCATGGATGTATGCCGGGTCCAAGCAGGAACATCTGCTGGACCACATAGTGGTGGAGCAGTGGATGCGGGCCCATGTCCTTGACACCAGGAGCTACCGAGGAGCTGATCTGACCTCTGATCATAGACTTATCTCTAAGACCCACTTGCCATTGTTCCATGGCAGTGGTGGGCGTCCGGTGGGCGTCCACCAAGGACCCATTGAAATCCACAGTGGCCTAGTCTCGGTTAGCTGATGAAAGCTGTAAACGTAGAAGGTGAAACATCACGACCATCCCGAAATAGCAGCTTTTCGAATCAATTATCAATTTGGAAAGTTTTTTGTGAACCTTGGACTCGTATACTTTGCATTTCATGTTCAGAATCTCAAAGAGGTTCTCATTAGCAGAGTATATAACTTAATGTAATGCATATAAATTGTAACCCACAATAGTTGGGAACAATTCAATCACTACTCTTGAGATCCTCGTTGGTTAATAATTAGCATATATTGATTTTTGTCATGAAGGTATAATGCCAGTTTACAATTATAACCATCAACCAGCTGTCAATCAGATCAAGTTGTTATGTGGCAATAGATGCCAATTGATTTGATAAAACATTGGCATTATACCTACATGACCTTACCCTAAACAAACTATGCATCAATTATTATTTTGGGTGTGAAAGCATGCATGTAAAATTAACCATCATTACTGAGTTGCTGATGTTTGAAATTTACATAGACTTTAAGCAGAGCTAATTGTGTCATAGGCAACTGTTATCAGAACTGGTAATTTGTGTGAAGAAAAGTCTACTGATGTAAGCTTTTATGCCTTGATATATAACAATTGCTTCCCAAAGCTGTTGTTTCGGGTTAGTCATGTCGAGCATTCTTGCTTTCTCCTATCCAGAAAGAACAACTTTGGAGAGCATTTCCCAAAAGAAAGCGTGATCGTTAGGACACATAGCTGTGTGAATGTGGCTGGCTGTATGGCCACGAGTTGGTGATGGAGTGGCATCCACAAAAGAGAATATGCCTGAGATGATCACCGTGGAGATGGAATTAAAGGTGACGACTGAATGTGGAAAGTTTTGTAATTTGGAATAATTTAACAGCATTCATTTTATTGACAACTAAGAGAATCATGGGATATTTAAAGCAGGTTTGAGATTTATTGGGACACTGGTATGAAATAAATTAAGCACGGAAATATAAGTGATAGGTGATGTATATAGGCTGCTGTAGGAAACAGCAAGAACACTCAATGTATTGAGCACTGACAGGAGCATTCTTGTCACGTTATTTGGTTTTGACAGCGCTGTAAATGTCATCTGAAATATTTTTCTCTTCATCTGTGCAAAACCTTGATGCCAAATAAAGCTTTTCGTTTGTCAGAGTATCACAAAACAGCATGGATGTTGATAATTTTACGTCAAGTTTTAAATAATAATGTTGCACTAAATGGTATTCGAAGGCTTGATGAGGTTGTGTAGTTTTGATTTCGTTCATAGTCTATTTTATGTTTTGTTTATTAATGATTGGTCAAATAGATGCTGAAAACGTTACTGGTGTTTAAAGGACTCTGAAATTAAAAGTAGGTGACCTCTGAGAAGCGTCGTCTTCCACATTCAAGAATCGCAATAAACAATAAAGCCGTAAAATCACACAATTTAAACAACTTAATGATTTAGAATTGCATAAAATTAGTAAACATGAAACTACAAAACAATACTACAGATTGTTCTACACCACACGGACAATGATAATTGACAATAACTGCCAATATATTGAGCACTGGAATGAAGGTGTTAAGATAAAACAGTGAGCTTCTTTACACTATGTAGCAGAACTTAAATTTCCTGTCTCTCATGAAAGCGGAAGCGTTAGGACCCCAGAAATATGTCATGATGAATAAGCATTGCTATTTATATATAAATACATCTCAGCAATATCGCCAATTTAAACGGTTCACAAATAATAAAAAATGATGCCCTGGCATGCAATTCCCAACCTTCACATTTATGCTGTTACATATAGCCTTGGGCACTCAATATAAAGCATTTTCTTGAATTGGCAAAGAGATCAGAACAGGCAAACATTGTTTGGCATTGTTGTCGTCCTTTGATGTTGAGTAAGTTAACAGCTGTTCACAGTGCTATTTAAGCATGGAGAAGCAGATTGTGGGTATGACAGAGACTCTTTGTACAAATTCATTGGGTAACATTTTTCTGCGTGGACTTGGCAGTTCAGCCTTATCCAGACTCACTCTAACACCATAGCCCAACATGGCTGACAGATGAGTATTAACTTTCTCATGGGTACATAAAAAATACACTGTATTATTGATAGTGCTATGTACACACAAGTTGGCTTTATGGCTGTGTATGCCTTTGTTTAGTCAGAAATATCACATGTTTAATAATACATTATCACATTGCACGTGCATGTGATTACAGCCAAATATGTATTATGTGGGGAAAAATAAGGATTCATTTCAAAATTAGGTAACAAAACAGTTATTGGGCGGCACGGTGGCCCAGTGGGTAGCCTTGTCGCCTCACATCAAGAAGGTCCCGGGTTCGAATTTCGGCTCGGGTGCCTTTCTGTTTGGAGTTTGCATGTTCTCCCCGTGTCCACGTGGGTTTTCACCGGGTACTCCGGTTTCCTCCCACAGTCCAAAAAACATGCTGCTGCATAGGTTAATTGGCTTGCAGACTAAATTGCCCCGCAGTGCCCGGCGATGGACTGGCGTCCCATCGTCGGTATATCCTTGCCTTGCGCCCTGTGTCTGCCGGGATAGGCTTCGGCTCATCGTGACCCTGTATAGGACGAAGCGGTTTCAGACAATGAGATGAGATGAGAATTATCCTACCCTCCCACGCTTTGTGCTTTTAACCGCTCAATCCTGCTGCTACTTTATAACGTGGGTTCCTCACCATTTCCCCATGAAAACAGTCTCTTTCTTGTGCTTGCGCACACCGCCTTAAATATCTCCCCAGATGTCACCTCGTCACATCACATCTCCCCACGTCTTCACCAAATCCGTAACGTCCACGTGCCTCTATCCTTCCCGCCGAATCTCCAGCCCACGTGATGTTTACCCGCTACCCAATCTACCGTTAACTTTGGCACTAATTTGCTCTCTCAGTTTTCCCCACTCTCAAATGAATATGGCAGATTTGTAAAAGTAGAAATGAATATTGTATAATTGCAAAATTATGTATTTTTTCCAACAAATCACAGGATTAAGTTTTTCTAACCGCATGCATAAATATAATTTAGCTGCTTTTCTTAATTTTAAACTCAAATATAAAGATATTTAAGGGATAAATTGGGTCTGGTAAATGTAATGAAATGTTCTTTGAATTGTTTTAATTATTAAACTATGTAATTAAAAGCCACAGCTTTTTCAAATTTTGACCCAAGCAGATATCTTAACAGAGTGCTCTCTGTAAGGGGTTTTCTGTATAAGAAATGTGATTTTATATCTAAGATTTATTTACAAATTCCTTTTATAATTGTCACCTAAATGGAGACTTCATGCAACTCATATTTTATAATAGCATGCAGAGAAATGTATGTATATTCAGTACATTAAAGCAACATTCTGCAATTGCATTTATCTCCAGATTAGAAAATGCGTATTTTTACAAAATGCAACATATATACAATATTTTGTATGCATTCCTCAAATATATGCATGTAATTTCGGAATGTTCTAGTGTGAACATATACATACCTGAATTTATTTAAAGTAATAACTTTTACTTTACCGTAAAAAATTAAATGAAACCAACTAAGAATAGGTTAAAAATGCCAAGCACAATCAAGCGTGGTATTATACACAATTACAATTTTGAGCTTAACCTTCACGCAGGATATGTTTTAATGAGAACTTTCAACATCTAATTTGGTTTGTAATCGGGACTTAGTACGACTGATACATTATTAATTCTCTTGTTTGAAGTGAAGGCTTTCAATTGGGCATTTGATCACTGTCTGCAGTTTGGTATGTTTTTTATGTCTACCTCATCCGCTGTATCTTTTAGATACCATTATTCTTCTCATAAAGATGGATGATGGTGAAATAGCTTGTACTCAGTTCGCACATCCACGCATGTGGGCGGCCAGAGAAATCACCCATGCCCCAAAGCAGGAAATAAGGAAAGGCAGTATAATCTTGGGCCCTAATGCATGCCGTGCAAACTCTATTATCTCATCTCATTGTCTGAAACCGCTTAGTCCTATACAGGGTCGCGGTGAGCCGGAGCCTATCCCGGCAGACACAGGACGCAAGGCAAGGATATACCGACGATGGGACGCCAGTCCATCGCCGGGCACTGCGGGGAAATTTAGCCTGCGAGCCAATTAACCTATGCAGCAGCATGCTTTTGGACTGTGGGAGGAAACCGGAGTGCCCGGCGAAAACCCACGCGGACACGGGGAGAGCATGCAAACTCCACACAGAAAGGCACCCGAGCCGAGAGATTCGAACCCGGGATCTTCTTGCTGTGAGGCGACAGCGCTAACCACTGGGCCACCGTGCCGCCCAATCTCTAATATTTTCAGGCCAATTAATAATTGGTTTACAACACATGGTGTTATGAAGTACCATTTCTAGATTACCGCAAAAAATAAAATGTGTGTTATTTAAATTTCACATTGTAAAAGGTTCGGTTTTATTATTACTATTATTAACAGGCCCTAAATATTTTTCTGTGGTGCCCAGCCTCGAGCGTGCCAGGACACGTGCATGTGGGTAGTGCGCTAAAGTCCCCCGTGGCAGCTTCAATAGATTCAGGTGGTGTCGAGACGACCCGGCCGAGGTGACATGAGGACATCCTGCACAAACTCGCAAACAGCACATGCTCAATTATTCACAGTGGCTGTGGTGGCCGCGACGTGGACCAACTCGGATTGGTCGATCGGCACATGAGCGGCACATGATGGAAGCGTGTTCGTGGCGTGACGTGAAGGAGCCAGGAGTGGATGACAGCACTTTGCGTGGAGATGTGGGGAGTCCTCTCAGAGTTCTGTCTGCGACGGCGTTCGTGTCAGTCGTGCAGTAATATTGCAGGTGGCCACGTGGCCTTTTGCTTGTGAGTGTTATTAAATAAACCCGGCTTGCTGTACTATGGAGAATCCCGGTGTCGGTATGCCCGAGCAAGAGAAAGTGCAGCGTAAGCCTAGTTCTGGCTCGCCAATCCGTGTGGCGCGGGTTTATTACCCCACAGCAGCCCGGCCACAACACACAAGCACGATCATCGGGGACGTGTGAGGAGTAGCCGACGCAATCGGCTCCGGGGATTCTCGCGCTCCACGACAGATCTAAAAAACAACAATGGAATATGTAATGAGGTGTCTCCGCGGGGAACCCTCCAAGGGAGTCGACCGCACTCGTAATCCCCGCCAGACAGCCGGGGGTTTACTTGCGCATGCGGCCATGTGGCGACGGCCTTCAGAGCTTCAGTGGCGGCATAACTGTTTCGCCATCACTCAGCCATGCACTCACCCAGCCAGCAACAGATGAGCAGGGGCCTTCTGGATGCTTTTCAATGCTTTATTCCACCAGAAACATACGGCCGGAGTAGCCGGCCCACAATGAACTCCTACCCTCCCACACACATCGGCGCTCCTTACACCGTGACGCGGCCTCCTCAAACAGTTCGCAGGCGAAGTCTCTCTACCGCTCACATACACGCACTTATTTATATCAATTTTCGCACGCCCGCCCGAACTACTGCCAACTTCATCACTGACCACGAGTTGTTTTTTACGACTCAGCGTGGGTGTCGTCTCATTACCTCGTCTGGCTGCCTCAGCACCTCGCGACTCACTGGTAATTGGCATGGGGGGACCCTAGGGCACTGCCCACATGCACGTGGCTTGGCACGGTCGAGGCCAAGCACCACAGTAAGAAAACCTTAGAACTTTGACAGAGAAATCATTATTTTTTTGTGTATTTGAAGCAGGCTAAATCACTTTATGCTCCTTACCTGGGTTTAATTTCTATTTCCTTTCAGTCTACTGATAATTATTTGTCCTTAATGATTGCTTGGAAAAGCTGCTATCTCGGGACAGCCACGTCGATCGCTCCCTCTCCTCTCCTCGCGACGTTTTGCACGGAGTGTAGTGCCTGTCGCTCCTATATATATGTGGGTACTATGTATGTGTCGAGTCATCTTTTGTTGTGTGAGGTCTACATCTGAATCACATTAACACTAATCTCCTTATCTTATTCACAGCCCGGAATTGCGATAGCCCCCTCCCTGCTTTGTCTGTGGCTAGTCCCCTAATTTGCATCTCATAAAAGAAACCTCTCACATACCTGGCGATCCCTTTCTGATGTCCACACCCAATGGTTCTATATCTGTGCATTACTGACTTCAATAACTGGCCTCCAGGATTGGCTGAGCTTTATATTAATTTCTTGTTTTCGGTTCATGATACGTTTAGTCTTATGACTCTCAATTGTTTCACGAATTAATCTTGGATCTGGAGAGGGAGCGATCGACGCGGCCGTCCCGAGAGAGCAGCTTTTCGAAGCAATCATCATGCATCGAGCCGTAAAAACCTACATCATTATATTTGTCCGTGATCAATATATTTTATGCCAAAAACGTTGGGGCCTACTCGACTAGAACTGAGGCCTCGACACGTTTTGCAATACTTGGGCAACGACTTCAAATGCGCCTGTCCACTCGCCTAATTCAGTATTCATATCTCACTCGATACGCAGCAAAACTCTTTAATTATTTTTCTTAATTCCAATTTGTCTTCATCATTCATTTAACATCGTGCATTGCCGTTCTCTCTTTGCATCATGCTGCAGTGTGCAACGGTCCCTTAAGTACATTAAGGTGCAAGTGTTCTTGAAGCACATTTTGCTCTGAAACAATTTTAATCACTCATCTCTATTTTTGCTCTTCTCTAATTCGTAGTGGTATAACACTGAAACTCCCATCTGTTACACTGAGACTCCCATCTCTAACACAGAGACTTCCATCTCTAACGGCGTGACTTCCATCGCTAACACTGTGACTTCCACCTCTTAACACTGCCTTCCATCTCTTACACTGTACCTCCTATCTCTAACACCGTAACTCCTAATTTTAACACTGTGCCTCCTATCTCTAGCACTGTGACTCCTATCTAACACTGTGCCTCCTATTTCTAACACTGAGACGCCCATCTCTAACACTGTGACTCCTATCTCTAACACTGTGGCTCCTATCTCTAACACGGAGACTCCTATAACCATTTTACTCCCATCTCTAACACTGTTACTCCCATCTCTCAATGTTACTCCCATCTCTAACACTATGCCTCCTATCTCTAGCACTGTGACTCCTATCTAACACTGTGCCTCCTATTTCTAACACTGAGACGCCCATCTCTAACACTGTGACTCCTATGTCTAACACTGGGACTCCTATCTCTAACACTGTGCCTCCCACCTCGAACACTCTTTCTCCCATCTCTAACTGTTACTCCCATCTCTAACACTATGCCTCCTATCTCTAACACTGTGCCTCATCTCTAGCACCGAGACTCCCATCTCTAACACTGTGACTCCTATGTCTAACACTGTGACTCATCCAGTGTTAACTGATGAGATGAGTTGCACGTGTGTATGTTGTACATATCTCATCTCATCTCATTATCTGAAACCGCTTAATCCTATATAGGGTCACGGTGAGCCGGAGCCTATCCCGGAAACACAGGGCGTAAGGCAGGAATACACCCGACGACGGGACGCCAGTCCATCGTCGGGCATTGCGGGACAATTTTAGTCTGCGAGACAATCAACCTATCCAGGAGCATGCTTTTAGACTGTGGGAGGAAACCGGAGTACCCGGCGAAAACCCACGCGGACACGGGGAGAGCATGCAAACTCCACACAGAAAGGCACCCGAGCCGAGAGATTCGAACCCGGGACCTTCTTGCTGTGAGGCGTCAGCGCTAACCACTGGGCCACCGCGCCGCCCAGAATGTTATATTTCGGAATATTTTATATATTGTTAACATGTTAAACGTCTGACAGTCGGCTGGTCTAAAGGAGTTGTGAGGCGAGCAAGAGGGGTTAATGCGATTGTAACGCACGGATGTTACTGCTATTGCTGCAGGTGCTGTGCCTGCGGAGTTAATAAATATAATCATTTCGAGAGACGATAAGTGTGGAATCGAGTCCTTGTGGTGGAAGAAGAACATCAAGTGTCGGCGGACCAGGAGCGGTGCTTGCGGAGCGCGAGGGGGATTAAACAAATAAACAACGCAGAATTTTACCATCAGAATCACCCCCTCGCCACCTGTGCACTCACGTACACGGAGTTCACCTGGTGTATGACATTTTAACTGGCCCAGGCGCCAGCCTGCAGTCTCTCGTGCGATCGACGGCCGTATCGTGAATGTAGGGAGATACGGTGGAGGTTGGTGCCGGTTACACAATGCACTGCTCCCTGGCACCCCTGCCTACTGATCAATCGTCTCCAATTTGTGCAGAATGTGGCTGCTAGAGTCCTCACCCACACACTCATCCACGATCACATATCCCCAGTAGTGATGTCTCTCCACCGGTTACCTGTTAAATACAGGATTGAATTCAAGATCCTCCTTCTCACCTACAAGGCTCTCAATCGTGCTGCTCCGACAAACATCCGTGACCTACTTCCAGCACCCTCCTCAACACGACAACTTCGATCCTCTAATACGGACGGGCTTGTTGCATGTGCCCAGGTCGCACCTCCATTCAAATGGTGACAGAGCCTTCTCACGCGCTGCTCCCAAACTCTGGAATGCCGTTCCATTGGAGATTTGATCAGCTAAGTCCTTGGACATCTTCAAATCTCATCTCAAGACTCACTTGTTTCATAAGGCTTTCAATTCCTCCGGCTAAAACTATTGATGCGGCTCAGTGTTGTAGTGCCGGGAAGATGACTCTCTTCCGACCTGTGCCTGCTTGGAAACATTCCTTCCTCCGGCTAGGACTGTTGATGCGGCTGTGTTGTGTTGTACCGGGATGGTGGCTCTCCTCGGATCTGCACCTGCTCGGGAACATTTATTCCTTCCTTGTTTTTGCAGAATTATTCTTAAATAGCTTTTTTTTTGTCCTTCTATAATGTGTTGCTATTATTTGACTTTCGGTTGGGCTGTCCTGATGTTGTTGTTATGCCGTTCTCTCCACGACTCGTTCTTGTCTCGTTGTTGATGTGCTGTTCTCTCCGCAGCTCTCTGCAGCGCTTTGTGATCCTCAGGTGAAAAGCACCCTATATATGCAATTATTATTACCCCCCATGTAAAACACCAACAACACTGACGTTATTCTGTTTTCCAAATCTCAATAGTCATTCCCTTTATATATATGAACGGCAGTGCAATTATTTTGTATTCCCGCTGTTTCGGTATTCCCTCTGTAAACATGTGCAACGGCGAAACGAATTCATATCACACGTCCTAACGTTACACCCCTAACGGTCTCATGGAGATGGTAAACTCCAACCTCCCTTGACTCTCTTCTCAAGCGGTTTGTTATGTTCCATACCCTGCCACGTACGCTCACTGCTCCCTCTGCTGTCTCTCGGACCGGAATTGTTTCAAGACGGCTGCGTATTATTTACTCCACCTATGGGCCCTACGTAGGTATCATTTCCCTTAACCCCCCCTTCTCTCGCTACTCAAGCATCTCTACAGAGTGAGCTCTGTCTGCAACCCAGTTACTATTCGGGCACCCCTTGTGCTGTCAGAGGGAAGCGTTTGCTACACCCCCACACACAATCAACATACATGCTCCCACCCAGCAACCGCTGTTAGCACTGCAAATCTCCGAGTGTACTCAGCAGTTGCTTCAATGGTAAGCTGGGTAATTAAAGTACCCGTCTCTACGCGGTAGTCATTTTTATACCACAATCACCCACACACCCACAAAGCGACCTCTGTTAGCACTTCAAATCTCCTAGGCATACTCATCAGGTGTTAAATCCGCAGAATGGGTAACTAATCTACTTGTCCCTACGTGGTGGTTAACTATGTATAAATCTTGTGCCAGGTGAGTTCAAAAGGTGCGTCGTGACCCGTGAAGACTCGCGGAGTCGACTGAGTAAGCTCCTCTTGACGGCCGCACTGCCGTGGGGTCATCTTTCCGCGACACACGGACAGGCGGACCAGGGCTCGACTCACGTTGCACTCTCTCCAGCACAGGCATGACGGAGACTCTCCATTGTAACAGTAAGGTCGGGTTTATTCAACAGCACACAACAAACAAGGGCCACGTCGCCACTCGCAAGCCTCCGCACGTCTGACCTGACTAGCTGGGACCCCGCAATAGACAGCGCAGAACTTCTTCCCGTGCTTCGCCTTTGAATCTCCTCCACGTCACGTCAGATCACGCAATCCGAATGAGTCCGCACGCGCAGCCGCTACCACCACCCTCAAGTCCTTGTCACCGACCTTGTGTGCGGCCATACCGTTGTCTCTGACGGCGGCCGCGCTGACCCCATGGGTGTATTCAGTGACTGGATGAGGAGGCAGTCGCTCACATCGAGTCGGCCCTCACCGCAAGACACATTGTCAGTTTCTGAGCTCGTCTGACAGCGATGCGCTGCCCTTGCAGGAGGGCGGTTGATCTCCCTCGTTGTTTGCCAGCCTGGAGCCAAGCCACGCTGCAGAACTAGGTGGCGGCCCGTGGCTGACAGCGGGAGGCAAGGCGGCACTGTTGCACGCCTCAATCTGAGATGACCGGACGGTTGCTCTCGATCCCCAAGGCGACACCCGAGCCGAGCCGGCCAGGCATGCCCGGCTTGGTCTCTGGTCATCGGGATGGAGTTGTGGCACCACGGCTTCGACTGCAGGCTTGCGTCGGCTTACAGCGGCAACACCACGGCGAGGATCAGCATTCACTCCGCGATAGATCAGCCAGCGAGCACGGACGAGCAGAGACTTCTTGATTTTGATGCTTTATTGAAACCAGCAGTGCACGGGCCGGAGTGTAGCGACATACGACGAGCAGCCTACATCGTGACGATCCTTCTCGTTCCCCCAGGAAACTCCCCTTGCCCCTCCAACCGGTCCTCCTTATATATCCCCGCGG
>JAZEWT010000001.1:21110674-21135787 GCA_036362905.1 Mordacia mordax
AATACAAGATGGCCTATCTCTAAATAGGCCAAATACAAGATGGCCTATCTCTAAATAGGCCATCTTGTATTTGTGTCATTGCCATGAAAGCTTCTTGCTTAAGTGCGTTTTACATTAGAAGCCCTAGACTCATTTTTTTTATTTGCCAAAAGTTTGCGTCTGCTTGAAGAATGCGTTATGGTAATCCTGCATCCATAATACATACATCGGTCACCCGTAATATACATCCGTTAAGTAAATAAAACATTTGTACAGTTGTATATAAAGTTGCCAATATTTAACGACCAATATACTTTATAGTAAATAGTGATTATTATACACCAAGTAATGCATTTCATTATAAAAATATCAGTTTCCATATGCCCCAATATTTTTGTGTCAACACGTACTTTATATGCATTATAAAATCACTATTGAGAAAAATGTAATGACAAGGATATTTTTTTCATTAGTAGTAAAATTAATTTGTAATATAAATGTAATGAGGAAACATTAGACATGCGTTTTACTGATTGGTTTTCCAGTATATCATTCCCGAATCAATTTAACCATTTATTTTAAAATGTGTAAATCCAATTGTGGATTAATATTGCTGCTGTGGATGATTTGTAAATTACGTAAATATCAGTTATCTCAAGGTAAAGCTACACATTTAGTTTGTGCAACTTGTGCTAGTTACAGTTAATGCCCTAAAAAGGTGGACCTTGTATAGATCTTGATGGGTCAAACAGCAAATTCTGGTTTTAATTATGGCAGACAAACCAAGGAAAGACTTGGATTTAGTGGCGTCTTTGACGGCAGACCACTGCACACAATACTCACGGGAAAACATGGTGTGTGCCCTTTACCACCATCTTGAAGATCAAGCCTTAAAATGCATTGTGTAGTGCGTGGTCATGATGTCACACATTAAGCATATTGGTTACAACAATAATTGAGTTTTTGAATTGCCAGTGTATGAGGTAGTGAAAGCGTAGGTTATTGATTCTGCAGCAATGTTGACGAATTTTTAAAATTTATTTTATGAATTATAATATAACTCACAGAGAAACTTGACATTCTCTTATTTTATTTAAACTGCAGAACATGTGTTAATGGCACGATTTGCAACTTGGTTGCTGTGGGATGTAATTAAGCTTGCATTAACTTGTGGTATAATTACTTCTGTGATTCATGTTACATGCATATTCTCATTGCACGAGTTAAATGAATGCGTTTTTTTACTGCAGAAATTTTACCATCGTTGTGGATGTTTTTATCAGTGGAGTTGCTATGGTCACCTGTAATCACGGGTGGCGCGATAGCGCAGTGAGTAGCACTGCTGCTCCACAGCAAGATCCGTGGGTTCGATTCCCGGCTTGGGTGCTTTTCTGTGTGGAGTTTGCGTATTCTCCCCGTGTCCGTGTGGGTTTTTGCCAAGTGCTCCGATTTCCTCCCACTGTCCACAGACATGCTGCTGTCTAGGTTGATTGGCCTGCTAAGTAAAATTCCCCCCAAAAAGGGCCTTATAATGTATTGGCATCATATTCTGGGCATAGCCTGCCTTGAGCCCTCTCTTTTCCGAGATAGGCTATAGCAGTGATTTAAATGTTTTATATGAAAACCTATTACATTTTAATGTAGCTACATCTTAAGATACTAACACAAATAAGAAGTTAGGGATAGGATAGTTAGCCCGATTGCAATTTAATTAGTCACAATGCATGGTGATTTTGTTTCAAGATTGGATAATTTATTTAATAAACTTGGCCTCAAATGACCACAGGGGTAATAATAATAATCGTTGCACTTCCAGAGCTCTTTTCACCCGAGGATCACAAAGGGCTGCACAGAGCTATGGAGAGAATGGTATGTTAACAACAACAGAGTAGATCAATTGAAAGTAAAATAAATGGCATAAATCAGTGAAGGATATGGAATAAAAAAGAATTGTTAAATAAATGAAGGAAGGAATAAGTGTGCCTGAGCAGGCGCAGATCAAGAGCGAGCCATCATCCAAGTACAACAGTGAGTGGCATCAACAGTCCTTGGCAGAGGATTTCAATTCCTTACGGAACAAGTAATTCTTGAGATGGGATTTGAAGATGTCCAGCGACTCAGCTGACCGAATTTCCAATTGAAGGGCATTCCAGATGGAGCAAGATGTGAGAAGGTTCTGTCACCCATCGAATGGAGGTGCAATCTGGGCACATGCAGCAAACACGTTTTGGATGATCGACGTTGTCGTGTTGAGGAGGGTGACTGAAGTAGTTCACAGATGTATGTCGGGGGCTGACGAACTGCTTCCAGTCGGAGAGGTAGGAGCTCATCGAGTGCAGGGCACAGCCAGAGACCCCTTAGCCTTCAAGTCGCTCCTATACGATTAACCGTATCAGCTATGCTCAGGTCCAGGAGGACAAGAATGCTTGGCAAGCCTTCATCAGTAGCGACAAGTAGATCATTAACTGCTTTGACCAGAGCAGTTTCAGTAGTTGTTGATGTGTTTCTGGAGTAGCATGGATACTGCATGCTCAAGGACCTTATAGAGGAATGGTAAATTTGAGATGGGGCAATAGTTATCAAGGATGTTTTAATCAAGTCCAGGTTTTTTTGAGCAGAGAGGTAACTGCGGCACATTTGAAAAATGGGGGAATGACACCGGAGTGAAGTGCATTATTGAAGGGATAATTTAATTTTTATAGAGCGCTTTTCACCCGACGGTCACAAAGCGCTGCACAGAGCTGTGGAGAGAACGGCATGCCAACAACAATGACATTTGAACGGAAATCAGCAAAAATAACTGTTTTTTGGGGGGTTTTTTTGTTACACATTGTTGCAGATAAATGACTTCGGTGGCAAGGGATTTGAAATTTGCCCGGATGAGTGTGGATGAGAAAGGGGTCCAGGGAGCAGCTTGTAGGCCGAGATCTGGTAACGAATTAAGACCTCAGATTCTGTTAACTAGGAAAGTTCCAGAAGTTTTGAGATCCGGGTAGGAGAAGGTGCAATTGTTGAGGTATTGGTTGGTGGTTGAGACTGGGTAGAGATGCGGTGGGCTTTGTATTTTTCTGAGAAAAACTGAATCAACTGATCCGTCTGGTCTTTTTTAATCAAGAGAGATGAGGGGGAGTGACTGCTTGGATGAAGGAGCCCGATGGATGGTCAAGAAGAGGATCTTGGGCTTGTCCCAGGTATCAGCTAGGATGCTGGAAAAGTGGTTTGCACAGGCACAATCAAGTGCCTTCTGAAAGCAATTGAGCTGTCCTTAAAGATTTGAACGTGTATGGTGAGGCCATATTTTCTCCATGTCTGTTCAGCCCTGCATGCATTTCACCTTGAGGTCCAGGAGTTCAACAGTTTACAAGGGGGATGGATTTCTGCCTGAGACACAGCGTGATTTTATTGAGGCCAAATTATCCAGTATGCTTGATGGCGAGCTGTTGTAAGTTTCAACTGCCGCATAAGAGACAGTGAGCCGAGGCAGAGAGTGATGAACTGTTGATTACAGCAGTGATGACGTTAAGGTGCTGTAAACTCACAAATTACGACTTACGAATTGAATGCATTCACACAATTTGATTCATCGATGAAAAAAAATACCAGTGATATAAGTTTGCACTGTTTAACTCTATAGTTTTTTGTTATTCACATTTGAACGATTATTGTTGGCTGGCGATAGATATTTCCTGTGACTTAAATGCTTCATATTTGTCCAATGAATGTTGTGACATACAGCTGGCAGGCATTATCTTTGGAAGAATTCCTGCATTTTGGTTATTGCTTGTATAGAAGTCTACCTTTAGTTCGTGGCCAATTACTGTTCAATGTATGTTTGCGTATTTTTTGGGGGTTAAAACAAATGTTCAATAAAACTACGCTGCATATCTTTCTTATTCCAAGTGAAATGTGTTGATGGTGGATGTTTTGTGGGTATTTCCCTAAAAACATGCGTCTAACACCTTTTTAGACGCATGTTATTTACACATTTTGATTGGCTTACAAATAATTTCTTGATGACAATCTCGATGTGTGCTGACGAATTGTAACTGGCTTATGGTGTTGTAAATTACAGAGAGGTATAGCTTTCTTTGCAAGCAATTAAAGCGTCGTGTATGTTAAAGCATGGCTTCTGAGAAAGTTTCTTGTTCTATGTCAATGTCGAATTTAGACTATGGCCAATGTCCTTAAAATCTCCCTGAAGTGTATATTATAATTGCATATTATAATTAACTCTTAAACTCTTAAACCCCAGAATCTGCAGACTGAAGAGAGCTTGCATTTTTTTGCAGATAAAACATTTACACAATGCGTCCCAGACTAATTATATCATGTTTGTTTTTCCATGCAAATGTACCAAACACTCCTTATCCATTATTGATCACACTGACACTGGACAGGTGTGGGGCGTATGGGTGGGAGGACCTACCTTGTTTCTAGATCTTTTCCGTTCAAGCCCATTACGTGTTATGAATACTTCATGAGTATAGCAGACAATGCCAGCTGAGGGTACACTGTGCTTTAATAAAGAAGCTGTATGCATATCAAAGGAAGTCATTGTGTGGACTCGGTAACATTTCACCTGGTCTATGATAAACAATAAAATGAAAACAAAATGGGCTTCTACTGTCGTGGATGATATTACGTATTCATAGTTGACAGCTGCTCTGTTCACACTTTGAAAATACATGTACACGTGTTTTAATGGTCGGTCGTATGATCACCAAAACTTTTACGTCTTTTAAAATTATTTGTGCAATGAGAAAAACCGCATGTATGCGCCTATGTTTTTACAGTGATGTTTTTTATACGGTTCTTAGTCAATTGCATACATCAACATGGTTTAAAAGCACCATCATATGATGCTGGTCACATGTAGATAAAGGTTGGCTGTAATTGAAACTAGCGTTACTCCATAGTCGAACCACTAAATTGTAGATGTCAACATTGTAGTGTACTGTATCTGTTATACAGCATTTTGTGTTAATATATAGCATTTTCATTGTTTTTATCGCTGGGCTATAATCATATGTTCCGTTGTCGGTTGTGTGTGGTTTAAGAGTTTAGTCTTTTAACAGTTTTCCCCCCAGTCCTGTCAATTGCTATTTAAATACTCTCCGTGTTTCCACAGCTGAGCAAGCAACGCTGAACTCGGTATGATGATTGCTTCGAAAAGCTGCTCTCTCGCGACGTTTCACCTCACACGTTGGAGAGGCATCCTCAGGCGCAGTGCCTCTAACGTGAGGCGAAACGTCGTGAGCAGAGGGAGCGATCGACGCGGCTGTCCCGAGAGAGCAGCTTTTCGAAGCAATCATCATGCATCGAGCCGCGAAAACCTACATCATTACATTACAAACTCGGTATAGTTAGTGAGTGGAAGTGTGACGATACGGAAATAATGTTTAGGAGTTTGCATTTTTATATTATTAAACATTTATTTTTGTTTCATATAGCATAAGAAGAACGAATTTAATTCATTATGTCTCATTTCATCTCATTGTCTGAAACCGCTTAATCCTACATAGGGTCACGTGAGCCGGAGCCTATCCCGGAAACACAGGGCGTAAGGCAGGAATACACCCGACGACGGGACGCCAGTCCATCGCCGGGCATTGCGGGACAATTTTAGTCTGCGAGCCAATCAACCTATCCAGGAGCATGCTTTTGGACTGTGGGAGGAAACCGGAGTACCCGGCGAAAACCCACGCGGACACGGGGAGAGCATGCAAACTCCACACAGAAAGGCACCCGAGCCGAGAGATTCGAACCCGGGACCTTCTTGCTGTGAGGCGTCAGCGCTAACCACTGGGCCACCGCGCCGCCCTAATTCATTATGTGCTATAATCAAACCATGGAGATGCGGTCTAATCTTGTTAACAATACAAAGCAGGACATGCTGGATCTAATATAAGCACATTACGGATATCAGTTCTGCACATTGCAATTGTATATGGAAGGGAAACGAGAAACATCTGAGAGTTATAAGCACACATTGCCTTATCCTCAAAGGGTGCTTGTATCCATCTTGTACTGTAAATTTAATCAAGTATAGAGTGGTTTATTATGTCTGTACCCGACATGTCCAAAGATAACTTTTATTCTCAGTTACACTAGTTTCAAGTATAAATTTGACACTTGCTCTTGAAAACTGCTCTTTAGGCATAGCCAAACCGAACGTTAGTCTTTCACACTCGACATTGGTATCTCGAAAGCATAGACTGTAAGAGCATATCTCCTATATTGAGCCGTGAAAACCTACATCAATATATTCGACAGCGTTTTATTTATTAAATAGAGTAAATACATATTAATAATGTTTTTTACTGGTTATAACTTGCAGTGTTTGTTCTACAGCGATGCTCAAAGAGATTATCAAAACTGTGTTTTACATACGTCAATTAGGCGGTTGTAGAGCTGTACTGGATGTAAATATTTTCTGCTGCCATTTCATTTTTTTTTTGCAACTTCCTAAACACGTAAAAAGCAATGTTTACTGACAAATTTGACCATATTTGGCAGTCTCGCTTCTCAGATAATTATAATAATTTAGCAGACGTCCTAATCCAGGGAGACTTACAACATGACAGGCGTAGCGAGGAAACCGCAGAGAGGTAAGGGGAAGGCAGCCGTGCATTCAGCTAGCGCCAGCATTTGCCAGAAAACTGCATATCCAGGCCGACATAGGGTGCAAGGTGGGGTAATACCCAGGATGTGGCACCAGTACATCGCAGAGCATACTTTTTGGGGCAATTCAGGAGGCCAATTAACCTAGGCAGGATACCGGGTACTTGTGATCTTTGTAAATGGTGTTGTACCTTATTTGGTGCTGTAGTTAGGTAGTTGAATTTAAAAGTGTACGAAGTTAATATTCTGGTGTTATTTGCATTTTAGTGCAGTTGAAATTGTCATAAGCTTCTTATATTGTTACTTGTACTTTATATGCGCATCTTTAATAATGCTGAAAGATAACAAAGAAGAGATGCAAATCTTTAACAGACTACCAGTGTATTTCCTTTAAGATTACCGTAGTTATATTTTAAATATCTTAATCTGACAAATGCCTTTCTCCTGTTTGCAGTTGTCTGGACTGGGACTTATCATTGTGGGCGCCATGGCTCAAATGCATATCGGAGCATTCAGCGTGGTGACAGGTAACCTTAGTGGTGCCCCCTACGTCATCATTGCAGTGGGAGTCATCATATTTGTGGTAGCTGCCTTTGGTTGTTGCGGAGCTCACAAGGAGAGCTACTTCATGGTGGCCACGGTATGCTTTGGCAACATTACCTTCAATTCATAATTGTATTGAATCATATAAGCAATGTTGCATTATCATGATGTGAAATTTTAATGATTTTAAAATACTGTTTGTCTTTGCGTAGTTTTCAGTGTTCCTCTTCTTGATATTTGTTGCGGAGCTGGCTGCTGGGATCGGTGCCTACATTTTCAAGGATCAAGTACATAACATAACTTTTATGCACTACGTCATCAAATGTGACATTTAAGCATTTAAAATTGTGCCTTGAGTGTGAATTTCTGCAACTGAACCACAATATCACTACCAGAATAAACCCTTTTGTTACCCTGATAATATTTATACTCTAATGAACATTCAGAGGCTATGAGAGGGGCAAGATGTGTTAAATCATTCACATTTTTTTAAGGTTGAAAAAAAATCAGATCTTTGTCAGTTTACTGCTAGAGACCTCTGCATGCCTTGTTGGTCAAGGATGTTAACCATACTTAATGTTTATCAGAACAAGTGGGTGAAAGGTAATTTTTACCCTTATATAGGGAGTATGGGATAAAACTATTATGTGGTGATTAGAACAAGTGACGATTGTCAGGTTGTGAGTGAATTTGTCCATTGGAAGTTTATACAACCGTTTCGGCTCTGGGGTTCATGAAAAGAGTACCACCTTACGAGAATTCAGTAGGACAGCCACTAGCCCCTATAATATAAATGCCATTTTCAACTCATTGTGAGAATATGACCAGCAAAGCTATTTTGCTTTCATTATTCCAGAATACCCATTACATTTGTTCATGTTCATACTTCCATCATATATATTTGTTAAACTTTGAAAGTATATATATATAAGTGCCTATCTTATATTTTTTACGATAACGTTTGTTATTATGTCTCATTGTCTATAACATTCTCTGTCTTTTCAACAGCTAAGAGATGTAGTGGAGACCAAAGCTAAGTTGGTTATAGATACCTATCCGACCAAGAACAAAGAATCTGTGGACAAAATGCAGAAAGAGGTAGGTACATCTATATTGCTAATATCCATATTTTGAAGATCATTTAGCCATGAAGCATTTGCCTTTTTTCATGTAATGAAACCCGCTTATTCTCATCCTTTGTATGCGACTGCCAGCTTCAATGTTGTGGTGTGGTCCACTATGAGGACTGGTTTAACAGCACTGAGTGGCTTGGTAGTGACCCCAAAAATCAGAATAGTGTTCCAGATTCGTGCTGCCGCAATGTGACTTCCGGATGTGGCCAAGACATCCGTTTAAAGAATGCCACAGCCATCATATATACCAAGGTATGAAATGACCGCCTCAACCGTTGCTAAATATGTTTTAATTCGGGTACATTTTGGTGGTGTATCTAAAAAGTGCTAACACCTTGCAGCAAGAAGGACCTGGGTTCGATTTGCAGCTCGAGGCCTTTGTGGAATTTGTGTGTTCTGTCCGTGTCCGAATGGGTTTTTTTGCCGAGTACTCTGATTTCCTCCCATAGCTAAACAAATTATTGTTTGGCTGATAAGATTTTATCCAAGTGGCTACTTTCCTCTTTCTTCAACTCTGTTTCGTTCATCATCCTTCTGTCTAATTTGTAGTGAATAATTACATGCACATAAGAGGTAATTTACCTTTGTAAATTATTGATATTTGCATTTACTTTTAAAATTGTGCTCAAAATATCACTTTTTTTACTGAAGAAACAATGCCCTCTTGAACGTTTCATCTACTCGCTGCTATCTAGGGTTGTGTGGAGAAGCTTGAGGCAACAATGAAGGAAAACATTGTTCTTGTTGGTGGGGTGGCCATTGGCATCGGATTTGCACAGGTAAGCCATTTATAAGTACCTGTACAAAGGTAACTACAAACAATGCTTTATTTTTATTAAAAAGTACAGTTTTATGTAGCACAATAACTTCATTACTGTTGATGTTTTTACATTACATAATGGTAACCTTTTTTGCAAATTCATAGGTCTATTTAATTGTTGAGCAGGATTTTGAGGTGTGTGTTTAATGATGTAAATGATATTTAAACAATGTTTTTCTTTCTGCAGCTCATTGGCATTATTCTTGCTTGCTGCCTCATGCGTGGCATCAAGAATTCTTACCAGGCTGTCTGAGGTCGGCTTTCTCCGACGCAGCTTAATGTTTCTTAATTTAGTTTTTGTTCGTTGAAGTTATGCCATCGATTTTTTTTGCTTACTTTTTAATTTTAGTGTCCTTGTTGTTGGAAAATAGCATTTATGCCGCATGCTTAATACATTACATATTTGTACCATGGGAATATAAATACATTTCGTGCCTTGTGGGTTTTTATCCATATATTTCATATAAATTGTGAGGTCGTAAAGTTTTTTTTCTTTATTGGATGTCAACTGGAATATTATTCTTTTGTTGAACATTGAGCAAGTGGTTAGTGGATTTTTTATTGTTTTCACCAGTTTTGTTAATATAACACAATAGGGGTTTGGCTTAATATTCTCAATAAAGATATTTGACAAAATTGTCTGTAGCCATCCTTGAAAACATGTAATGTGTTTTTAGTGTGCATTGTTATTTCATGGCTTTGAAAAGTATAGCGTTCATGATGAATAGCATCCAGAGTGGCTTGTTTTCATTCCAAAATTTCCTTCCTTTCCGAATGCGTTAAGTATTGCTATAAATTGTTTCCACAGTTTTTTTTCCTTCTCATTCACACGCTATTACCTTTTACTGATAATATTACCTTTGTTTACTAACACCAGTTCCTTCGTGTTTACTAATAAGTTGTTGCATGCTTCTTTCCGGATTTCTATTCTTTATCTTTGCAGATGATCGGCATAGCTCTTTCATGCCTCCTCATGAAGGCAATCAGAAGCGACTATGAAGTGATGTGAGGTGGCCAGCACCACTGCTTATACTAACTCTTTCCTGCTGGCATACCCTTGTTTTTATTTATTCTCTAATAAAATGTAGAGGAAAAAAGATTACTAAAATTATTCATTTTGCAGTTTGTCTTGATTGTTCATGCTTTATACTTTGAAATATGATATAATTTTCATATATATCTCACATTTCAAATAGTTTAAACCTCCATGAAGATACATTGTTTGTGCTGATGTAGGTTTTCACAGCTCGTTTCATGATGACATTCAGATAAATGGATTCTCATAATGTCCAAGGACAACCATGTCTCTAACTTTAGCTAATCCCGTTATTCAGTATTTGCATCAAGATGATATTGATTCATGAGTGTTATTCACATTGCCAGCTTGTCCAAAATAATCGAAACAAGCTTCATGTGTGTGATATCTGGATCAGGCTAGATTTCAATGTTTGGACTAAGCTGCTGGGTATTGGTTAGAGTTAATTGCCACATAGCTTTTGCAGAAAATAAGGTCATTCAAGCCTGCGTAATAGTTATTTTCTATGATTGTGACATTTAAAATAAAAAAAATGCTGGCATTTTAGGATGCATTGGATGGCTACAGTCTGATTAATGTGCTTTGTATTAAAATAGGGCCATACTAATGTGGTCTTCAGAAACTAACCATGCTTTATATTCATTAAAATTGATGTTTTTTCATTCTATGTATTGCCATCTGATTGGCTAGTCACTTTATAAATAACATGTTTGCATTGCACGATATGTTTTGGAAGCATTTTTACGTAACAACTGGTATATTTGTTGTAGTTTGCGTCATCATAGGTAATTGTTAATGTAATGGTTAGTATTAAATAATTCACCTAGAAAGTATGGTTTAGTGCAAAATGTGCATGTGAGTTTATAAGAATATAAATGTTATTTTTGGCTAGCATGCCTTTTATGATGTATACCTTTATATTGAGCAGGTGGTAGATTGATAAAATGTTTTTTTCTCAGTTTATTTCTTATGCTTGTGGAAACTCAGTGCCTGGATATATGGTATATATTTGATTTGCTATTAGAAGTGGACCAAAGTAGATTATTTTGCAAACTAATGTTTATTTTTTACTTTTTCTGGCAGTTAACTTGGTGATCACAGGCTCTCCTTGCAATGAATGTCTGGCTTGTAATGGCTTTTCTGAAATATTACAGCTGCATGCAAATCTTGGTTAGGACTTGGCGATGTCTCCTTGTGCTTAGGTGTTGTAAAGCTCTAGGAAATAAAACAATTTGTGTCACCTTAACATTCTGTGTCTGTTGCTTTACTTGTTCTATTGGTATTGTTTTAGCAGACAATGCAAGAGGCAATTTTTTTAGCAGACCATGCAAGAGGAAAATTCGTCTTGCATTGTCTATGTATAAAATATATTAACCCCCCTGTTTTATTTCCTTACAGTGCATGAGACCTGGCCTATGATTGGGTTGGTGGTGCTACGGCTTTGCTGAGTTCAGTTCAGTGGTGGCCTTAGCGCTTTAATATTGGCTCTGGCATTGAGGGAGACCTCCTGCTCCAACTGCAGAACCTCAGTTTGGTTTTCGTGCTCCAAAGCGATCCAGTGAGCTCAGGTCTGCTCCAATTATAGTGGCCCCAGCTCCCGTTTCATTTCAACACACACCATAAAAATATGGAAAACTCTGCTGTAACGCCAGAGCTTCAGAGCCAGCTCTGGAGCTTGAGCCTAGCAACACCATTATGTAACAGTATGACATCTATTTCAATACGTAACATGAATAATATTTGCTTGCTGTCTTGGGGTGGCAGGTGAGGCAGTAGAACCATATGCACCTCACAAAGTCTGGCCCAGGAAACTTCAATTCCTGCCTCGGGCACCTTTCTATCTGGTGTTTGTGTGTTCTCCCCCTGTTCTGCATGGGTTTCCTCCATGTTTTTCGGTTTTGTGCCACAACGAAAAAACATTAATTAACTTCCCAATATTATATAGGAAAGCAGTGTCCGGCAGGTGGTTGCCAGTTGTATACTTTTTAAAAGTAAAAATGGCTTCGGCGCAAGGAACCACAGATAAGCGGAAATGCAACCAAATGGTGAGTAGGCACCAAATGTCTCTCCAAACTTTGTGGAACTCCATATGTTATTGTATTATCAGCCAATGTGTTTACATGTGGGATTTAACCAAATGCAGAGAAAATTCACGTGCGAAAGGGCAACACTAGCACATGCAACAGTTGAAGTCCAACATATCTATACCACTTTGTCCTGATGAACCAAGGTATGGCAACCTCAACACTCACTGAAAAGGAGTTTCACAACATCTGTGAAATCCACCAATCCTCACCTTTGTTGTATTACAGATGTGCTTCACTCTTGCCTGGCTAATTGAAGTCCAATAAAGCCTTGAACATTTAAACGTTATTTAAAATTTTAATGCATATAAACATCATTTACTACAACACCTATAAGTTCCTGCCAATAAGAATTTGCTGCCAAATGTAGTTCTAACAGGAAGTTTGGAGAGGAAAAAAATAGTTATATTTAAAGTGTATCTGTCCAAACAAGGTGTTTGATCACAAAGATTCCAGAAATTTCGTTTTGCCGTTTTCTACGCAACTCTGTGCAGTGCTTTGTGACCCTTGGGTGAAAAGCGCTCTTAATGCAAATATTTTATGGAAACAAATATGTATGTATAATTATATTTATAAGGTTATTTGGGTCAACCAATTCTCGATATTCGCAAAAAATATTATTTAAATCTATAACAGCACTGACATGGGGTGCTGCAGGTGATGGCTGCGTGAGGAGTAATATATCCATAGTGTACATATTGAAATGTGATAAAATTTCGTTCTTAGAATTTTGAAAATATGGCAACTCCTCAACTGGAATTAAATGTAAATTCAAGATATTGCAATACAGGAGATAGAGCACTCTACATCAATTATGTACAAGAGAGCTTGGATTGTGCTTTCTAAGTTGACAATGCACTTGTATACAGCCAAAGTGTAGTGCACCAGAATCTGTTGCCAATAATGTAGTTTTATATCACAACCTCAGTGGTAGAGCTTTGAACCATTTCACAGACATGTGCACGTACAATAATACAAATTCTCGCTTTCATAGTCTGCAAAGCAAATGATTAACATGGTAAATGCAAAGTAATGGAGAATCTGCGCGAATTTTTGGCTGGATATTCCGGTTTCCTCCCACAGTCCAGAGACATGCTGCGACCTAGGTTAATTTGCCTGCCGACTAAATTTCCCCCCAAAAAAGTATGCCCTGCGATCTACTGGCGTCACATCCAGGGTATAGCCGCGCCTTGCACCCTCTTTCTGCCGAGATAGACTCGGCTCCCCGAGAACCTTTACAGGATTACGCGGGTATTGATAATGACGATAACTGGTGCATTAACATTGCACTAAACCGTGCAGCAGTGGGTTGTTCAGCAGTCATGAGCACCGAGATGCTATTGGGGGAACTTTACTCAGCAGGCCAACTAACCTCGGCAGCAACGTGTCTGGACGGTGGGAGGAAACCAGAATACCCAGCGAAAATCCACGTGGCAACGGGGAGAACACAAACGCCAGACACCTGAGCCGGATATCGAACCCGGATCCTTTTTACTCTGAGGTGACTGCTCCTCACTGTACCACCGTGCCACCCCAAAATGTCCGTACATGTTAAGAGACAGGAAGCAGGCATATTGTCTACTTATTTATTTCGTTACATTATTCACTCTTATAATTGTTGTCTTATGCTGTGTATTATAATTTTGTATCGAACTTGGACATGCAACTTAAAGAATCCTTGTTTATGAACAGCTTACCAGAATGGGTTAAAGAAAGCCTGACTGACAATGAAACACCAATGTCAAAAGCAATCCATTTTGTGTTGAACCAAAGCTGCATAAATTACTCCCAGAGGTTCGTGTCACTGATGGGATGTTTAAAACTTGTTTGAAACTAATTATTATTTTTACATGGATCGGCATGTGAGAAGGGGATGTATTGTCTGCTTAATTATTTTGTAAAGAATAGGGCTTGGGCAGGATACATCACCTGCAGAGATGATGCCCATAGATGGGACTTAAGATAAATGACCGTTAAAGCAGACACCGTCCCGTGAGAGTAACCACTACAAGATGGGAACGACGAGGACAGCATTTGTGTGGGAGTGAAATGGATTGTGGCATCGTGGGACTCTTGAGATGGCGAAGGTATAAAATACCCTTCATATAGCAGTTGTCCATGCCTGATAATGGAGAAAATTCTACGTGCAATGTGCAATATAACAACAGTAACAAGTTATGAAACTTGAGCCAGCATTTTGTTTGTGTTTAATTGATAAACCTACCCTACATTTGCATTAGAACATGTATAAATTGATCTACTCTCAGGAGAGACGATGATGCATTTGAGGGTTCACATATCAATACACGACAAATGAAGACGAAACGCTTTAACGAGGTTACGTTCATCAATTTCATTGTTATTCTGATAAAGTACATTTTCTTAATTATTAAAATATTATTGCACTCCTTTAATGATTTTTTTTAAAGTCTTGTAATAGCCTAATTACATTTAAACACGTATCTCTACTTATTGGGCTCCAATAAAACGGTGTGGGTCTTTGATGAAGACTTTAACGGAGCACGTTACATGGGAAGGAATGGTAATGCAGTGATAAGTGTGCTGATGAATAACCTGGTAACTTGAGTTAAACCCCTCCTGGAATCGTAACTTTAATGTGGTGGAAGAGTTTGTGTACCTGAATGAACCTGAGGGCTGTGCTGTCGGATGCCTCGGTGCATTTTATGGTCACTCATGGCAGATTGGCCTCAGATGGATCAAATAACGATTCAATAGACCCTAATGAAAAGTACATATACGGTTGGAAGAACCTGGCCCAGACTTGGGAAGCTGGGGACCACTTCTGGAGCTAAGCCTGGGAGTGGAGCTAACAGGCAAGCACCTGGTGACTGGGTGACCCACGTAGCTCGGTGGGGTATAGCCCAAAAAAATGACGTGGGGCCGCTGCCTTGGCCCACCACCTGCAAGGCAAATCAAAATGATCCGGTGCAATGCCTCTTGGGCAGCAGACAGGCAAAGTGGGCCTAGGCGTGCTAGACTTCTTTTGTAATGGAAAGTGGCTCTTGGGATGTCACTTCTGGGGGGTAAAGAACTGGACCTTGTGCAGGAGGTTGAGCGGTAAAGACTGAATATAGTTGGGCTCACTTCTACATACAGTGTCGGTTCTAAAACCAAATTCTTTGATAGGGCTTGGACTCTCCTATCCCAGAGTCGCACAGGGTGAGAGACACTGGACAGGGGTGGGGATACTCACCAGCCACCAGCTAGCTACCCCTCAGTTGAAGTTCGTCCCGGTGAATGAGAGCGTTACCTCAATGCTACCACGGGTCACAATACTCTTGACTGTTGTGTTTGCATGTGCATCAAGGAGCAACTCAGAGTGCACTACCTTATTGGAGATAGTGGATGGGGTGCTCAGCTGTGGTCATGCCCTCTCTTCTCTACGTTTGCGAAACATGGACCCCCCCTGGAGGAACATCTTCGCCGTCTTGAAACTTTATGGCTGGCCTGCCTACAATCCATCCTAGGGTTAACCAGGTTGGATTGTGTGAGGAGCTCACAAATTCTCGAAAGATCTGGACACAGTCCTACTGTGAGCTCTTCTGGCAGGTGAGGCTGCGGTGGCTTGGTCATGTAGCCAGCATGCCCAGACACCACATGCCCAAGCAGTTGCTGTTTGGCCAGATAGAGGGGGCTAAAGGGGCACGGCACGGGCCAGAGAAGAGATTGACCGATGTGGCACAGGAGGATCTGGAGCTGAGTGGACTTGCTGACGACTGGTACCAGCGTTGTCAAGATCGACCTCTGTGGAGGAGGATCGTGAAGGACGCTACGGTGTAGTTGGAGGCAGTCGCCCTCCAACAACAACGGGGGGCAGAGGAGCGGCGCTCATGACAAGGAGCGGTGCTCATAACAATGAGTGGAGCGTCGGGCGGCTGAAACACAGCAAGTTGGCACAGTAGGGAGCGTAGCTGGTGCATCTGCCAGTCATCTCAGGCAATCCATAACACCTGGGTCTGTCCCGTGACCTCCTGTCAGCAAGTCTTTGACACTTAACGTGGCTTAGAGGTGCATATGGCCTGGCACAGGCGCCTTGGTGACGTCACTGCCACTTTGTGGTGAATGGCGGTTGTTGTTGGTTTTGGAAAACACCACCTGGTGACTCCATAGTTCTACTGGGAGAATTCAACACGCATAGGGGCAATAATGGAGAAACCTGGAGGGGTGTGATTGGGAGTAATGATCTGCCTGATCTGAACCTGAAAGGCGTTGCATTATTGGACTTCTGTGCTAGTTATGAACTGTTCATAACAAGCACCATGTTCAAACACAATGAGGCTGATAAGTGTACCTGGTACGAGAGTCGATCATCGACTTTGCAGTTATCTCATTGGACCTGAGGCCATTGGTTGGACACTCGAGTGAAAGGAGGAGCAGAGCTGTCTAAGAATCACTACCAAGTGGTGCATCGGTGCACCCTGAGCCCACGCTATTGGTTTTAGACCAGAACCCCCCATTAGGGGGGGATATAATCCACGTTTTCTCCCAAGTTGTGGAATTTGGTTCAGCCGGGGGCACCACCAAGGGCCAAGTTCCAGTGCAATCGCGCCTGGAGCCAGAGTAGCTGCCATGTTAGAGACGATCACTAACTACTAAGGAGTAAGAATACTGGTGGGTGAAGAGTGGAGAGAAGGGCCAATGGGGACAAGGTTTTGGATAATAGGCTGGACAAATGGGGAGGGAGGAGTGAGACTTCTGGGAGGCGGAAAGAGAGAAAGGGCGAGCGGGTGGTTCCGCTGAGGAGAGAGAGCAACGTTGGCTGAGAGAAGCGAACGGGCGACCGTTGGGAATACAAAGAGAGGAAGAAACGTGGAGAGATACACAGAGAGACGGGAGCAGTGAGAGATAGCGGAGGCACAGTGACAGGGGGACACATGTCGACATAGGGTATAGGTGAGGCGGTGGCCATTGTTCGGAGAAGAACTGGGGGGCCAGGTAGGAGCAGCCAGGGTGAGGGAGTCTTAGGGGCACAAGGGCACCTACAAACGAGGGCCTAGTAACAGAGGAGAAATGCGTGGAGACACAGGAAGGCTGGTGCAACGCCGAGGGATACGTAGGCCGACACAATAGACGGAGAGATAAGGGGTGGGGGTCACGTGGTGGGTGAAGGAATGGTGAATGGTGGTTGTTGCGCATACGTGACTTATCGGTGTTAGAAGTTTCTGATGTTGCGGCTGGGGTGCTGCATGCAGCCGGAGTGTGCCGATGCGGTGACCACACGCAGCAGCGGTGGTTCCACAGCCTCTGTTGTACCCACATCAATTATGTCGATGAGTGGCTTTCGCTCAGCTGTTAGACGCACTGCTGGTCGTTAAGCCGTTGGTGTTGTCGCCACCAAGTTTTCAGTGTTGCCACTCGATGAGCAGATTGTATTTGGGAGTGGCCATCTCCGTTGTCTACACAGCATTGATCTCGACGAGCGGCTGGTGCTCGACTGATAATCACACACCAGTCTGTCGAGCCGCTGCTCTGGCCGCCCCACGCTGGTGTCTGCACCACCTCGTACTGTTGTCTGCACCACCTCGTACTGCTGTCTGCGCCGCCTCGCCGCCGTCGTATTGCTGACCCCAGTGGCGCTCTGCTGGTGGGCCTTCTCGGAGCTGGTGCCTCGTTATGGCGGCGAGCGTTGTCTCTCGCTTGAGACCGATTTCCCTGACAATACCTAGGCGGTTTTTTGCTCATGATGTCAAGCGGGGTCTTTCGCTTGCAGTGTCCAGGTCGACCTCCATCTGTTTGCCCTTGTGTGCCCCTCTCCATCTCTCCCCGTCTCTGTGTCCGTTAGCACTCCATGCGCCGCATCTTATGTGTGTCTACGTTCTCTCCAGAAAGTTGTGTGTCATGAAATGGTTTGCTCGTGCCTGATTAACCACTGCTACACTGCCCCGTCGCTTACAGTTACTCTTAACCTGTTGCTCACGACTTTTTAGGATGTAGATAGGGGGAGGCAGGAAGAAATTACCCTCGGCATTGCCCTGTCGCCACCGGGGGAGGAAATCAGTCTGGGCCTGGCCACCTGTCGCCCTGTCTGCCTGCGGTATTCTCTTACCGCGTGTGTGTGCATGCACTTGCCCGTGCGTCACCATCCGTGATACCCTCGTAACAGATGTGTGAGGAGGCCTTCATCCAAAAGTGGATTGACAAAGGGTTGAAATCTGGCTGGACAATTTACTCAATATGGCCCTATTAATCTAGGAATGGTACTTTAGTGTGCCACAATCCGGTATAGATGTTTTTTTTGACAGATAAGGTGAACGTTACTGTATAAGGGGCCTGACTCAATTTACAGCTGCTGCTTTTGGCAACGGAAATTCCACTCGCGCCTGCAGGTCCCGTGCTGTCGTGCTGCTGCTGCAGCGGCTCATGTAGGCTCCTTTGTTCCTTCTTCTCCAGCTGCTCCGCTTGATTCCAGCTCGATTGCAGTTGTTTTTGCAGAAAGGATATATTTAATGAAAGGCAAGAAGTGATCAATCGATACAATAGTTGTATTGTTCATAGAGAGCAATTCAGCATTGCGTTTGATTCAATAATCTATTCTTTAACATTGTGGTGATTGCAATGTCGGCTAGTGGCTACAAAGATTTATCAAATGCACCTATTACATTAACACACGATCCGAATGCGGAACATTAAATGCATTTATCAATCGCATGGTAATATTAATTGATGACACGATGCATCGTTATACCACTAGTGTTAATATCGCCAGGGTGTAAATGACTTGAGTGTTCATCTATATATCTAATAACATGGTGGAAATTAAACACTAAGACATAAATAAGTCAACATGCTACCATATATATTACTAGTGTTAGTTGCTTGCATGCGGTTTTGAAGAATGCATAATTACTGAAATACGATAGCTCCAGTGTTGGAAAATTCATTGTTCTTAGTGGCTCTCCGACAAATGCCATTAAGTGGAGAATAGATTAAAGTAATGCATTCATGACTCGACCAGTATTGAAATTGAAAGGTGTGCCACATGAGAATGTCACGTTCAATTGTAGTGTGTCATGTAAGCAGTCTTTTTTTTATCACAACTGATGAACGTCAAGATTTTAAGATTAGATGTAATAATAAATAATAATTGCATTTCTAGAGCGATTTTCAACCGAGGGTCACAAAGCGCTTGTACATACCTGCCACGTCGAATGTTGCGTGATTTCATTGGCTTGTCATTAATGTTGTTTATTAATTCATTTTTGAAAACATAAAGACAATTGCATGGGTGGCGCGGTGGCCCAGTGGTTAGCGTTGACGCCTCACAGCAAGAAGGTCCCGGGTTCGAATCTCTCGGCTCGGGTGCCTTTCTGTGCGGAGTTTGCATGCTCTCCCCGTGTCCGCATGTGTTTTCGCCAGGTACTCCGGTTTCCTCCCACAGTCCAAAAGCATGCTCCTGGATAGGTTGATTGGCTCGCAGACTAAAATTGTCCCGCAATGCCCGGCGATGGACTGGCGTCCCGTCGTCGGGTGTATTCCTGCCTTATGCCCTGTGTTTCTGGGATAGGCTCCGGCTCACCGTGACCCTATATAGGATTAAGCGGTTTCAGATAATGAGATGAGATGAGATAAAGACAATTGAACCCATCCACGATAACATAGCCCCAGTGCTGGTGTGTCTCCACTGGTTACTGGTTAAATATAGGATTGAATTCGAGATCCTCCTTCTCACCCATATGCTATCACTGGCGCTCCTCCAACATACATCTGTGACCTACTTGAGACACCCTCCTCAACACGACAACTTTGATCCTCCAATACGGGTTTGCTGCATATGTGTCTAGATCGCAACCCCCGGTCGATGAGTGATAGAGGCTTCTCGCGTACTGCTCCCAGACTTTGGAACGCTCTTCCATTGGAAATTCCGTCACTTGAGTTCCACGGCATCATCAAATCCCGACTCAAGACTCAATTGTTCTGTACAGCATTGCAGTCCTCTGGCTAGGACTGTTGATACTGCTCAGTGTTGTTGTGCTCGGATGATGGCTCGCTGTTGACCTGCGCCTGCTCAGGAACACTTATTCCTTCCTTTATTTGTTTAACAATTATTTTTTATGTTATTTTATGTCTTTCGTTGATGTTGCTGTTATTGTTGACATGCCGTTCTCTCCACAGATCTGTGCAGCGCCTTGTGACCCTCGGGTGAAAAGCGTTCTAGAGTGCAAATATGTTATTGTCTTCAGTAAGTTGTTTCAAATGATGGGACACTGCTCATATTCCCTGGCTGGGGCATTATATAATAATTCACCTGATTGTCAGAAACCGCTTAGTCCTGTACAGGGTCGCTCTGAGCTGGATGGAGCCTATTCCGGCAGACACAGGACACAAGGCAAGGATATATCCACGATGGGACGCCGGTCACTGCGGGCAATTTAGTCTGCAAGCTAATTAACCTCTGCAGCGGCATGCTTTTTGGACTGTGGGAGGAAACCGGAGTGCCCGGTGAAAACCCACGCAGACACGGGGAGACCATGCAAACTCCACACAGAAAGGCACCCGAGCCGAGATTCGAACCCGGAACCTTCTTGCTGTGAGGCGACAGCGCTACCCACTGAGCCACCGTGCCGCCCTGTTAGAGTTGTGTAGGTGTTAATAAAGGCGGTTGCAATGAGAAGAACGTCTCGGCTTACCTTGCTTAAAATGAATAATTATATAATAATTGATGATTTCTTCGAAAAGCTGCTCTCTCGGGACAGCCGCGTCGATGGCTCTCTCTCCTCTCCTCGCGACATCGACGCGGCTGTCCCGAGAGAGCAGCTTTTCGAAGCAATCATCATGCATCGAGCCGTGAAAACCTACATCATTATATATAATAATTATGTATTTTAATTTTCCAGGAAAGTCTCACTGAGACTGGGCCCTAAGACTCAGAATAATATTGAGTTAAATGCTGTAACACCACCATACACTACGTGTATGTTAACCGTGCTCAAAACGCAAATAACACATTCTTAAAAAGATGTGTGGTGCCAAGTGTCGCATCGTGCCAGGCTGGGTGCATTCTGGAGTCGGGTTGGTCGCCGGGTTGGTCGCCGGGTTCCGACGCTCTGGTTTACGTACACCGTTGATGAGGGTGATTTACCAAAGAGAGGTCATTGAGAGGTGAGGAGCAGAAGGAGTCGCCAGATGCATCTAATTAGTGGTAAACAGCCTACGCTGGCCGAAGACCGGATGTCTGAGATGGCAACGGTGCATTTAATTTGAGGTAAACAGAACGTCAGACGTCATGTACGCACGAGGCTGGGGGAATCTAAGGGGATGTGCAGAGAGCGAAAGGAAGGTCATATGGGGAGATGTCGACGGATCGGGACAACATGTAGCGGCGGCGGTTAACCAGAGTGGGGCACCACGTTGGCGCCCTCGTGGAGTTAAGCGTTAATGGGTAGAGCGAGAGGGCTGGATTTACAGAGTCGTATGGGAATGATTGCACGATGTAGGGGAACTCTGGGCTGTCAGACAGAGGGGCTCTGCGCCGATGTTGCCGTCGGAGAGAATCGGTTGGTGCGTGCAGCGCAGAGTTGTGTAAGTGTTTTGTCAGTGTTAATAAAGCCGCTTGCAAGAGAGGAGTATCCCGACCTCACGATGGAGTGCCTACCACGAGTGTAACAGTGGAAAGAATGGCGCGGCCACCCCACATGTCAAGGGACCCTCGAGGGCACGCCAGCAGACGGCCTGATGATTAATGGCGCGGGAGCCGACCCGTTGGGCTGCCCTTACAGATGTATTGCATAGACACATTTTAAACTTGGATGATATGAACGTTATGTTTACAGTAACTACAATAATGATTGCTTCGAAAAGCTGCTCTCTCGGGACAGCAGCGTCGATCGCTCCCTCTCCCTCAATCGCGACGTTTCGCCTCACATGTTAGAGGCATCGCCCCGAGAGCAGCTTTTCGGAGCAATCATCATGCATCGAGCCATGAAACCCTACATCATTACATCAGTAACTACAATACTCCATATCTTTAATTCGTATGTTATTATTTGCAAGGCTTTTTCACTACAATATTTAATGAAGACCTTTTCCCACCATGCTTTTGCTGTTTAGTCTGTGTTGGTGAGGGGCTAAGGCCAGGTCCAAGGCCAGTTCAGAAATCATTCATCAGCAATGTTTACCATGGAAAGGAATAAAATTCAGGTTGTGAGTTTGATAACGCAGCGTAATAATCATTGATCCATTCTCCAAAATATATGTATATATTAGTACTGCATTCAGTAATTAATAATGCACATTGGAATACAATCATGTTGTAGCACGGAGCAGACTGGCGAACACGTGTTGCATTTGGGAAATGAGGTGGGGGACTGATTGATCTTCACCTCTATGGTGTGAATCTGACACCAAAGCAATCCATTAATGGCAAACAACTTCACTGTTAAGAACGTTAAGGATGTTTCATTGGTGCAGGTGTTAATGGTGTCATTAGTGTTACTTTCGCAGCTGGAAGTTCTCACTGCGTAGAGGCAGCAAGGCCAAAGCAATATCAGCCTGGGTGGTAACACCACGAGCTGCTGATGGCAGGTTGGGACCTTTTCTTCCAGCTCTTTCCCCAAGCGTGCTACATTCCCTCTTGCACAGACATTTAATAGTTGTGGTGTCTAGCTTCGCGGGTGACAGGCTGGGTGCATGTGTTAGGTGGCCGGATGAGGTAATGTGATGACACCCACGCTGAGTCATAAAAACAACTCGTGGTCGGTGACGAAATTGGCAGTGGTGCACGCATTCGGCTTAATGGATAACAAAGTTGGCAGTTGCACACGCATTTTGATTGGTCGGTAACAAAACTGGCAGTTGTGCATTCACTCGGATTAATGAGTAACAAAGTTGGCAGTTGCGCCTGCGGGCGTGCGAACGTGCATATCGGCGCGTGTATGTGAGAGCTGGGGGAACTCCGGGGGAAATGTGAGGAGGAGGCCACGCAGTATGTGATCCGTCAGGATAGCGCTAGATAGCGCATTTGGCGCGAGGCGGCTACGAGTCGATGCGCCGGAGTTACCGTGGGCACAGACGTTCTGTTGTGTTTATTAATAAAGCATCGAAAACTCCAGAAGGCCTCTGCTCATTTATGACCAAGCCGCTAGAAGCCACGCCACGCGGCCGCATTCGCACCTCAGAACCCGGGTGTCTGCGGAGAAGCTACGAGTTCGGCCGTTATGAGAGCGTTCTCCGTTCAGGCACCACATAGTTGTACCATGGGCATACCCCATATTTTATATTTAAGTATCTCACTCCAGAGATAAACCCGCACACTACATAGTCGTGAGGGATTGCTTTGCAGGGTCGGTGCCGTGTTGACTGTGCCAAATGCTGTAATGTACCAAATATAATCCAGTACTCTAGCAATCGCACACCATTATTATAGCCCACCGGTAAATGCTTATTATAGTATAATGTCACATCAGTCATACTCGGACTTGGTGGCCAATTGTGTCGTACAGACATGTTGCCAACGGTCCAAGTCTGCTGTCACACACCGACTCAGATCAGCAGTGTTGCAAATATATTTCCAAGGAAAAATAATACCGCATTACTAACACGCAGTCCTTTGTCAATCTACTGCTGAATAAAGATCTTCCCACAAGATGAATGTTGTTTGACCATACTTCATCACCCAGGTAAATGCAGGTTGGATGCAGCTGACAATGCTGATTATCAAGGTGATGCCAGGCTTTTTTTAGACAAGGGCAAATGATATTCCATGTTCTGTACATTGCTAATAATGGCGTATCAACATTGTGAAATTGTTCAATTACACGGGACTGCCTGTCCTGTATGCCCCTGCTGTTTGAGCAAACAGGAGAGACAAAGCAGGTGAAAAGGGTGGGAAGCTGTGATGAACACCAAAATGGAAATATAATCCTTATACTATAAACTGCTGATTATTATACTGCCTACAATAATGCATATGAGATCAGTTATATATGTATATTTAGACTGTACAGTATTGGCAAGAGGTTTGTATAGGAAGGCATGCACACTTTATTAATCACTGAAGTCATGCTTTTGTTGATAGTTCATGTAACGATGGAATAAAACTCTGTTCATGTAGGTTTTAAAATGTTAAGAAAAATAGCAATTCAATCTTAAATTTGAAAAGTGCATGCCATTTTACCTTTATAGTGTAATATGGTATCAACGATAGTTCACAAAAAAATAGGTTGAATCGAAGAGTGGTCACAAACAATTCCGGTTCAACCCAAATTCTGCGTTAGCATGTTTACACTTTTTCTCCTCTTATTTTCTATGACAGTATCTGTCTATTCAGCTTACTCAAATTGGCTTGCTCCAACACGCATCCAGCATTTGATTCAGCCATACACATCTCTGAGATATATCGATTGTGCCCTGTCAGGTATTTGTACGGTGCAAAGTCTCTGATATTTCCTGCTCTTTTAGGATAGGAACTCACAGGCAATGGAGACTTTTTAAAGACCATGTTGAAGACGTACCTGTTTAAAAGGCCGTCCTCTCTCTTTAAATCTCTATTTTGTCCGAGTTTTTATCTACTTGGTAACATTCTGTTACGTTAATACTTTACAAGCGTAGTACTCTAAGGTCCATTGTTCAAGGGTGCCTTACAATAAAATAACTGATGATTGCTTCTAAAAGCTGCTCTTTCGGGATAGCCGCGTCGATTGCACTCTCCTTCACGACGTTTCGCCTCCCACGTTGGAGGCATACGCAGGCGTTATGTGAATGAGTCATGTGTGTGACTGTTATTAATATGTCAAGTCACTTCCTTCTACTGCGTCACTCCCTTCCAGGGACGATGATGGTGGAGGAGGGGGGCCATTTTAAAGGGTTCTATTGTCTTGCTCGCATATTAGAATTGAAATTAACTTCATCTAGTCCCCCCCCCCCCTCGGCGCGGTGGCC
>JAZEWT010000001.1:21158254-21176362 GCA_036362905.1 Mordacia mordax
CTTACGCCCTATGTTTCCGGGATAGGCTCCAGCTTCACCGTGACCCTATATAGGATTAAGCGGTTTCAGATAATGAGATGAGATGAGAGGTTTATTGGCTTGGAGACTAAATTGCCCCCAGTGCCTGGTGATGGACTGGCGTCCCATCATGGGTATATCCCTGCCTTGCGCCCTGTGTCTGTCGGGATAGGTTCCGGCTCACCGCGACCCTGTACAGGACTAAGCGGTTTCTGACAATGAGATGAGATGAGACGATATATCACAGCGCTTACAGATGCCGAGCACACAAATGCGACTACGATTCGCTGTAATATCGCTCACACGTGGACTGCCTTGCTCGAGCACCACAGACTCGGTGCAGACGTCTCAAACGCCTGGCGGCACAGGACTTATTTGAGTTATTAAAAGTATAGTTCGATCACGCCCAAAAGAATATCAACGTTATTTTTATGATCGTACACTGGCCTTTACGGCGGCCTCCAGATGCCTAGGCCAGGTTTGTTTCTCAAAAGCACGACTGGATGACGATGTGATGAGCGCCAAGTCGAGAAAACCGTCTCGAGCTGACGAGCGAGATCCTATGGAGAATTGCCAAGTGACATGACCGGCCAATAGGAACAATGAAACAATCAGGAATGACATCTCAACTGCCGCATTATATTTGCCCGTCAAAAATGACGGGGGTGCTAGGATTGTGTTTTGTTAACTAACAATAAAAAAAAGCTTGATTAATTTTTTAACACAAAAATAATGCGTCCAAATGTAAGCGACCGAATTACATTTGCATGGCAGCTGGTCGTTTCCGAAGTCAGATCGGACCCAATTGTGGAAATTTATATAATCGATATATAAGCGATTAATATAATCACTAGTGTTAGCTGTGGCGAGGATTAAAACCCAAATCGCTGGGTTCATTGCTCGGTGCATCAACCAATGCACCACTGGATACGATTCACGTGTTGTAAGATGCTCTATTTCAATCTCCAAGAGGTATTCCTTCTCTGCACTCGGCTTTGCCATTGCTTTTAGGACAGTTTCAACTGCTATCCCGCTATCCAATGTTGAATTGTTATTGCAGATTTCAGTACAGTAAATGACAATCGTTTTGGAAACACTTGTAAATATTTTCTCGTGACAGACCACTTAAATATGGGAATGTAAGCATTTAGAACTATGTACATTTCGCTATTAATGTTCAAATATGCACTTTTAGTATTCTCATATTAGGCAGAAAAGATCAGATCAACATGTAATGTACAACAAACACTTAAAGCGGTGTTTATATCTCATCTCATCTCATTATCTGAAACCGCTTAATCCTATATAGGGTCACGGTGAGCCGGAGCCTATCCCGGAAACACAGGGCGTAAGGCAGGAATACACCCGACGACGGGACGCCAGTCCATCGCCGGGCATTGCGGGACAATTTTTAGTCTGCGAGCCAATCAACCTATCCAGGAGCATGCTTTTGGACTGTGGGAGGAAACCGGAGTACCCGGCGAAAACCCACGCGGACACGGGGAGAGCATGCAAACTCCACACAGAAAGGCACCCGAGCCGAGAGATTCGAACCCGGGACCTTCTTGCTGTGAGGCGTCAGCGCTAACCACTGGGCCACCGCGCCGCCCGGTATTTATATGCGTTACACAATATAACCGTGTCGAGTGCTCCTCTTCTCTCCTGTCAGAACGCCTGAAGATTCCTCCAACGTGAGAGACGCAACGTCGCGAAGGATAGAGGAGTGCTTGTCTCGGCTATCCCAAAAGAGCGGTTTCTGGAAGCAATCATCAATGTGAGCCTGCTAAGAAACCCATTCTACTCCATGTTTTTCTTTGTTCCGATGTAGAAATTAACATTCATGAAAAATGTATGACAAGTAAGTCTCTACAGTGTATGGCATGTTTAGAGTTTGCTTACCTTTACGGGGCTTTTTTTCAGTTTTCAAATATATATCGTCTACAGAGCTTTAAGACTATTGTTTTAATAGCCCTGCAATTTTAATATCACAGCCACACAAAGCCAACCATTCATGATTATTGTATAATGTACGCCAACTGTAGTTAGCCATGTGAAGTCATTCAGGTATATTTCCAAATATATCATATATTGTTATTTACGTTCAGAATTCGTTGACAAGAAGAACAACACTCACAAGACGCGGGAATGCTGGCGTCCATTGCATTAGCTGTTGAATAACTCAACATGAGGTGCCCTCCCCCTGTAGATAAACCTGCACGGACGAGTCTGCCAAGTCTCAATTACCTTTTAACTGCACAGCAGCGTGAGACTAATGATTTACACCTGAAAGCAATCGGCTGTGACAGCTTGAAATACTTGCAATGCACAATTCACAATCACTTAAAATGTTCCGTTTTAATCATTAGTTACCTTGCTTACCATTTGCTAAAGTGATGTATAATTGGCCACGTGTGCTTAAATATCATAAAAGAAAATGTAGTTTGTTTAAAATGAGCTAAACGTTAATTACGGTGGCGTTATGGTATTATGTCTTCAAGAATTGGAAATTATTTGGACGCGTTGCTGAGACGCGGGAGTGAGGTGTGTTATGATTATGTACAATAGCAATAATGGTGGAAAAAATGGCACAAATACGATCTCGAGTTAAAGAACGTCGTGTTCCATGTAATGTTGTTTTTAATCTTGGATGTGACTGTATGCACGATTGTATTAAGCACATTAACTATTTGAGTTAATAACTGTATTTTGCAATAAAGCACAGGATATATCGCTTTCAAAAAATATTCCTTTGTTGCGAGATGCATTGATAAATAATTAAAAACAGACCTTCTCATCACTTTACATTTAATAACAAATGACAGTAATAAGCATTCAATAAAATTACCATAACAAAGTGTTTCTGACCACTTTTTGGTGGGTCTTGACTGTATTGACATTGTATTTATAAAACCAGGAAATATGAAAATATTACCCCATATTTTGATTAAAATCTATACATCTCTAATTTTTTTATTAACATTATAATGTGACAATTGTATTTGCCCGTTAAAAATGACGAAGTGCAAGGATTGTGTTTTGTTGTTTAACAATTCGGAAAACCAGGATTCATTCCCAGTGGCAACGACTTTGGGGATCTTAATTCTGACTCAGTAAAGAAGAGGCGGCCCAAATCGAAGCAACCATGTTATTAAGGTTGAATGGCAGCTGGTCGTTCTCGAAGTTACATGTTGAAGCAACATTTAGGATGTAAATGTTACTTTCGAAAAAGTGACTGAACCAAATTTTGAGGGCGATCGGCCTAAGCCGTTTTCATGCTGGAGCCATCAAACAGCGTTTCACGCACACACACACACACTGCATTTATATTTTATATTAAGTAAATGTAACTATTACTCTTACCCGGATCTATAACTCTCTCTATGTAGGGCTAGGCATGCATCAGGTCACCAATAATTTCCTCACAGCCTCTGTGACGTTACATCCAGCACGCTAGATGGCATACAAAGTATATAGTCATTATTTATTTTATTTGTTTAATTACAGTTATTACACATGTTTTTTTTTCTGATTACCCTGGTACTGTCAGGTGACAACGCTGTGGATAATTTCACCAATCAGCTGTAGGCTGTTCTCTCGGCTCGGGACTAATCGCATAATTTCCATCAGGCGGTTAGCACAGATCAGACCTTGGTGGCCGCAAGCCACCATAAAACCAAGTGCAAAATAATCGAACATTCGTGTCATTTTACGTCTGAAAACGCTGGCAAACGAGTGTTTTTTTTTCCACAACTATTTCACAAATCTTCTGCCTTAACGTGCAACTGAATAACCAATATATTGTGTCGCAGAACACATAGTTATTGAACCTGGGCAATGTAAAATGTTGGTGAGCCTGAATGACTGGGTGCTGGTTTGCTTTCCTAACGGACTGCGTATTTGTTTTGGTGACCCTCCTTGTCTGTAGATCCAGCTATCTGTGGCACTGATACTAATAACTCTAATGAGCTGACAATGATTCCGAGAAAAGTGCCTGAGGAATTTTCAGAATCACGGGTTAAACAACTCTGAAACTCGCAGGAGTTAAAACTGCAGGCACCATGCTCAGCCCTCTTTATCCCATTACAAACTGGCAGCTCCTCTCAGGGACGGGGAGGTCATATAGTACCTGACATTCTCATCTCATCTCATTGTCTGAAACCGCTTAGTCCTATACAGGGTCATGGTGAAGCCGGAGCCTATCCCAGCAGACACAGGGCGCAAGGCAAGGATACACCGACGATGGGACGCCAGTCCATCGCCGGGCACTGCGGGGCAATTTAGCCTGCGAGCCAATTAACCTATGTAGCAGCATGCTTTTTGGACTGTGGGAGGAAACGTACCTGACATTAACTTCACTTTATAATTTGAGAAGGATTGACCAAATGCATACATACAACTTACCAATAGTACAGGTGATAGTTTATAGTAATAATTATTGTATAAATACATCGTTTATGTTAGTTTCGTTATATTATTATTGTCATATAAAGGGCAACCATAGAACATTTTACAAACACTCATGGCAACACGAGCTGGACATTCATAAAGGCCATTGAACACAAATATATTTGCAATGATTACTGAGTACACCTCGATTTTATTAAACTACATAAGCCACGGTGGCCCAGTGGTTAGCGCTGTCGCCTCACAGCAAGAAGGTCCCGGGTTCGAATCTCTCGGCTCGGGTGCCTTTCTGTGTGGAGTTTGCATGCTCTGCCCGTGGGTTTTCGCCGGGTACTCCGTTTTCCTCCCACAGTCCAAAAAGCATGCTGCTACATAGGTTAATTGGCTCGCAGGCTAAATTGCCCCGCAGTGCCCGGCGATGGACTGGCGTCCCATCATCGGTATATCCTTGCCTTGCGCCCTGTGTCTGCCGGGATAGGCTCCGGCTTCACCGTGACCTTGAAAAGGACTAAGCGGTTTCAGACAATGAGATGAGATGAGAGATGGAATGAGAGGTTTCAGACAATGAGATGAGATGAGATGACAAAAGCCCCTCCCCTCGACCTCTGTTTCTCCCCCCCCTCCGCTCAATTTTCAGTTACTATAAATTGCGAAGACATTCAAATATTACAGTACCTCAATAAAGTCGATGATTAAATGTCAGTGACCGTTATTGGGATGGTACTGATGTTACACGAACGATGAACATTTAAAGGCAGTTCTCGGAGCGGCACTTTCCATGGGCAGGCATTCAGAAGCAACTCTGTTTGCAAGAAATCCAAACGGATGGCCTGGCAGCATGGGCAGCGTGAATGTTGCTGAGCGAGCGGAGCCGCTTCCTCCCCTCTCCACTCGAGCACGCCACGGAGGATTTTGGTACCGTGCCGTACCACGCATCCCCAGCTGCCTCCGGGAGCCTCCGCGCCGTCCGCAGCCCCCACTCCTCTTTTCATCACACACTACCCTCCCTCATTGACTACTTCAGTGGATAAAAAATGTGCCCAATCACTCATACACGCCAAAAACACACACATTTTACAACTCTCGTAGTAACAAAGAACACAATAAAGGAGATTAGCTGTTCATTGCTATTGGTTTATATTTGTATACAAGGATCAATTTCACAAATTCGCGAGATAGATAATTGGAATTGAGATGACCGCTGAAAGGTTGACTTTTTTATAGTTGCATTTAACTTCATTTGATTTCAGCGTAAAAATGTAGAGTACCTACAGTAGAGTTTTAGAAAACGAAGTGTGTCATTAACTTGTTGTGGCATCACTGTTTAATCCTGCCGACCCCCCCCCCGTTTGATGGGCAACCATGGCATGGCTTAAATATTTCTTGGCGGGGTAGGGAGGGAGTTGTGGCATTGAGTGGGGAGGGGGGGTGTAACGAAGAGCTCTTGGAGGGAGTCTGTGGCAGGCAGGGGTAGATCAAACTGGGGGCGGGTCTAAGACACCTCAACCTGCCTCAAATAAGGCCGAGATGCCAGTGACTCTTGCACCCCACACATGGTCTCTGGAAGATACTGCTCTCGAAGATACTCCTCTGCTGGACGTCTAGGAAACGTGCATCTGTTGGAGGGACCGGTCACACAACTCCATCCGGCCCTATGTGTTGACTCAACACGCAGAATTTTCTTCTGACCTAAACTTACAAATAAAATAATCTCGAGGAGTTGGTGTGGCAGCTATGACGGCTGGCCACATCATTACAATTGTTGTAGTTTACAGTATTTTCATTGGAGCTGTTCAAGGTAAGCATATATTTCAAATGCCAGCATATTTAGTGGTACCAGCTATGTCTTGTAAAATTACAAGTTTCAGGTCCCTGACAAGTCTGTGCTGTTGCTGTCTTGAGTGTAAAAAAATGCCAAAATGTTATATATATAGTTGATGTATGTTTACAGATGAGGAAGCAATTGCAGGAGCTTTTAAGATATACGTAATGAATCTATATTATATGCCAAGATATATGTTCTTTTTGTTTTAAATTGTCCGAATTTGTTGTTTAAGTGTTAAATACGTTGCATTTAATATAAATAACATTTAAAATCATACCTATATTGTACCATTGTGGTGCCGCATAAACCACTGAGATTGAACTCTACCTAAGTTTATGCAACCCTAATAACATAAGGAAAATTATACTCGTTATTTGCGATGCAATTTTCCTATTTAAAAAAATATCACTATTTTTAAATATCACGTTGGATGAGTACATAAATACTTTTAAAATTTCAAATAGAGATTTAATAAGCGTTAACATTTCCTCCTTGGATGCATTGCCAGTAAGTATGGATAGATGTGTTAATGTTTATTACAGCGGAGTGATTCAAAGATGATTAATCGAAGCTCATGTGGAATATATGGCCTAAAATTAAATTTAATGTACTTTAAATCGTAATGTCGCCATACCTTGCTGCATAGTCAAGCTTACCCAATTTGATGTCTGAATGGGTAAGTTTAAAATTAATTTGCGTCAGCAGGTCCAACGTTTAATGTCCGCTTGGTCATTGCTACAGGGTAATGAATAACAGTTTATCATGAATAAGGTCAAAAATTATGATGGCATCTTGTTTTCCGCTATAATTAGTGGTTTATGCAGGGAACCTGGTATTATGTTTGAGTCGAATTAAAATGAAATAATTAAATGAAAACAGAAAACTCCCAAAGATGTCAAGACTCTTCGAGACATAGACATTCTTGTTGATGTCCTACTACACTGCTCCTTTCCCTAAACAGAAGTCTCTCTTTTGCAACGTCTGCATGTCTGCTACCGAGGTTGCCAAGACAAACTCACTAATCGTGTCTTCTCTTCATTGCTCAATAGTAACTCATTAACCTTATTTGCCAACTAACCAAAGTTGAATACATGTTACTAGATCCACAATCTTTATCCCTTTATCTCTTCATTTGTTAAGTCAGGAACACCTCTTTCGTTATGTATATTTTAAATAGTCTTACCAGGAACCATTCATTATGCAGAGGTTAGGAAATAAATGGCTGATCTTGCAAGGAGCATATAAATATGCGGAATTGTTATGCTGGTCTATACTATTTAAATGTTCTGTAGGACAACGCTTACACCAGTTGAACATGATCGTTAATAATGTTTTCATGTGAAGTCGTTAGTGCAGGGTGCGATGAACACGCTATCGCAGTTTGATTCATGGCAATGGTTTACATCAGTCTCATTATCCTATCTCCCAAGTGAACCCGTACTGAATAACCTCTTCGCTAACGTGCGCAGACGAGCCTAATGAAATGTGCTGAGACACCCCCCCCCCCGTGACTTCGCCAGCATAGGCAGACCTTCATCCAGCAGTGGAATGGCAATGTATTTAAAATGTTCATTTTTATGAGAGATTTATATGAATGCTCTGTGCAAACATGTAAGATTTGTATGCTCATTGATTTATTTTATGATCATTGTGTGCAACGTACTGTGATCCCTAGATGAATGGAATAATGTCTGAATTCTTATTTTTTACCATTAAATCTCCTACATATTTCTCAATGTAGAATTGTAATTCGTATTTTAGATTATAATTGTACTTATCTAGTGTGTTCTACAACAACTTCTGGTGTTCAAAACAGGATTACCTCAGCATTTAGCAGTGCTATTATTATGCGTGTGTACAGTAAACATTTAACCATTGCAGGTTGCAGTCTCTTATGACACTGTTATTTCAATATATGCATATGCTTTCGTGAGAATTGCTCTCAAGAGCTGCTGTTTCAGGATAGCCATGTCGAGCGCTCCATTTTCTTCTCTTACGCTGGAGGCATCACCAAGCGTCCAGTGTTGGACGTCAAACATCGCGAAAGAGAGAGCAGGAATTCTCGAAAATCGCGTCGTGAAATTCGACATCATTACTTGTTCTCTCATCTCATCTCTCTTGAATCAATTTAACCTTGCAGAGCTACGGTGTTATATATTTTTGAACTAACTGGCAACAAGGGGATGGCAGCTTGTGATGCCGACGATTTTATTTAATCCACCATTTTTGTGGTAACTGTTTTGAGAACAACATACGGGGTTAGTTTGTAAATCGTTTTGTTAATTAGGAAGTGCATATTAGGAGTAAGTGCAATTATTATTATTTTCTGCTAGGAGTCTAGCTAAATCTAGCTATAATGGTATCCTTCAGACCATTAATGATCCCATAAATAATTAACCCTTGCTATGCTGACAGCGCACGAACCTTTGTGTTTGGTAGAATGTCTTCTGATATTGGTAACAAAGTAAATGGTTAAATGGTAAGGGGGTGGGGAGGGGAGCTTTGGAAGGTAGATTTTGGTAATTTATGTCCCAAAAAAACACACAGGATTTGTTCAAAGGTCCATGTGGTTAGCAAATAAATTTATTAAAGGACCGTTTAATAATGCGTTTTTCCCATATGAATCACGTATCAACCTAACACCACGCACTCTGTTGGCCATGTTATTTGCTTTGTCATGTTCGCAGTGGTTAAGGAGGAAAACATTCCACAGGCACAAAGTTCTGTCAACACCCACCTACAGTGACCGCGCATAACACTCGAGCATCACTGCACAAGCATACCTGTTGTTTTTACATTTCAGGAGTCTGTTATTAAAATGGTGGGCGGCACGGTGGCCCAGTGGGTAGCGCTGTCGCCTCACAGCAAGAACCCTGGTTCGAATCTCGGCTCGGGTGCCTTTCTGTGTGGAGTTTGCATGTTCTCCTTGTGTCCGCGTGGGTTTTCACCGGGCACTCCGGTTTCCTCCCACAGTCCAAAAAACATGCCGCTGCATAGATTAATTGGCTTGCAAAATAAATTGCCCGCAGTGCCCGGTGATGGACTGGCGTCCCATCGTGGGTATATCCCTGTCTTGCGCCCTGTGTCTGCCGGGATAGGCTCTGTCTCACCGCGACCCTGTACAGGACTAAGTGGTTCCTGACAATGAGATGAGATGTTATTAAAATGTATATTTTATATCTGTTTATGCAACCGAAATGTCGTTCTGATTAATACAGATTTGTCATAGTACCTAAGGTGTCAAACATGACAAGATTTTAAATCATCTTTAGTAAGCGACACACAGAACCTCCGCCTCAAAGTTCAAGGCATCCATCAGTCAGATACATTCCAGGTAATGGATATTTATAGCAAAGGGAACTACCAGGCAGTAACATTCCCCTCCCTGGCGCGATGCTATCAGTAGGCTTGGATATTTGGGAGACAGAGAGGCCTGGTACCAGAATCCAAAAGCCAGACCTGGGAGATAGCACAGTGCTCTCAGAACGGTTTACTGTGGCATATGGGCCATGCCGAATCTGACAGCCGATGGGAACAAGCGTTGGTGCTGCTCAACGAGACTAAATTCATGATAACAATTCACGCTGCGAGGGCGATAGAATTATATGGAGCATATTGACATGTGCCATGCTGTTTAATAATAACATGATATCAGTTAAATATTCTAATTGTGGTATGTCATAAAATGATAAAATCGTTCTTAAAAGTGAACTAGCAGGCTGTTATGAGTGGATTAAATGTGTAGATTTCAGCAGGGGATTTACCTTCTAAGTCAAAACATGAGCTGGGAAGTTAAAAACAAATTGTGTTCTTCTAAAATAGACAATAATTGTTTTTTTGGCAGAAATCTACACCGTTAGGTGCAGCATTCATTTTGATATTCAGACCTTCCAGTTATCGTTTTTGCATACTTTGCCACATTTCAAATATTATTATTAAATGAAATATTGTGTTATTAATGTGATCGTTTTTGACAGGTAAAGGAAGGAATACATGTAAGTGTCATTGAAACTTGTAGAGATTCAGGACAGCAGACTTGGCATGCTAAGCATTATTAACGGTATGTCAGTGGGCGAGCAGAGGTTAAGGGTCAAACTAGAAGGACATTTCTGGAGGAGTGAACAAATGGTTTTGACCTAATGTCTCTCAGTCATGCATTTGTTGAATTTACTGAGTAGTCATTCAGTGCTAGTCAACCTGTCCTAAGTCCAACTTAATGTTTTATAATCAAAACTTACACCTGTTTTGCCAAATTCGGCCAAATAAATAAGTTCAGTTGACACGTGTGTAAATATTACATTTAACAAGTGTATTTTTATTTAAGGGCGGCACGGTGGCCCAGTGGGTAGCGCTGTCGTCTCACAGCAAGACGGTCCCGGGTTCGAATCTCGGCTCGGGTGCTTTTCTGGGTGGAGTTTGCATGTTCTCCCTGTGTCTGCGTGGGTTTTCACCAGGCACTCCGGTTTCCTTCCACAGTCCAAAAAAACATGCTGCTGCATAGGTTAATTGGCTTGCAGACTAAATTGCCCTCAGTGCCCGGGATGGACTGGCGTCCCATCGTGGGTATATCCCTGCCTTACACCCTGTGTCTGCCGGGATAGGCTCTGGCTCACCGCGACCCTGTACAGGACTAAGCGGTTTCTGACAATGAGATGAGATTTTTATTTAACGAGTGAGTACCATCAATGTTTATTAATTTATACACACAATATAAATTACATATACGTTCAAACCATCCCCTATATAATAGTTTTTTTTTATGCCAGAACCACAATAGTTAGGCATAACTTTATTTTAGTTATTTTAACACTAATTTTATGAATGCAAATTTTTTGCAAAATACATTCTGTAGATCGTAATCGTAAGTCTGTAAACATATGCACATGCATATACTCAAGCATTCCAATTTACACACAGATATCACTTTGTGTGCAAACGGTACCACTTCAAGATAACAGCTAACGATGAAAAATGTATTCTTATCAGTGAGACACAAACACTTCAGCTGCTGATAGTTGTGTGTCAGCTAATCAGGCTTAGAAAGTATGAAGTTAATTATACAACGCAGAGAAGACGGGAAGAGTTGCTCTATAACCTGCACATATCCACGTTACATGCAACCATTGAAAAACAATGTAAGTTAATTGGAAAACCAACTCAGGCTTGTCTAAGGTAGCAGACGTTACAAAACGTTCCATTAAAGTATATATACACATTCAAGGAGCAGAACTGCACTCAGCCATCGTCATTAACACGAAGGACCTCGAGCAGTTAGGGCAGGCAGATTAGTGGCAAGCAGCAGCCAAGGAGTGGCGGCAGAGCAGATTGCGCCGTGCACTACGAAACCCCGCAAACCGAGTTCGACTCTCAGCAGGGCTGCTTTTGGTGGCGAGTGATGTCTGACCTGGTTCTGACCCCCTTGTTCTTTATCTATCCACACTTATCAACGTAGTAGTAAAGTACTGCAAAGCAGTCCCCAAGACTGACACCACATGTGGATTTGTAACAAGCGGTTGAAAATATGTTTGCTCAATTGTTATAATTATAATAAGAATATAATTATATTAATAATAAGTAAAATTTGACAACCAATGATGCTTTATATTTATCTGCATAACATTTACTACAAATTGCTTCAAGTTGCTATTCGGGGTTGTGTGTTTTAGACTGTTGCTGTTTTTGTAATGAATGAGTTGTGATTAAATAGAAATCTACTCTGTTGGACTAAAAACATTGTTTCCTTTCCCCAATAACATACATTCTTCTTTCAATTGCTTTGATATTTACGACAGCGTAGGTTTTTGGTTGTTGTGCTGCATTGTATTGCTCAACAATTATTCTGGGAAGAACTTCTATAGGAACTGAGTGCAGAAACCAAACTCAGTTCCTTATGATGGTCTGAACACATGCAGCAAAACGTCGAACATCATATAGATCAACATGCAGTACAATACAAAAATATATCGGGGAGCTGTACAGCACAACTATGAATACCGTCACATTCAAGAACTGCTCTGATATATATGTGATGGGCTGGTTTTGTTTTGGTTGTACCACGTTATAAGGCATGAATTCAATTCCTGTGAAAAGGCTACCAGCACATGCAGAAGAACGTAAGACATGACATTGGAGAGTGGCTTTGATTAATGTATATGCGTAATGTTCTGATTTGTCCACCCAGGCTGTGACAGTGGGCAGTTCCGATGTGGCTCTGGTGCGTGCATTCCCATGAGCTGGGTCTGCGACAGCGTCAATGACTGCTCAGACAACTCGGATGAGAGAGGCTGCTGTGTGTCACGCTCTCATTCACACCTTCATTACGAATTTTTCCCATTGATACTCAGGAGGGGATATGAACTGTGGCACCCACCACGATTTTTTAGGGAGAAATAGAGCATAACAAGAGACAGCAGAGGGTGGGCGAAACGAGGATTTGTGCTGTAGCTAAATTAAATTTCATTCAAAACATAGAGCACCTCGCCACTTGTCTCCTCATTACAGCGGAGAGCATGTCAGTGACAAAGAGTAGCCTTGTGTGAGATGAGAAAACGGACTGTCTCCCTCTCCCGAATTCATTATTTGTGCCATGGTTATAAATCTCATCGCATCTCATTGTCAGAAACCGCTTAGTCCTGTACAGGGTCACGGTGAGCCGGAGCCTATCCCGGCAGACACAGGGCGCAAGGCAGGGATGTACCTACGATGAGACGCCAGTCCACCACTGATGGCTATAAATATAACAATTAAATAAATCATTTATTGCAAATGTTGAGATTTTTTAGGTTGCATGGCAGAAAGGAGAGAATGTTATACTATAGTTTAAAGTAACTTTGCATGAAAGATATTAAGAGATTTCATAATACGACTGAAGCATTAATCAGTGAAACGGATATGTCGGCATTGCAAAGCAATACTTAAGCAATATTAATTGGAAGACATTTCAGAACGTAAAGGTGCAACTATCTGCTTGCACAGCTGTTGGTAGAAGGGCTTCTGATAAAAGGAACTATAGAGCACCTCTTCAGATTATATATGGTCTTTTCGAACGATATTACATTATTGAAATGACGTATATTGCAACGTGGGATAAATTAGAAACCACCATAATACCGAGCTCTGTTGTACATTTACAGCCCCTGCAACATGTACGACAAGTCAGTTCAGGTGTCAGAGCGATGGCCGGTGTATCCCACGCACCTTCGTTTGTGATGAGGAAGAAGACTGTGCAGACGGATCAGATGAGCACCAGAATTGCCGTGAGTTGTCTTCTGCCCGCCGGTGTCTCCTGTGCCTAGCTTGCCGTGAATTTGATCATTAAAATGTTGCCTCATCACTGTCACTAAAGAGGTAAAGCTCTGTGGGTGTCTATTTTGGGGTTTTAAGATCTTAACACCTGCATAATTGCCAGAAATGGTAAAAACATGTTCTACTTATTACATATGTACACTGGCAAAAAGTACCCATAGCGTAAACAGCTCCACCTGAGCTACTAAGCATTGATATTGCGTTGTTCTGAGCTGACTGCCTTTTGGCATCATCTGGCTGACACTGACAATCAGGCTCAAAAGAAAGCCATGTCTGGTGTAGGCCAATCAGTTTGAAGGACAATGCATATGTTATCAAAGCTTCCTCTTTGCATGTTTTGCCACAAGTATGTGTGCCTTTTGCAAACTAGACACATTGTGAAATGTGTATATTTTGGTGTTTAAAAATCTTAACACCTGCATAATTGCCAGAAATGGTAAAAACCTGTTCTACTTATTACACAGGTAAAGCTCTGTTGTATAATCAGTGCCCTGGAAGTCAGAAATAAACTGATGTTACTTCATAATTCTACCGAATTATACGTTAAATGATTTATAGATGCTGTATTTTCTGAGATATGTTAAAAGTCACGCATTAATTGTTTATTATTGCCACACAATGTCAACATTAGCCACCTATAAATATTATAAATGTTTGATGTCACATAAATGTTTCATAAGTAACTGAACAATTACATCTTGCAGTAGTTGACATCTAAAATAAAATGTCAGATATGACATGGTGATTAAAAAAAAATCTCACATCTTTTAAAGCACTGAAGAATTATTACGTCTGATTTTAAAATGTAGAACATTTGCAGTCATTTGTGAGTTTGTGAAATTATATTGATAGTTGGCATTCTGGATGACTTTCATTTGGGAGATAATGATGACTACTGATTCCTACAAAAGTCACAATGATTTACCACCCTTAGCCTTTCAATGTCAAGCTTCGTGTGTGAATCAGAGCAGTACATTTGATAAGATTACAACACGTTTTACCATATCTGGCGATTACGCATTTTGCAATGCGTCCAGTTTGCAAAAGCCACACATACTAGTGGCAAAGTATGCAAACAGGTAGCAGGTGTTAAGATCTTAACACCTGCATAATCGCCAGATACGGTAAAACCTGTTGTAATCATATATATGTATACTGGCAAAAAAGTATCCATAGCGTTAACAGTACATTTGAGCTGCATGTGAAAGCTTAGCTGGGTACAGGAATCACAATTTTTGAAACCCATCTGGAATACGCAAAGTTGATTTTGCAAATTACATAAATTCTTATGTAGAGAGAGACTGCTTTGCTAACAGATTTTTTTTACTGTTCATATTTAATGGCGTGGTAAGATTATATATAATTCATTAGTTATTAATGCTGCACACTTTATTACCTAACATATAAGTGGAAGCCTAATGTGATAAATGTGGAAAACTCCCATTCCAACACATACCTCTGATGCACGACCTACCAGATCTCTACTACCAGTTCTGTTTGTATTTGACATGCAGTTCTTTACATACTTTCCTGCTTGTTCACCATTGGTAACCAACAACACTGCTCCAAAAATTGTCGAACCTCATGTTCTCTGCCTTTGCTATCACTCCCTAATACCTCCCCCAAAGTCTTAATTTTCACTGTTTGCAGTTTACACTGTAACCCTAACTTACATCACAAAACATAACATTAGAAGAAAAATTATTGCTACCTTTTTGCAGAAGTTAACCAGTTAGGACGGAAGCCACAGATGCCACTGTTTTGACAAATATATTGTGGTGTGGTACTTGCACGTTCAACTACAATAATATAAATCAGTTAGGTTTCATTCAAGCTGCAAGGAACCGTTGAGCTATGTAGCTTTTCTTAACAGCTCTCCAGCAGGATGTCGCGATGGTATAATAATAGTTGCACTTCCAGAGCGCCTTTTGATCGAGGGTCACAAAGCGCTGCACAGAGCTGGGGAGAGGACGTTATGTGAATATCAAGAACGACATCTGGATGGCATATCAACAGCGATAACGTTTTTGTTGTTTTTTTTTTGTTACAAATCAGAGCTGTGGCGAGAACGGCTTGTCAACAACAACAAAAATAACGTCAGAGCAGATTAATTGAAAGTCAAATGATGGCTATAATTTAGAGAAGGGCATACAATAAGTGATCAAAGAATTGTTCAACAAATAAAGGAAAGGAAGTAATACGTTTTCCTGAGCAGGCGTAAATCGGTAGCGAGCCATCATCCCAGCACGACAACAGTGAGCTGCATCAACAGTTCTAGCCAGAGGATTTGAAAGCTTTACGGTACAAGTGAGTCTTGAGATGAGATTTGAAGATGCCCAGGGACTCCGATGACCGAATCTCCTTTGGAAGGGCGTTCCAGAGTTTGGGAACGGTGCACGAGAAAGCTCTGTCACTCATCGAATGGAGGTGCGACCTCGACACATAGCAGCAAGCCTGTATTGGATGTTCGAAGTTGTCATGTTGATGAGGGTGCCTGAAGTATGCTACGGATATATGTCGGAGCAACGCCAGTAAGAGCCTTATAGGTAAGAAGGAGGACCTTAAATTCGATCCTATATTTAACTGGTAGCCATTGGAGGGACACCAGTACTGGGGATTTGTGATCGTTAATGGATGTGCGAGTGAGGACTCTAGCAGCCGCATTCTGCACACGTTGGAGAGGATTTATCAGGCAGACAGGGATGCCAGGGAGTAGTGCATTGCAATCGTTGATTTGTGAAGAGATGAAGATGTGTATTAGCTTCTCAGCATAGAGGGTGACAATGTTGTGCAGTCTGGCTATATTTCCGAGATGGAAATAGGCTACTTTCGTCACCTTGTTGATGTGTGTCTCGAAGCTGAGTGAGGAATCAAAAGTCACTCCGCAACTCCAGACTGACTTAACAACTTCAATGATCTAGTCGTCAAGCATCAATTAGATGGGTTCAGCCTTGGACAATTGCAGCAGAGTTCTGACAAGGAAAACTTCTGTTTTGTCACCATTAAGATTTAGGAAATTTGAAATGAGCCAGGCCTTCACAGTTGACAGTGAGGACGACATGCAAAGACCAGATGCATTGGTGGATGACTTTGCGTGGATATCGATTTGGATGTCATCGGCATAGCAATGGTAGCTGAGATTGAGGCTGTTCAGGATATGGCCAAGTGGTTGTAAATCGATGTTCAATATGAGTGGGCCAAGGACTAAACCCTGAGGAACTCTACACAAAACAGGATGGATCTCTGACTTATGTCCTCCGAGGCTGAAGAACTGCTTCCCGTCAGAAAGGTAGGAGCTCAGCGAATGCAGTACACAGCCAGAGACACCTGTACCCTCGAGTTGCTCAAGTAAGGTAGGTAGGTTGGTCAACAGTATCAAAGGCAGCCCTCAGGTCCAGGAGGACATGAATACTTTGGCAAGCCGTCATCAGCGGCAACAAGTAGGTCAGCAACTACTTTTATCAGAGCAGTTTTAGTACTTTGGCCGGATCTGATCCCAGATTGGAAGTGATCGAGGAGGTTATTGTTGATGACGTGTTTCTGGAATTGCACTTCTACTGCACGTTCAAGGACCTTAGAGAGGAATGGTAAAATTAAGATGGGGCGATAATTATCATGGATGTTGCAATCAGGCCAGATCAGGGTGATGCGGTGGTGTCTTGCTTAGCACACTGTGTGGCAAACAAGGTGACCTGTGTTTGATTCCTATCCAGGGCTAAAATCAGCGGCAAGCAATATTTGTACTGATGTTGATTGCGCTTTCACCAACCGACGCTGATCGGTATGGTGAGGTATGGTTACACAGCTACCATAACCACAACGCACTGGGAGTGCTTCATTCATCACTGTTCAATGTTTGGATAGTTAAACTTGATGCTACCAAACTAGATTGTTAACTTGATGTATCTCCTCTCGCCCCATTGCCAACCTACCGCAGCTGGGCGCACGTGTTCGAGCAGCCAGTTCACCTGCTCATCGGGACACTGCATCCCAAGCACGTTCCGCTGCGATCGCGTCGAGGACTGCGGCGACCGCTCCGATGAACAGAGCTGCCGTGAGCTGTGAAACCGAATCACTCCGGGCATACAGGGCAGAGGCCGCAAACAAGTCTCGCCCAATAGTTCCATTATTCTATAGGGTCCGCACCCCGGATCTTCTTTATGTTGCATTTATATTTGGTGGTGCTTCACCAGTCACATCAAATGCCGTCAAATCTCATTCCGCCCCATCTTTCCATCTCACTCTTCGCCTCCCTCTCGTCTTTATGCCCTGCACTGAGATCATGTTCATAGGCTTTCTAATTGCATGGCAACATACTTATCTAGCAAACAGACATGGGTTTATTTCCAAACCCAATATGTATTCATAACTGTAAAAATATTCAGAGCACTAAACAGGTACCAGAAGGGAATGGTCTTCACTTGGCAATGTTATGATTCTAATTGTATCGCACTTCTGTTCCTGTGGAGTAGCATCTAACATAGCTTTTTGCCACACTCGCCCTCTCTTGGAATGTAGTTGCCTCTGTACCGTTGCTCACGAGACACTGCACTTTA
>JAZEWT010000001.1:21186923-21200903 GCA_036362905.1 Mordacia mordax
AGACAATGAGATGAGATGAGGTTCTTGGTTCTGTGGGTTGAATGGATTTGAGGTTTGCACTTCTGAGGTTAGCAACAAGCCATGGAATATCGTGGGAATAAGAATGTCTCGTGTTACTAGAATAGCGAAGAGCTACATGCAAATGCTTTTTCAAGTGGTGTATTATCACACGATTTGCAAAATAACTTCTATTGTTCCAGAGAGACTAATCGTTTTCCTAAGCATTTATCTAAAAAAAAAAGATAGTCCTGGGAAAGCCAGAAAAAATGGCAACCCTACTGATTGTAATCATAATAATAATGGTTCCACTTCTACAGCGCTTTTTACCCGAGGGTCACAAAGCGCTGCACATAGCTTGAGTGTACAGAGTGATAATGCAGGATGCCTATTTATGCATTTAATTTCATTTTTTTAATCTCAAATCAATTCCATTTTAACATGATCGCATATTAAAATTAATAGTTTACTTTTTAAAACTCTCATTTTAGGATAGCCATGTCGATCGCTCCCTCTCTCTTCTTTGTGACATTTGACTTCCCGCATTGGATGCATCCTCAGACAAGGAGTCGGAACATACTGAGACACGGCTATCCCAAAAACGGCTTTGAAAAGCAATCATCATGTATCGAGTCGTGAAAACCTACATCAGTACAGTGATATTTTAATGATCAATTTATTCTGGTTCATCTGATGTTTATCCCATGAATTGCAATTCTGTATTTTATTTTTCGTGAGGCTTATGACGTAATAGCTTGTTATGTGCGTCTTGCAACATCGTCACATTACCCTCTTTACTCGGTCACAGGAAGACGATCCTGAGTGGAGGTGCAAAAGTTCCACACCCATTTGACATCACCATGTTTGAGCATTACATCTACTTCACGGACTGGACGCGTATGGAAGTGACGCGCGTCAATGTCTTCAATGGAAGTGACCTTCAAGTGGTGCACCGCTCCAGTATTCAGCCTTACGGGGTCATCATCCACCACTCTCTGCGCCAGCCTCAGGGTGTGTATGTGGTCGGCGATTCTGTCGGGAACTTGTGACATGGTCAAACAATCCCCAATACCTTCACGGCCACTGAAGCCTTCGTTCAGCAGTGAATGAATCAAATCACTGTCAACTATTTCACCTTCACGTTGTTACCGTACTTTTGGATATGATGAAAGCTACAAAAGAAAGAGTGACGTGAGTTCTGATCTGACCTAACGGAGGTGTGTGGTGATCAATGTCTCTGTCTGTTGCTCGCATCCGTGGCACTGTACAGTGCTGAACCCGTGCGGGCGGAATAACGGTGGCTGTGAGCAGGTCTGCGTGCTCAGCCACCGAACGGACAACGTGGGCCTCGGTTATCGCTGCAAATGCCGCGTGGGCTTCGACCTGCAATCTGATGGTGTTCACTGCTCACGTAAGCAACTGATCCTCCCCATATCGATGTCCTTAGATTTCCACTTTGGGTGTCGGATTTGAGCCTGGGCCTAATTTTGCATGTGGTTAAAGTGCTTACTACAAGGCGGACATGGACAACAGATGGGAGGATAGTGGTTGGGAAACAATAACTGTCTATAAATAAGGGAAATGTCCATGTCTTAACGATTCACACTCTTCTACATTTGTGTAATTTTGTATTTTTTTTTTAAGCTTTTTGTTTATCGTCTGCTCTGAACTGTTTGTAAATACATGTGTACAAAGTGTTGCAATTTGCAAGGGTTCAATATTATCTGACATAAAAATAATAGTGATTTTGCATTCTATTACAGTTGTTACCAAGTTTTTGCTGTTCTCCACGATGAGCTCTGTGCGAGGCATACCTCTAAACCAGTCTCAGCAAGAGGACATCATGCTCCCCATCACGGGCAACCATATGACCTTCGTCGGGATCGATTTTGATGCCTCCTCCCAGAGAGTGATTGTCTCTGACACATCTCAGGGGAAGATATTCCAGCAACATCTCAATGGCAGTGGTCAGCATTATGGGTTACTTTGTCTCCTCTTATTCCACTTCGCAATTGGCTGCTGTCATGATATTTTCATATAATACATATTTCATTCTGTGATTATTTTTAGCTAATTAGAAAACTTAATTCTGACATTTTGGACAGATCACATTGAAGTGGATGTTCTTATTTTTTTTATTGAAATGAATGCTTTCGATTGTAATGAAATACAAATAAGTCATTTTTTTTATAATAATTTTGATTATTGTCCGACATATAAAAAAATATATGAAAAGACCAAGTTGCAGAAGTTGACACTTTGAATTTCTGTTACTATACTCACACTGGTCTATTCTCCCTGCTCAGGGCGGGTGAACTTGACGTTGCACGATGTTTCGTCTGTGGAGTGCCTGGCCTATGACTGGATCTCCAAGAACCTGTACTGGACCAATGTGCAGAGACGGGTGGTCACTGCAATGAGGCTTGCCGACCAATCCCGCCGCAACATCATCTCGAACCTGCAAAACCCACGCTCCATTGTCGTGCACCCACTGCAAGGGTGCAGAGCACCTGCCCACCGTGTGCACTTACAGGGATAAAACAAATTGAAGCTGATAATGTCAATGATGTATAACGGTTATTGTTGCAAGTAAATGCTTTTATATGATAATAGGTTGTCCTTATTTGTTTATTTTTTATAATAAAAGTGAATAATCGTGTGTTTGGTTATGTGGAATGTCCCTTTTGGTTCAGGTATATTTTCTACAGTGACTGGAATCGGCCAGCCAAGATTGTGCGTGCCTGGTGTGATGGTTCTCATGCAACCCCTATTGTCAACACTACCCTAGGCTGGCCAAATGGCCTGGCCATCGACTGGCAAAGCCCCTGGTGAGACGGATTTCAGTAATGAGCATCAATTTTCTTGAACGACATTGTTATGGTGAATGTCCACTCTAAACACCCAACAGCTCATTGCCAAACTTGACATGTTTCTCAATGTATTCCCTCACAGGAGCCCCAAGTTGTATTGGGTCGATGCATTTTTTGACCGCATCGAGTTTAGCAACTTTAATGGGCAGAACCGACAGCGGCTGGATCGTATCAGTCATCTCGCTCATCCGTTTAGCATCTTCATTCACGGAGGTACAGTGGCTCACCAGTTACTAGGTCTACTGAGAAGCACTTAACTTGTTTTTAGAGCAAGGGCTCTTGAACGTCTCATTGCATTATCTCTGCTTCCCATGCCCTCCTCTGAACTGAAACTAGGATTTGCCTATTTCTCGGACTGGCGACTGAATTCAATCGTGCGAGTGCGAAAGTCGGATGGTGGTGAAGCAGTAGTCATCCGCCAAGGCATTCATAATCTCATGATGGTAAAAGTCTATGACACAGACATACAGACAGGTAAGCTTTGCAGTCACATGATGCAGCTCTTCAGTGTCACTTTATTCATATGGAACTACTTGAAAATTATACCATTTCAGTAATGTTTTAAATGTCAATGAATACGACACGTGTCTAAGTATTACTTAGATGGTAGATGGTCTATAATGAGTTGCAGGCTTGTGAGGTACAATAGTCAATTTCTAAATGGATAATTGAATCTGTGTTTAGTTTTCCATGATACCCTTTCATAAACATAGGTGTACTTCTGCAGAAATGTTGGTTTTCTCTCACATGCCAAACACTCACGAATAGAATTAGAAAAACATCCCAAATCAAGATCCACAAAGAGAGTTTGCAAAAAGTAAAATAAAAACAATAAAATAGCACCGAAGTCAAAAGTAAATGAACTATTTCCTTCAAATTTATGATTGCATTTATCTTCTTTCTGCTTCCTATCTATGTAGAGAACTACATATCACATGCTGCATACTGATTTGCACCACTATACCATGAGTTGTCGGTGACATTGTAATAACAATGATTTTTTAAAGGCAGCAATGCTTGCAACCGCCCGGCGAATCCAAACGGCGACTGCACCCACTTCTGCTTCCCGGACCCGAGCAGCGCGCGCGTGTGCGGCTGTCCATACGGGAAACGTTTGGCTGATGATGGGCGAACATGCGTGGATAACCCCTTGGAGCCCCCCATACCACAATGCTCCTCCACGGAATTTTTTGCCTGCGCCAATGGCCGTTGCATTCCCCGCTCATTCCTGTGCGATGGCTACAATGACTGCAACGACAACAGCGACGAGCGCGGATGTGGAACTGGAAGTGAGTTGACTGCGTTACCATGCATGCAACCCTCAAATCCACGTGTTTCAGATTCTCTCATCGGGAACTTGTTACGAAATGCCATTGAAGGCTAAATATTATGCACACTATTGTTTAGGATTTCTGAGTTGTGCTGTGTAACCCTACAATGTCTTTTCCTGGCAAGCACACCCCCATCCTCCTCGTGATGCAAGTCGGTAACGCTGTGATTGCAGCTCTCACAGTTTCCACAGCAGCCAAGGGGGCTCTGGAGGGGTGCGGAGAGCTAGTAGCCCCCCCCCCCCCACCTTCAATTTATTTACCAAAATACCATGTGAAATTAAAGAAAGACGTAAGTTTGTGCCAGAGGCCCTGGGCGGACAAACGCTTATGATGTCTCCTTGCCAAACCCCATTTGGCAGAGCCAGGAGAGTGAGTTCCCATGCCTGGAGTTCCTCCAGAAATAGCAAGAAGCTGCTGCGTGTGGCCACGTGGAATGTTCGAAAGCTCGTTGCAGAGACGAGGTTTCCACTTCTCTGTCAGAATCTGGACGAGTACTGCATGGACCTCTATGGGATAGAGGAGGTCCGGTGGACTGGCTCTTGCTCCAATAAGCAGGAGGGGTGGACAATCCTCCATTCGGGACAAGAAAATGCCAAGCAACGGGAGTGGCTCTTTTTCTTAATAAAAGAATGAAGGGGGCGTGGAAACGTGGTGGTGAGGTGTGGGAACCTATGAGTCTCAAATTACTGTGGGTTCACCTACCTATAAATGGGATGCGAGGGATGGTGGTGGTGGCTTAAGCTTCCACTGAAGATCAACATCAGTGGAGGGATGCAGGCAAGGCCAATGAGTCAGATGCCTTCTATGACCTCCTGTCCCTGGTTTTGGCTAAAGCGGCACCTCGGGATAGAGTCATTCTGTTAGGTGACTTTAATGTCCGAGTGGGTCATGATGCAGACACCTGAGCTGGAGTGATTGGAAGGCATGGGCCAGATCAGCTCAACAACAATGGTAGGACGCTGCTAGACTTCTGTGCAGCCCATGGATTCCTAATAACCAACACACTGTTCCGTCATCGGCGCATCCACACAACATCTTGAGTACATGCGTGTCGAAACAAGACCATGTGCTGGACTACATATTGGCGGAGCAGTGGATGCGGGTCCATGTCCTTGACACTAGGACCTACAGAGGAGCTGATCTGACCTTTGACCATCGGCTTGTCATCCCTAAGATCTGGCTGCCATTCTTCCACGCAGTGGTGGGCTTCCACCAAGGACCCCATTCAAATCCACAGTGGTCTCGGCTGGTTGATGAAAGCTGTAAAAGAGAACTTCATCATCATTTGCAGCTGGGGCTGACATCGTCCCCCGCTCCTCCCGATGTTGAAGGGAAATGGGTGAGGTTTAGGGCTGTGGCTCATGCAGCTGGAATGGCTGCAGTGGGTACACGGTCAAGACCTCCTCAGAAACCCTGGTTGATGGAGGAGGTGTTCAAGTTAGCTGAGAGAAAAAGGCAGGTCCACTCCCACCACCTGCGACATTCTACACTCGAAAACGAGGAGGTTTATAACAGCCTTCACTTGGAAGTTTGGAGAGCTGTGTGGCGCTGCAAGGATGAGTGGTGGTCACGGACTGCTGAGGAGATGGAGTCTGCCTTGGTATCACTCTTTAATTCCATCAAAACATTAACTTGCAACGCTGCACTGATTACCCTTCTTAAAGGGAAAAATGGTGATCCGATCTCCGACCCCCAGCAACAAGTTTTCAGATTTGCAGAACATTTCTGTAAGGTCTTTGGAGAGGTGGAAGCCCTCCCCCCAGATCATGTAACACCGTGGTACAACATGGGGGTGACCCTGCTGGGTCTGTGATATCTCAGATAATGAAAGAAGTAACCACACCCTGTGAGTGGCTGATGGAGATGCTACATATAAAAGAAGTACATAAGGCGATCCGGCGCCTGAGACCAGGAAAAGCACCAGGCAGAGATGATCTTCCAACCAAAATGCTGAGGGAGGGTGGTGCTTGTCTGCAGACTGCCCTGTACGACATCATTAAAAGCGTCTGGAGCATAGGAAGAGTCCCGTAAGAATGGAAGGATGCCCTAGTGTTCCCCCTCTTTAAGAAGGGGGACCACACCGATTGTAATAACTACAGGGCATCTCACTCTTCAGTGTGTCGGGATGGTCCTGCAAGGATCATTCAACATCGCCTTGCTAGGCACGCTGAGGAGAGGTGTGCGGTACCCCAATGTGGTTTCAGGCCGGGGCAGTTTTGTACAAACGCCATATTCTCTGTCCGGTTGCTGCAGAAGAAATGTAAGAAATTCCAACAGAATCTGCATCTCTGCTTCATTGACCTGGTCAAGGCCTACGATATCGTCAGTAGGCCAGGGCTGTAGATTGTTCTTCATGCTTTCGGGATCCCTGACACCCTGCTCACCATCATTAAGGACCTTCATGAGGGTGGGCAAGACCGGCTAAAGCTATGTGGTCGGTAGTCAGAGCCATTCCTTATTCACCTTGGGGTGCGACAGGGATGCTCTCTGGCTCCTACATTATTCAACATCTTTTTGACCACGTAATTCGAGAGACTTTCCATGGATGTTCCAGTGGAATTTCCATCTGGTACAGTACAAAGTAGGGTTAATCGATGTCCGGGTGTGGTCAAGGGATGGCTCCCTATTGGCCAACCACGTTATCTATGCCGATGATTTGGTGATCGCTGCTCATTCTGAGGAGGAGTTTGGAGTTCTGCTGTTGAACCTGGAGAGTGCCACAAAGAGGTGGAGTCTCATCATCAGTCCCACCAAAACAAAGCACCTGTCTGGGTATTTAGTTCCATCGAAAACTCCACCTCCTCTACTCTCCATGAGTTATGGGGCAGTTGTGGAAAGAGTGGAGAAGTTTTCATATCTAGGCAATGTGCTTATGGTCAGTTCCAGTTTAACAGCGGAGGTCTCACTCCGAATCAGTCGGGCAGCGTTATCATTTCATCGGCTACGTAGCGCTGTGTGGAAGCTGCCTGGCCTGTCTCTCCACACGAAGTTTCGGGTCTTCTCAGCTGCAGTCATGCCCTCTCTTCTCTATGCTTGCGAAACGTGGACCCCCCTGGCGGAACATCTGCACCATCTTGAAACTTTCCGGCAAACCTGCCTACGATCCATTCTAGGATTAACCAGGTTAGATTGTGTTCACGAATTCTCGACAGATCTGGACAAAGTCCCATTGGTGAGCTCCTCCAGCAGGCGAGGCTGTGGTGGTTGAGTCATGTAGCCCGCATGCCTAGCCACCGCATACCCAAGCAGTTGCTGTTTGGCCGGATAGAGGGGGTTAAACAGGTGTGAAACGGGTAAGAGAAGAGATGGACTGATGTGGCACAGGAGGATCTGGAGCTGAGTGGACTTGCTGAAGACTGGTACCAGCGGTGCCAAGATCGACCTCAGTGGAGGAGGATTGTGAAGAACGCTACTGGGCAGTTGGAGGGCGACCCCCTCCAACAAGAACGGAGGACGGAGGAGCGACGCTGACAACAGCGAGCGGAGCGTCGGGTGGCTAAAGCATAGCAAGTTGGCACAGTAGGGAGCATAGGTGGTTCATCTGCCAGTCATCTCAGTCAGGCAACTCACAACACATGAGTCTGTCCCGTGATCTCCTGTCAGCGAGCCTTCAACACTTCACATGGCTTAAAGGTGCATATGGCCTGGCACAGGCGCCGTGGTGACGTCACTGCCACTTAGTAGCGAATGGCGGTTGTTGTTGTCTTTTCCAAATTCCACCTCATTGCATACTGCCCCATTGCAGATTGCATTCATCCGTAAAATCTGGTCTTACTCCTACCTAGAATACCGTTCAAGTAATGTCACCCGGAGGCAAGTGCAACAACAGAGTTGTGTCACAGCAGTGTTCAAATGGCCAAGAGTAATAAGCTTGTACTAAACTGCAGGTTATTAAGGTTGTGCTGAATAGTGTTTTCGCGTGCGACATCCTGCTGCTTCAGTGATGACCGCTGAACAACACGCCATAGAATCCCATCAACACATTTAAGTGCAAATATATTTTGTCTCGACACTCTCCTAATTGAAGTACACATTTGCCACGCAGGCAAATCACTTGTTTAGTAAGTGGTAGGCGCAGTGAGGAATGCGTTGCATACGCTTTAACGAGTGCAATGTCAATTCTTTCCTTCAGATGTGACATGCTCCCCTTTCGCGTTTACGTGTACCAACCGTCGCTGTATCCCCATCGACTGGCGCTGCGATGGCGAGGATGACTGTGGAGATCACAGCGATGAGCAGAGCTGCCCCACCCGTCTCCCCATCACCTGCCGGGCCGACCAGTTTGCCTGCGCCTCGGGAAAACGATGCATCCCTCGCTATTGGCTCTGTGACACCGACAATGACTGCGGGGACGGTTCAGATGAGCGTGGCTGTGGTAAGACATTTGTCATGCTCGAATAATGGAAAGTGATGTTGTGCTCAGCAGGCATTAAACGATTAACCTTTCCAGTAATTCCCTGAATTGTTATATTTCCTGAGTCACGAACTGTTCAATGAAATTATTTGTTTTATCATTATTTATACATGGGTGAGGGCGGCGAGGTGGCCCAGTGGTTAGCGCTGACGCCTCACAGCAAGAAGGTCCCGGGTTCGAATCTCTCGGCTCGGGTGCCTTTCTGTGTGGAGTTTGCATGCTCTCCCCGTGTCCGCGTGGGTTTTCGCCGGGTACTCTGGTTTCCTCCCACAGTCCAAAAGCATGCTCCTGGATAGGTTGATTGGCTCGCAGACTAAAATTGTCCCGCAATGCCCGGCGATGGACTGGCGTCCCGTCGTGTTTCCGGGATAGGCTCCGGCTCATCGTGACCCTATACAGGATTAAGCGGTTTCAGATAATGAGATGAGATGAGATACATGGGTGAAAGGCGCTAGATAACTTTATAAATGTCATGTACTAAATTCTTATTGTTTATATTATGTACAATAAGGTACTGTCTTGTAGTATAATGCACTGTAGCCTTAATTTGATAGTGCCCATCACTTATCATCATCAAGGCGTTTTTCTCAATTTTAATTGAAGCTATTGCCACGGATCATTCTTTTTCACTTTTTTCCCCATCCTTTGAATTCTCTCTCGTTAAACCCATCTTCTTAAGGTCGTCTTCTACTTTGTCCGCGTTTTGATCGGCTTACCTCTACTGACTGTGCCTCCTTCCACTTTAAATTTCAGACAAGCTGTCGCCCAGTTATAATCATATTTCCTTTCAAGATGACCCATCCATCTCAGTTTACTCTTTTTTAACATCCACTATTTTCACTATCCCTGCATGCTCTCTTAATTCCACACTGGCTTTCTTGTCTCTCAGGGAAACTCTGTGCATCCATCTGATAATTTTGATGACTATTATTTCAAACAAAAATTTGACATCTATATTCATAGGCCACGTCTCTACTCCATATCTCATTACACTGCGAACCTACACTGAATACATAGTGCTTCTTTGTTTGAGTGGGATTTATTTTTTCACCAAGATGCATTCATACCTTTTCTTGCTCTCGCTATTATAGCCACTTTTACTCCTCTTGGCACACTCAAAGCATCCCCCAGATAGAAAAATCCTTAACTTCTTCTAATGCCTGTTCTTCATTAGTACATATCACTCATATAATGTAATATTCATGCATTCTAATTACTGATCTGTGCAGACACGATTTTATGAAAATATCAAGTGTAATAATTAGTGTTATGTGATTAATTAATATGTACCTATTACACACATTAAGAAAACCTTCACTACATATTTATAGAATTTAGAGCCATATATTAATTTAAAAAATCGTTTATGAGCCAAATTCAGAAACTAATTTAATGTAAATTTGTGTAGTATTGTTTATACTTGACTATAGAACATATCAATCAGTAGGCACATTCAAAATATTCTGAACATTTCAGCACTGTTTGAGAGATATACCATCTAGTTTGTCTGCGTTTACTTTATGCACAGATATGTCTGGAACATGTCATCCAATGCAGTTCCAGTGCCCTGATCACAGATGCATTGACAATGCCTATGTGTGCGATGGGGACATGGATTGTGCTGATGGTGCTGATGAGAGAGGATGTGGTGAGAATCTTCCTTTATGTGCACCTCTGCTGCTTACATTTAAATAATACGATTAATTATGACTGAAATACAAGGAAATATGTCACCGGTTAACACGGTTTAAATGTAGTAATGAATTGTTTAAGAGTGTCGAAGTCATACTTTAACTCATTGTTTGATGTTTTTGCAGTTATCAATTGCACATCGTACCAGTTCTCGTGCTCTAGTGGGGACCAGTGCATCGCCACCTACTACCGCTGCGACGGAGGCTTTGACTGTCGGGATCGTTCGGATGAAGTGGCCTGTCGTAAGTGATTTTACTTGGTTTATGTGCTGACGTGCTTAACAGCTTTATTTTTACACCGTGAAAACGATCATTGAAATGCAGAGCTACCTGCCATGCAGCTGAGACCCCACTGCTGACCATTCTCGCCTCTGCCCCTGCCCACAACCCTGGTGAGACAGCCACACGTGCACCGGGCCTGTGCCACACCAACGAGTTCCAGTGCCAGTCAAATGGGCTGTGCATCCCGGAGGGCTGGGAGTGCGACGGGCACCCGGATTGCGATGACGGTTCGGACGAGCACCGCGGTTGCCCTCCACGCACCTGCGCTTCAACAGACCTGCGATGTGACAACGGCAACTGCGTACTAATGGCGTGGCACTGCGATGGGGATGATGACTGCCGTGATGGCAGCGACGAGCGCGACTGCCCCACGCCTCCCTACAGCTGCCAAATACCCTCACAATGGCTCTGCCCCGGACATGAAGTATGCGTGGATCTGCAAAAGGTCTGCGATGGAAATTTTGACTGCCCTGACGGCGGGGATGAGTCCCCGCTATGCAGTGAGTACCGAATGCTAAGGGCACCTATTTATGTTTGTATTTTTACAGGAAAATTGTGGCTGTTCCAAAACACTCCAGGGTTTATACATCGTTATGGCACGTTGATCATTGGAACGTAAAGAATGCACAGATGTATGTTATCTGCCCAGTGAATTCAAATAGAGGATAGTCAACATATTAACTTCAGCCTCTTGAGGATTTTTAGACAAATTGGTAACTAATGTTTAAATGCATTTATTTGTATTTTTTTAATTTAATGCAGATCATGCTATTGCAATTGTATTATAGGGTGAATAATCTATTTAGAACTCAAGCAGAGCACCGTAACTTGATTTAAAAACATTTATTCTGAGATACTGTTCCTTGAATTGACTCGTTCAAACCCACAGACCATGGGTGCACTTGTTTACATGCCCTGCTATGAGAGAAATATGTCACGGTGAGTCAAAGCAATATTATTTTGTTTCCAGACCTAGAATATAGCCAAGTAAAGTGAAAAGTGAAGCTAAACATTACGTGTTGTTTTGCATGTGCAGTCATTGGTAACAGAAAACACATTTTCATTCTATAATTATAAATGTGAAAAACGTAAGAAAAATAACACAATTAATATAACTTTTACTTCATTGTTGGAAGCAACAACATAGGATGGCATGTTGTTACAGTAGTTTCATAATATTCCAAAATAAATAAATAAAACTTTAAACAGCCTCTCCCTCGTTTCGTATTTTTAACGAGCCTTGTTAAGACCATCTCCCTTGCCCGGCAGATCAGCACGACTGCTCGGTGAACAACGGTGAGTGCTCGCATGGCTGCATCCAGGGCCCGTTTGGCGTGCAGTGCACCTGCCCTCCAGGCTTTCAGCTCCATAACGACACCAAGAACTGCGCCGATGTGGACGAGTGCGAGCCACCGGGTGCCTGCAGCCAGCGCTGCGTCAATGAGCATGGCTCCTTTCGCTGCCACTGCGACCTGGGCTACACGATGGAACCCGATCGCCGCACATGCAAGGCTAACGGTGGGGCACTGCCTTCTGAGGGAGGGGACAAGTTCACTTTTCTAATACAGTGTCAAAATTTAATTGAAACCATTAGGTAAAGGTGCTGCGATGCAATTGCTTGCTCACGACCTATCTGGCAGAAGGGCTTCCACTAGAGGCAGCCCCTCTAGATGACATTGTGTCCTGCTCTTTTACGCTGGCCACAAATCTTCGAAGACATGGGAGCAGCCACACTTTATCAAACTACTCGTGCCCTGCTGGTGAACTAACTGTGGGGTACTCATTTGAACTGCTGGGAAGACAGAGACTGAGGAAGAATTTAAGAACGTTTACTGGTGTTTCAATGCCACATTGAGAGCTCATATTGATGACCAGTATATTGCAAGTGTCTAATCATTACACCGCGACAGCATACCTAAATGCCATCGAGTTTGACCTGCAAAAAGTTTGCATTCACTTGTAATGATAGCTTATAAATTATGTCAGATGTATGTAATCTGCTGCTACAGTACTTTGTTGAAGTCTCGTTACAAATTGCACTCGAAACTAAGAAACTGTTTATCGCATTAGAGAATCTTAATTGTGCACTGTTAAGGAATACACAAGGCGCAAAGGGTCCCCTCTGTAGCCAACTATCTGTCTATCTCCAGTGTTAATGCTCATTATAAGCTGAAAGGACCTGGATAAGCTTTCAGTCTTTATATTAGCTAAACAGGAAGATCAAAATCATTGCATACAACATATTGTATGCAAATTTTTTAAAAATTGCTATTTCTTTACGCAATACAATACGTGCATTTTGAACTTAATTGATAAATGTTTTACCACTATTCACCGCCTTGTCCATCTCTAAGTCCACATGATACACACATGCAATTCACTCATATATACGCACTGCTGCTTTATTGTCCAAGCAGATCGACATGAGATGTTGCTGCTGGTGCCCAGCCGTAGCCAAATCTACTCTGACAATATCACAGCCACTCCCAACGTGCTGAGCTCCGTCGTGCGCAATGGTCGCAGCATTGTGGCCGTGGACTTCGACGCGAGCACTGGCCGCATATACTGGACAGACGTGGCTGAAGACAAGATCTGGAGTGCCCTCGGCAATGGCACCGACCGCAAAATGGTGTGCACAATGTCAGGGGATTGTAATAAGAATGCAAGTGTCATGACGATGCAGATATTAGTGTTGCAGATGGTTGAGGAGGCACATGATTTGTTCTCTATTTTATATTTTCAGGATTTGAATGCCTTGGCTCTTCCTACATGTGTAATCGTGGATTAAAATACTTCCATCATTTTGTTAGTTACCCATTATCGTTATCATTCGCCTTGGCCGATCCACTGGTGGATGAATGCCTGCCTAAGCTGCCACCATCTCCACGATTCTGAAATATAACAATTTACCGAGTTTTCTTAGTTATGCTTAAATTGAATGCAAATTATTCAAACTAGGTAAACTGCCAATTGTAATGCTACTCGACCTAATCCGTCCGCATTCTTTTGCCACCAAAACTCCTTAGATTTTTAACAGTGGTCTAACGGTGACAGAAAACCTGGCTGTGGACTGGATTGCCAAGAATCTGTACTGGCTCGACTATGTGCTGGAGACCATTGAGGTGTCACGATTGGATGGTAGCCACCGCACGGTTCTCATCAGTGAGAACGTCACCAACCCTCGCGGCCTTGTGCTGGACCCCCGCGACGGGTGAGTGCCTTCTCGGGAGCAGCGGAGACACGTGGGATTGAGACCTCATTGACTCTCCAATGAAAATGTGCATGATGATTGTCGAAATGATGATTGCTTCGAAAAGCTGCTCTCTCGGGACAGCCGCGTCGATGGCTCTCTCTCCTCTCCTCGCGACGTTTCGCCTCACACGTTGGAGGCATCC
>JAZEWT010000001.1:21201062-21218591 GCA_036362905.1 Mordacia mordax
GTCGCGAGGAGAGGAGAGAGAGCCATCGACGCGGCTGTCCCGAGAGAGCAGCTTTTCGAAGCAATCATCATGCATCGAGCCGTGAAAACCTTCATCATTACATTATGTGCAGTTGTCCACATTGTTCCAACCAAGTTGAACAGACGAATTGGTTATGGAGCATCCATGCTCTCATCCAGTAGGGAACACATTACATACATCGAAATGAGTGTGGCTTGGATTATGTTTGGCAAATGGACGGGCAGTGTTCTTATATATGTGTGTCTGCATTGGCATAGCTCACGCGTGATGTTTTGGACGGACTGGGGAAAGAATCCGCGGATCGAGCGAGCTGACATGGATGGCCGCTGGCGCAGAACAATCGTGAGCAGCAAACTGTATTGGCCCAATGGGCTGGCCATCGACTATGCCACCAATTTGCTCTATTTTGCGGACGCGTACCTCGACTTCATTGATTTCTGTGACTTCAATGGAGAGAACCGACATCAGGTCCTCGCCAGTGATCTGGTGAGAACTTGGGGCTGTTGCATCCTCACACTCAAAAAGTAACAGCTATGCAGTCGACACACTCGCTCAATTATCCTCGCATTGCAATCATCCCGAGAGCTGTACATTGGCATTAGGTTAAGTGTTATTGCTCTTAGAATTCAATTGAGTCAGGCTTTACAAAATCAGATATAACAAATCATATTTATGTAAAATATTACTAAAATAATGAAAGCCAGACAAACTTTCAGCACAATGGGTCAACATGTGAACAATCACTGATTACACTAGCCTTTGAATTACATTTTTACAATAATAACCGTACGTATATATTTTGAAAAAAATAAGCATTCCATGACTGATCATGACAATTGTACTCTTGAATGTCTTTATATGGCAACAAAGTTAATCATAATACGGGTTTTTTTTATGAACACCAAAGTACAAACTTTATTCCCTTAATGTGTAAAATGAGAACAGGTTTCACCCTTCTGGTGGTAATAATACAGTTTAAAATCCCATAACATCAAATAGACACCTTCCACAAGGCAGCATGTTTGAAAGAAGCACACATGCTTATGGGAATACATACAAACAATATGCTTCGATAATTTATGCATTGCCTTTTAAACTGATTGGCCTACACCATAGACGGCCTTGTTTATGGCCTAGTCTCACCAGTGTTGGTCAAATTTTGCCAAGAGGCAAGCAGTTCAAAGACCAATGCAGATCAGATGCAAATACAGTCAATATATTGTCAAGCAGGACTGTGTAATATAATTATTGCATTGCTATCGAATTCAACAGTATATATAAAAATATGCACAGGCACAATTACAAGACATTTCATCGTTGGTGCTTTATTCCCTCAGATCCTGCAGCATCCCCACGCCATCACCATATTCGAGGACTTCGTGTATTGGACCGACCGCGCTACCAACCGCGTGATGCGAGCCAACAAGTGGCACGGAGGCAACCAGTCGACCATGATCTACAACCTCCCACAACCCAGGGGGCTGGTAGCCAGCCACTCCGTAAGACAGCCCACAGGTAGGTCTAGCCAGTTTCCTATTTGGAGAAACGATCATTGTCATTTTGGTGTTGGAATTGCTTATGAGAGATGCCGTTTCCAGATATATATAGCTAAACATATATAACGTGTCAAGCCATCGGCTAAACAAATATAATTAAAGGAAGGGGATGATTAATAGACAGGACATTCCCAGTCACAAACCTACAGTGTGTGTTCCCATCACTGCTGAAATAACAGGTCCCACCATTGGCACAGAAGCAGGCATCGTAGGAGGAAGCACAATAGCTAGAAAACACATCACAGCACGTCTGAGCAATTATTTAGGCATACACTACATATCATCTGGGAAATTTCAAACAGCATCAGCATAACGTTTAAAATCAATTGAAAGCTTTAAAATGTGATTCTTTGATGAATTCCATTGGAAATGAGTGTTTTTTTAGATAGATCTTTATATTACCTCAGAAAGTACCCAGTACGCTTGCAAGCTCTAAGATGCAGGATTCCTACAACACAATTAACGTCCAAAGTGACCAACGCAAGAGCGCATGAAGTCAAAGGGTAATTAACTCAGTGACAATCTGTGTGAAATGAAACAGTAACCCGAATCATAAAAATAAACAGAAACCTGCAAAATATCACTCACAGTACAAATTTATACAAAGATGAACCCCCAACCATAATCATAGAGTAAACAGTAACACTCAAGATTGCACAACACGAAAGTGACCAATAATTCCAATAACTCAATAATAATAAAAAAGAGCAGCAAAGGTGCAACAGCGGCATGATATTAAATTGAAGGTGTTTTTTAATCATGTGCAACCTTTCAAAAAGACCTATCAATATTTGTAATTAAAGCTGGGCCGAAATTTTAATAATAATTGGAATCTAAGACAGACCAATGATGGTAGTGACAGTAGTGTCAAACTTGTGGAAATATTATTCCACAAGCGAGAGGCAGCCACCACAAAAGCTTTTTTTAATGTTGATGTGCATCTAGTAACGTTAAGCAGACAGTAGGTTGAGCTTCTAAGATCAGACGCATATTGCCATTGCGTGGGATATGTACATGTGCGATATGAGGCCCATTCATTTGTTATTTCTGTATTGATTCAGTCGTTATGTGTAATTATCTACTTTAGAGTTTGGGCTGCACATAATAGCCTTCAATTAAACGTAACAGCTCCGGCACATTTAACGTCAACACCAGAGCAATGCTGGGCAGCCACAGACATAGAGCCATGAGCTTCCAACAAACCACCCACGGGAACCCTGCACCAAACCCATGAGGTTATTGAGCTGCCCCTTCGTGACATGTAATTCCAAAATATTTCATGACCGTGACTTGAATTAAACAAAAAAATCATTCGGCAATCTCTATAACTGTGCTGAGTTGTTTTAACCCACTTTACCCTGGTGTCCACGTGGTAGCTACAAACTCCTGTGTGGGTCAGCGCTGTAGCCACCTGTGCCTGCTCTCATCGATTGCGCCCTTCTACTCGTGCACCTGCCCCTCGGGGTGGAACCTTGGACCAGACGGACTCACCTGCCTAAAGGGTACGTGGCCAATCACACAACTAGAAGCACACTTGAATTCTTGCCCAAATAATCCGTGCTGCTTTCAGAACTCATGGTTAATTATACAGTGTGATACTTATTCTGATGTTAGGAACTGCTCTAATTGATTTATATTCATGCTCCTGATCTGACAGGAATTATGACATCCTTATTTACAAGCTAAACTTAATGCTGTGAGCTTATGTCTTTGTGTGAATGTATAGAGGAGCGTCCATTCCTCATTGTGGTGAGGAGTAGCATTATATTTGGCATCTCACTGGACCCCAACCAGACAAGCAACGATGCCATGGTGCCCATCGCTGGAATTAGCAATGGCTATGATGTGGACTTTGATGACCGTGACCAGTTTATCTACTGGGTGGAAAATCCCGTAAGTCACTGACCTTACTCTCTGGTGCTTTTCAGAACAGGCTTCTTAGCCTTTTGCACACCCACTTGGCCCACTAAGTGACCCACCGGTTGAGAATGACGATTTAAATAGACATGCACTCTTTCGTAGACAATATAAGATTTTTTGACAAACGTGTATGTAAGGTTTAATAACTGTGCATTTGGGAATCCTATTACATGCTTCTGATTTATTTGTGTCCTGAAGCTCGATTGCGATGTTTCATCTATGGATTTCAGGGGTCGATTCACCGGGTGAAGACGGATGGGACAAACAGGACAGTGTTTGCTCCGTCAGCCATCCTGGGTGCCCCATCAGGCTTGGCTATCGACTGGATAAGCCGCAATCTTTACTATACCAATCCTCGCTCACAGACCATTGAGGTGCGAGAAGGGTAATGCATGCTCAATTAACGAGCGCACTTGCGGGAGATCTTCCACGTGGCTGCACCGAGTGATCGATAACACTTTTTACCGAACTGGGAGCTGATGATTTATTTATATTTTAAACGTATTAATTTGCAGCAATTTAAAAACCACATGTTATTGTTTTTCACACTGTCAGGTGATTAAGATGGATGGTGTGCAAAACTACAGGAAAACAATTATCGGTAACAACGGAGAGACAACAGGAGTTGGATACCCAGTGGGAATTACTCTCGATCCATCTCACGGGTACAGACATGTACACTGCAAATTACCGTTTTGTAATACCAACCATAAGACTTTAAAAACATTCTACATACAAACAAAACTTTCTTTTTACAGACTTTATCATATTCATCTTGCCAGAGTATTTTTTTTCTTCTCCATAAGCTGTAATGCTCCAGTGCTGTATAAAGTTTGCAGTAGAGTCCAAAGATATTAAATGGCAAAATGGTTTTGGCATTTGCCGTTTGTTGCAGAGATTTGTTATTTGCGCCTAGCGGCCTCTCTGGTTAGCACTGCGGGTTCATTAAAAAGCAAACAGTGCACCCTCTGCATAGTGGTGGATGTTTAAGATCCCGTGACATTATGTCGCAGCCCAAAAGTTGCCAAAATATCTCATATTTGGCAAAAGCGCCATAAAGACATCGATGGCGCCTGTAAATATACTACAATATTAAATGCCCTTTAAAATACAGGGCCTTTATTTTCACCTTGTACCATCAAGAATGCCATGATGTCCAATGTTTCTCATTCATTTATTGGGGGTGATCACTGCTGTTTAGGAGGCTGTACTGGACAGACCACGGGTCCGACAGAGGGGTCCCTGCAAAGGTCGCTGCTGCCGACATGGATGGCTCAAACCCCACGGTTCTGTTCAGTGGAAACATGGATCACGTGGACTTCATCACACTCGACCTGCGGGAGCAGAAGCTGTACTGGGCTGTGGTTGGCACCAGCGTGGTATGATAAGCTTCTCAGAAAATGATCACACATGCTGCATTTGAGAAATTGGAAGATTCGGTATTGGCCTATAATGGTTTACTGCATTGGCACAACATCAGTACAGTTTGAACAGATTATGAGTTGAATTTTGAATTTCAAAGCTCTCCAGTGGGTTTCTGGGTTGTATTTTGTAGTTTTTTTTATCATATTCAGTAATGTGTCAATTAATGTAGAATTGTTGACAATGTGTGAAAAATGTTTTGATTGAAAGTCAGGACGAGGATTAATGATTCATACATATAGGATGTCTACATTCCTCAGAAACTCCAAGTTCTTTACATCATGGCATCCATCACAATCAGTCCAATCTTTTGCTGTAGTCAAGGGAAGAACTCCCGGTGGAAATTTTCTCTGTGCCGTATTAAGTGAATGCAGTGCTAACCTGCAAGTCGGCATTAGTCTACGAGTGGGCGGCGATGTTGCTATGTGGATTTTGCAACTTCGGTAATATCCAAATAATTAGCCGACTTTGTATATTTTACTGGTTGACTTCATCCACAGGGTGGCGCGGTGGCCCAGTGGTTAGCGCTGTCGCCTCACAGCAAGAAGGTCCCGGGTTCGAATCTCTCGGCTCGGGTGCTTTCTGTGTGGAGTTTGCATGCTCTCCCCGTGTCCGCGTGGGTTTTCGCCGGGTACTCCGGTTTCCTCCCACAGTCCAAAAGCATGCTCCTGGATAGGTTGATTGGCTCGCAGACTAAAATTGTCCCGCAATGCCTGGCGATGGACTGGCGTCCCGTCGTCGGGTGTATTCCTGCCTTACGCCCTGTGTTTCCGGGATAGGCTCCGGCTCACCGTGACCCTATATAGGATTAAGCGGTTTCAGATAATGAGATGAGATGAGACTTCATCCACCTCCAGAGGTGAAAGTAAGCCTGTACGGTCCAATAAGGCATACTGGCTCAGGTGGGAAGGGTATTACGCTATGGGATCGCGTTCGTTAAGAAATTTGAAATTATTTTCACCCCTGCCTGCTTACATACATCCCTTACCTCCCCGATCGCTGCAGATTGAGCGTGGTGATGTCACAGGGCTCAACCGCATCACGGTGGTGCAGGGCCTGTCACACCCCTGGGGCGTGGCTGTGCACGAGAGCCACTTGTACTACAGCGACTACGACTATGAGGTGGTAGAGCGTGTGGCCAAAGATGGCTCGGGGCCCGTTCTCATGCGCTCCAACATCCCGGGTCTCAAGTGCATCAAAGTGCATTTCCGTGACAGTGAGAGGCCAGCACCAACAAAAACACATACAAAGAACCCCCATACAGGATTAACAGATTGTAGGGTCAAGCGCTGTTAGCCAGAACTTGTAAAGGATGTGGGTTGCAGCATCATGCCCAGTTTCTTTGTTTTGGTAATTCGTGATGTTTACACACTGTATCCGGTACCAATATGAGACTGATTCAACGTTGGGAGGCCCAGAGCCATTTTATAAAACCGTCGCCCACGAACGAGAATTGAACTCGAGTTGCCAGGTTTATAGTACTCTGTGCTATCCACTACACGAACACGCCCCATACAAAACATACATACACCTGGAAAGCATAACACAAACACGCTTTAAAGCTGTGACGCGTGTGGTAATTTAGACAGCATTATTTAAATTTTAAATCACTAAATATAATCCTCTCATTAAAATTTTACTAAACTTCCTTTAACTAGACTAATACTAAAATACTGATTAATTAACAGTGACGTCCATAGCTTTAAGCCATGCTCACACATTTCACTGTGTAGATCTGTTGATGACAAAACATCTAATTGACGGTTTTAGATTTCCCTCTGAAAGCAATGTTCTACTCTTTACTATTCCTTTGTGGTAATGGTTATTTCGTGTATCTTCACAACAGTATTTTCTCTAGACTCTCCTTTTATCAAAACTGCTCCTGTTCAACTCAGGATTGTGTCGAATGTAAACCAAAACGAGATTTATTTTTATATTTTTCATGTAACAAAATTGCTCTTTCATTTTGCTTTTGTGTTTAATAAGTACCTTAGAATGCATGAATATTCAGCCAAGCTTTTGCTTGATTTCCATGTGTTTAGACCTCTGACCTCTACTTTACATTATCTTCCCCATAGGCAAGATGGGCACCACCAACGCATGCAGCAGTGGTAATGGTGGCTGCCAGCAGTTGTGTCTACCACGGCCAAATGCCCAGCATACTTGTGGCTGCTCCACGGGCTTCCAGCTGGCAGCTGACCAGATATCGTGCCAGCTTTACGAATCATTCATCATCGTTTCACAACTGAGCGCCATCCGTGGATTTCACATCAACAGCACTGACCACTCGGAGGCCATGGTGCCCATAGCTGGAACAGGTCAGCGTGGTTGAGTAGCGAATACGAAATGGTCCAAATATTCCTACTATTTGCTTTATCGCGTTACTATAAATTTTATTATTGCATTCCAATGGGTTTTCTACTCTTACAACATAACTTGAACCAATGTTTCTGAAGAAGCTCCTAAAACATGGAGTGCAAAATTATCTGTACAGCACAACCGCAACCCCCTATGAAGTAGAATAACATCATTTGTTGTCATTTAAATATTCATGGAACATGTATGCATTGTTGCAATTGGCTTTAGGTAACAATAACTATGATAAAACCACACTTTATCAATGTATAAAATCTGCAATGAGACAGCGTGTGCTCAAGTGGAGATCTGCTGTTTGTGCTGGTGAATAGGGCGCAATGCGCTACATGTGGACGTGCATATGCCATCGGGCTTCATCTACTGGTGTGACCACGGCTCAGCATCTACATACAGGGGAATCCGCCGCATCAAACCAGATGGATCAGGCTTTCAGACCGTCGTCTCCAGTGGCATTGGACCCAGTGGGGTGGCAGGCATTGCTGTGGACTGGGTGGCAGGTTAGGATGTCTTTATTTTGAACAAACATAATTGTTACTTCCTCAAAAGGTCAAAGTGTTATGACTCTAAATAATGTGTTATGGGTGGCGCGGTGGCCCAGTGGGTAGCGCTGCCGCCTCACAGCAAGAAGGTCCCAGGTTCGAATCTCGGCCCGGGTGCCTTTCTGTGTGGAGTTTGCATGTTCTCTCCGTGTCCACGTGGGTTTTTGCCGGGCACTCCGGTTTCCTCCCACAGTCCAAAAAACATGCTGCTGCATAGGTTCATTGGCTTACAGGCTAAATTGCCCGCAGTGCCCGGTGATGGACTGGCGTCCCATCGTGGGTATATCCTTGCCTTGCGCCCTGTGTCTGTCGGGATAGGCTTCGGCTCACCATGACCCTGTACAGGACCAAGCAGTATCTGACCATGAGATAATGTATTATATTTTTCAAACATACATTTTCCAGAACTGAACTGCAGTGTACTTATTTCCAACCATTTTGTTCAATTCAACGGCATGTCAACAACAACGACATAAGAACGGAAAATCAGCAACAAAAACGTTTTAATGGGTTTATAGACTCCAAAGTGAAATCCTCCCATAGACTCCAATATTAAACCCTTGATAATGAATATGTGAACATCAATAAAGAAGCATTGGTGATTTTGTAACCTCACTAATGCATTGTTCACTGACAACGTTGCATAGGAAACCTCTACTTCACCAACATCTTCCCATCGGAAACCCACCTGGAGGTGCTGCGTCTGGACACGTCCTTCCGACGCGTGCTCTTCAAGACAAGTGTGGACCAGCCACGCCACCTCGCCGTGGATCCACGCGCACGCGTCCTCTTCTGGGTGGATGCTGGTCAGAGGCCGAAGATCGAGCGATCCTTCCTGGATGGTACCAACCGCTCAGTGGTGTTAGACGTGGGCCTCCTCTCGCCCCGTAGCCTCACCATCGACCGCACCACCGACTGGCTCTACTGGGCAGATGATGGGCTCGACCGCATTGGGCGGATGGCTCCTGATGGCAGCACGTGGCAGGTGGTGAGAGAGGGTCGTGGCTACCCGGCCCCCTATGGCCTGACGATCTACGGTAGCAACTTGATCTGGGTCGACCGAAACTTGCGCAAGGTATCAGTCAAACAGCCTTCTTTTTTGTAAACAACCGCCTTACGAACTGTATCAAGAAATGTAACCGTAATGTTGTTCCAGTAAAGTGTTGGTGGGTTATGTTCGCCTACTCCCACTGAATTGAGCATGGTGTGGTGCCCATCTTCTATGTTCAGCCTTGAGGCAGTGCTGAAACTATCACAATCTTATGGTGGAGGTGAGGCTATCCATATTGTAGCAACTGTAATGATGTAGGTTTTCACGGCTCGATGCATGATGATTGCTTCGAAAGCTGCTCTCTCGGGACAGCCGCGTCGAGAGGAGAGAGAGCCATCGACGCAGTTGTCCCGAGAGAGCAGCTTTTCGAAGCAATCATCATTGTAGCAACTGTTACTTTCCCTACAATTTATTACTCATTTGATTGACCTCAATGAGATGAAGCACGGAATTGGCCCACGACCTGATTTTCTTCCGGGAGCCTTTCAATTACAATTGGCACACTCAACCGTTGTACTGCCCTGTTTAAATATTTTCTATTGCTATAATACATATTAGTATTAAGCTTGTGATAAAAAATTTTAAATCTGTAAGTGGAATAGTTCTGTATTTTTCGTGCTTTTATTTTATCCAAAAGACTTTATGAAAAAGCTGGATGTTTTCATCCTCTTTTGAAAGCATTCCTCCCCATCCCCACCACCTGCTGGGTCCTTGACAGGTGCTGCAGACAAGCAAGGAGCCACAGGCATTTCCACCACCACCAGAGGTGATTCGCGATGACCTGGCCATGCTGCGTGATGTCACTGTGTTCGACCCACACGTGCAACCCATGGCGTCCGAGCTCATTAACTTCAATCCATGCCGGCTGAACAACGGTGGTTGCCAGCAGTTCTGCTTTGCCCTGTCCAATGTTACGGCACCCGCATGTGGCTGTGCTCATGGAGAGCTGGGATCGGACCGACTCAGCTGTGTGATGTCCTCTGACGAGTACCTCGTGTTTGTTACGGAAGACTCTGTCCGCAGCATGCGCCTCGATCCACAGGTAATGAGAGACCTTGCTCAGGCTTAGAGTGTGTGCAGGCAGCAGCGAGCACATCTATATATAATGGAAAAATTGTTTTTTCGTGCGTTCGCAATGAGAGCACCAAGGCTTTAATGACTTATTTCAGCTGATTGATTATTCTTTTGAAACATTAACAGTATGTCAGCTTAAATTTCCCACTTTTGCATTCGTACCATCAACCCTCTTAAGCACACTTCTGCCTTCATCCTGACGTCAGAATAGCGTGTTAAATGCTTTAATAAGATCGACCGGCGGGTGGGTACTCGTCTCGTAGACCAAGTATGATTACGAGCTTAAGGGTGCCCTGTAACTGAATATGGTTGCTGAGGAATGCCCAGTCTTGGATTCAGTCAACTCTGTTCTGAAAAACAGTTGTATTTAAAAGCTTATTCATGTAATTTTTATTGTTTGTATGGTGTTGACATTTAAAATTGTAATATGCATTAATATAATATATATATTAATTTTAATTAAGAATGCAGATACCTCAATCTGTGCAGAATGTTGAGACTTGCTTCCAAGAGCTGCTCTGTTGAAATAGACACGTGGACTATTCTTCTTCTATTCTGTGCAACATTTTGCCTCTCACGTTGGAGGAATAATAATGCTCCTTTAATATGAACATCATAAAAGTATTACATTAATCTTGTTACATTGATTTCCCTAAAATACTTGTAAGTACAATATATGATGACCAGGATCTCTCAATTATAATTTCAAAAAATTGGAAGACTGTCGATCCGCACAGGATCTTGGAACTCATATGAGGGATTTTTTGTTTTGCCTTCGATAGCAACTGGCATAACATTTGCCTTTGCCAAAAATGGAGTTTAAAATAATTATTGATATTTTTCCCCGATCCTAGGACCACAGTCTTCCAATCCCAGCTGCGCAGGTGTCACGAGTGGCGGTGGCGCTGGACTTTGACATAGAAGACGGACGCGTGTACTTCACGCAGAGCATGGGCCTGGCTCGCAGCCGCATCAGCTACTTCAGCCTGAGTTCCCCCTCCTCCGTCACTGTAATTGCCAACGGTATAGCCCCTCGACACATATACACCCAACATATACCTTATCACTGTCATTGTGGTATACCACCCAGACTCGCTTTCACATTATCTGTGCCTTATCACTGTCAGTGTGGTATAGCACCCAGACCCACATCCAGCCCACATATACTTTATCACTGTCATTGTAGCATACCAACTGAACCCAGACCCACATTCAGCCCATCCATACTGTATCGCAGTAAAAATGTGTTTTATATATATATAGTCCAATGCCATTAGTCTAACCTAACAGAAACAAAAATGTCAGTGCCATTGCTCATGGGAAATTTTCTTCAGTTCAAAACATGAAATAATAGGAATGATACAGAATACGACATTATTCAAAGTTGTCATTTATAATAAATTGGATTTCATTTTAGAAAAATAATTTCAGGAGAATTATTTCAGCATTACATGGTCCATAGCATGGGCGTTTCTAAAAATCAGAAACCATACAATTTCAGTGATGCCATCCATATTAACTAATAGGCCACATTATGCATCAGTTTGACTTATTCATAACGTTTCATAGGGCAGCACGGTGGCCCAGTGGTTAGCGCTGTCGCCTCACAGCAAGAAGGTCCCGGGTTCGAATCTCTCGGCTCGGGTGCCTTTCTGTGTGGAGTTTGCATGCACTCCCCGTGTCCGCGTGGGTTTTCGCCGGGCACTCCGATTTCCTCCCACAGTCCAAAAAGCATGCTGCTACATAGGTTAATTGGCTCGCAGGCTAAATTGCCCTGCAGTGCCCGGCGATGGACTGGCGTCCCATCGTCGGTATATCCTTGCCTTGCGCCCTGTGTCTGCCGGGATAGGCTCCGGCTTCACCGTGACCCTGTATAGGACTAAGCGGTTTCAGACAATGAAATGAGATAACGTTACTTATCAGTGCAAAGCATTTTGTAAACATTCACTCAGTCATTAGAGTTGTACAACTTTCTCAACCGAGGCCACTGATGCACACACACAATTTTGTGCACAATGGCATATTTTCCTTACCAGATCTGGGTTCCCCTGATGGGATTGCGTTCGACTGGATCAATAAGCGCATCTACTACAGTGATTACTCGAACCAAACCATCGGCTCCATGGGGCTGGACGGCGGTAACCGCACGGTGGTGGCGCTCGTGCCACGGCCACGCGCCATCATGCTGGACCCGTGTAAGGGGTGAGCACGCTCTACAATAATTTTATTTAATATTATAATTTATAGCACGTGGCATAGTATTCAGTCAATGTCAAGATGTTCTTTCAAAGGGAGACTGACTCAGAGGAGTGTGGAAACCTCAGAGAGGAGGGCAGGAATGAGGTTAGCCAGTGCAAACATTTACCAGACACTGCGTCTAAATATTCTGATATTATCAGTCACGTAATGAGTGTTTTTTTAGTTATGGGAGAACTCAATGGAAACCCATGCGGAACATGAGGAGCACACGCAGCCTCTGCACAGAAAGGTGTCTGACGTGGGAATCAAACCGTCTCAGTCAAGATCTTCTTTCAGTGAGGCACATAAAGTTACCACTTTGCCACACTGCTTCCTTTAGTGCATTTAGTTAATTTCCAGCTTAAGAAAGTACACAGTACAGCTAATGAGCATGCAGGTGGAGCGATTGCCATATCGTCCTCAACGCCGATGATCTCAAGGTGCCGCACTTACGATGAAGGGGGGTGTAAATTGGACAAGGAGCCGTGCTTAATTCCTTGAATCCATTCTGCACCAGTGACCACTTGGGTTTTCCCTGACATTTGAAGAGTGTAATCTAGATGTTGACAGTCAGTAATGGCTTAAACAAGACAGCAAAGCATTAGTGCTCCGATTAGAAGAAGCACTCGGGCGATTGAATATTCTGCTCTCCCTTAGCTAAACGCCCTTTATTGCCGCACGTTCTAGATACTGCCAAAATAATAAATGTGACACATTAAGTTGAAAACTAAAATGTAGCATGTGAAGAAGAAATAAGTGGCATTTTTAACAATGTGTTATTTGCTTTCTTTGATAATATGTTCTTTCATCAGATACATGTACTGGACAGACTGGAGCGTCAATGCCAAGATCGAAAGGGCCACACTGGGTGGAAACTTCCGTGTTCCGATCGTCAATAGTAGCCTTGTGTGGCCCAATGGACTCACACTCGACTACTCAGAAAATATGCTCTACTGGGCTGATGCTTACAGGTAGGTGTTTAGACAGCTTCGATAACAATTTCACAGTTGTTATATCTTGGCGTGCATTTCTTGGTGAATTACCTATTCATTAATGTGTTGCTTTAACACAATAAAAAAATAATTAAACTACGTCCAAAAATGTGTGTTTACATCTGATGTAGGGTTTCCTGGCTCGATGCATGACAATTGCTTCCAAAAAGCTGCTCTTTCAAGATAACCGCGTCAATTGCTCCTCCTCTCTCCTTTGTGATGTTTCGCCTCCCATAATATTTCTCTGTGATATTCTCAACTGAAGGAACAAAAAATCAGATGCTTTTGTGGGTTGTGCAGTGTAGTTTTCAGGACGATGGCCGACGTTTATCTCCACATATTTTGAGCTTCATTCGAAAGTGAATTTGGTCACATCGTACATTGCGTGACATGACCTGGTGCCGTTTTACTCCGCCTCAGGCAAATGATCGAGCGGTCTACAGTGACCGGCGAGCGGCGCGAGGTGATCGTCAGTATGGCCATCTTCCCCTTCTCCCTCACCATTCATGAGCAACATGTCTACTGGACAGACTGGAACACGAAGAGCGTATACCGTGCCTCCAAGGATGATGGTGCGGACCAGGTGGTTATGATTCAGAACCTACCCTCTCGGCCCATGGACATTCATGTACTGACAGCCAGGAAGCAGCAGCATTGCTCCAACTCATGCAACCAGTTTAATGGTGGTTGCAGCCACATCTGTGTGCCAGGTACTTGACTTGTTTGTTCGTGCTCTCATCACATTCATAATATTTCATTTTGTCATACAATGGCCATGGTGGTGTTTGAGAGAATTTCGTTTTATGTGGAAATGTAGAGGGCATGCAGCATGCACTTCCTTAGGCGTTCATACTGCCCACTCGTGTCAAAAATGACCATATCCTATGAGACAATGCTGGACATATTGCACTTTGAAATTTTCGAAATGGCTAGTCCTAAACAGTAGCTATTAAGAGCAATTCCCTCACATTTCAAACTTCTAAAAACAGCCACTGCATCTACAGCAGCAGCAACTCCGACATTCTCTCTTGATGCCATTACCCCCAAACCATACCCATAGCCTGTCTAGCTTGAAGGCACGATTTCACAAACCACACTCGAATCATAGCTCTCTTAAGACCTGTTTATACGAAGGGGTTTGCTCAGCATGCTCCTGGGACGGTCTTATTGGACGCTTAACACGTGTGGCCGCTCCAATCTGATAAGCCTCTTTGGGCCCATTGGATGCTCGTGGGTAGTATAAACATGCTCCTTCACTCCATATGCGATAATCCCTGCAACTGAAAGCATCATTGCGAGAGCCTTGGATGTTGTCTCTTTTTTTACTTTACAGATAGCCCTGTGAATGTAAGTCCAGCACACTCATGCTCGTGCCCAATTGTTCGTTGCTTCCAAACACCCCCCAGGCCCAAGTGGTGTGGAGTGTCAGTGCCCTGCACAGGGCCGCTGGTACCTGGCCAACAGTGGCAAGGACTGCATCACCGACAACGGGCAGCACTGTGAAGCAAGCCAGTTCACGTGTCTCAATGGGCGCTGCATATCATTCCGCTATAAGTGCGACAACCGAGATGACTGTCGCGATGGTACCGATGAGCTCGAAAGGGTCTGTGGTGAGTTCGTGCTGCTATGTGTAATTTAGCTTTTGCTGCTTAATCGTTTGCCCTCATGTAATGGTTCGTACTCTGGGCTTCTAGATTAATCTAGGGAGCATCGCTTAGATCTCTCAGCACTGTAATTGGTACAATGGAGCTTTCTGTAGAACAAGCCCTTCTACCAGTGATAGATTGGAAAAGCATTCACAGTGCTGCACCTTTTTCTCTTTTTTCTATTGCATCCTCAAGGCACCTTACCATTCCACATAACGATCTCTGTATAATCCACCAACACTGCTTCCAAAACCCTAGATAATAGTAACGCATTGCGGCCATGCATACAGCTGTGAAAACGATTAGCATAGCAGTTAAATGTCATGATAGATTTAGCAAGAACGAAATATAATTCATATACTTGAATTTTTGAATGTGTTGAGTCGCGGGTCAGTACTTAGATGTCTTTAAAAAAAATTTAATTAGCCATAATAACTTTGCTTTTCAAGCCGTATGGCTTGATAATCTCACACAGCACAATGGTGTCATCACCTTGGCTAATAAGGCTGATACTTTTAACACAGCTTTCTATTGCCAAATTTTGGACAACTGTTTTATCACGTAATGTTAGGGAAGTCCCTTATAGCAACACAACTTTATCCTAAAGTTATCATAACCACCAGCCCCCTCAAGTTTCAGACAGGACAAACACTAATGCATTTCCACTTTTAACCTCATCACAGCACATAGTAAGTGTAAAGCATAAAAAACCCACTCTACGAGTGACCGCAAACAGCTCCACGTGACCCCTCGCACAATCACCCTCACTGATGCATTTGTTCACCCGCAGCCTTCCACACTTGCCCGCCCACTGCCTTCACCTGCCGCAATGGACGCTGCGTCCGCTACAACTACCGCTGTGACCACACCAACGACTGTGGGGACAACAGCGACGAGGAGGGTTGCGCGTTCCGTACCTGCAACCCGGCCTCCGAGTTCAGTTGCACCAACGGCCGCTGTATCTCTCGTTCCCAAGTCTGCAATGGCGTCAACAACTGCCGTGACAACGCCACTTCGGACGAGCAGCACTGCCGTGAGAGTCCTCTGCTGTTGGCCTTCTTGTGCCCGCCAAAGGCAAAAGGCCAACTGCAGTTCTTAGATATTTCAGCAAAATGTTTGTGAACGTCACCAGGCAGTAATAGAGAATCCATCGGCAGCACATTATCACAGTGTACTTTATAACTATGTTTATAACAGTACCAAGATGTAGGTCTGTCATATTTTTGTTAGAATTAGGAATAGCTCTGAGAGCAAAGATGTTTTGGCAGTGTATTGCATTAGGTGTTTTTGATATAAAAAGGTGACGTTTCTAAGGTCCATAACAACTCATATGCTCTTTCAGTTGTGATAATATATGTACAGTAAAGAAACAGCATCTCTTTAACACAATGGTTTTTGGTGCTTTGCAAGGTTTTGGAAACTTAAATAATAAATATCAGAGTAGCTTGTGTTTTTTTTTATTTTTTGATATGCATATAATTGTTTTCCAATAGAATTCATCACGTTGGCTTGCCATTCTCTCCGCAGGTCTGTGCAGCGCTTTGTGACCCTCGGGTGAAAAGCACTCTAGAAATGCAATTATTATTATTATTCATTAAGAACTGGAGCATTATAATGCTAAACCAGCGAAATGTGCTTATTCTTACTCCTGGGCTGGCTCGTCCTATGGGCTCTGGGTAAGAGAGTCCAGGAATGTGTGTGGGTGGCAGCTCTTGCAGGCATTTTTCCGATAACGCACTGATGTTCTCTTCCCAGCCGAACGAACCTGCCGACCAGGCCTCCTCAAGTGCCTGACGACTAATATCTGCGTGCCTCGCATTTACCTCTGTGATGGTGACAACGACTGCGGAGACAACAGTGATGAAAACCCTGTCTTCTGCCGTAAGTTAATAATGCACACGATTATTAGTGCGTGTAGGTTTCGCAGACAGTTTTCACTTGATTCGGAGGCACAAAGCTAAGATCAGAAGCTATTAATTTGCCAGGGTGAAGAGGTGGCCTTTGATGTGTTTTTAGAAGGTTTTGGTTGAATGGGCGTTGCTGTAGTTAGAGTGGTCAGGTGCTTCAAGTTATAGATCCAGTGATATTGAGTCGTCAAACTGTGAAAACTAATTTCGAAGTGGAATGTGAAGGAGTTGTTGCGATGAGCTGCAAAGCGTGTGTTAATGTGTTGAGGTGAATGGCGTGAAGATTGCTGAGAGGTAATGGGGTTCACTTGTATAAATGATGCGGTGACATGGTAGTGCTGCCTTGTTCATTCCGTTGTGACTATGACAACGCATGCTACATCATTTCCCTGCATTAGCTGTGGCTAAGGTTAGTGCTGAATGATATCTGAACCAGTCGTGGGCTTCTCTCTTTATCACTACACGTTGACTCGTGTAACAAATTGTCAAATCACATTTTTTATCTGACAGCGGATTGACAAGGGGCTGTATGTAATTTTAATATTATCAAAGAATGTGTTTGTCACGAATGCCACAGATTTTACTATGTTACCTTTTTACATTAAAATAAAAACATCACAAGAACTTTAGAAGCATGGACACACAATATAACCTATGAGCATTACTTTTTCTATGATACTTTTTATTCGGGGCGGCGCGGTGGCGCAGTGGTTAGCGCTGACGCCTCACAGCAAGAAGGTCCCGGGTTCGAGTCTCTCGGCTCCGGTGCCTTTCTGTGTGGGAGTTT
>JAZEWT010000001.1:21222979-21236507 GCA_036362905.1 Mordacia mordax
GAGATTCGAACCCGGGACCTTCTTGCTGTGAGGCGACAGCGCTAACCACTGGGCCACCGTGCCGCCCAGAATCGGGCAAGTGCCCACACAAACACAAAGACACAAAATTCTCCCGTGTTGTTTACACTGACTGGTAGAGTAATGGACAAGTGCTGATAGCGAGCATTTGTTAAGTTCTAAATGATATTCAACTGGATGGTGTGGTAGAACCAACCCCTGTTTCACCAGCACTGTTGTTTTGTAGACCACAGTCGATAGAAATGTAAGTCTGAGTTGACCAAGAGGAGGCCTACACTCAGTTTAGATATTACTCGTCATTATTGTTAGCCGTGGTTGGGGATTTATCTCAGCTCGTGGGGTTCATCGCAAGCCATGTGGTACCACTGCTCGCGAAATACACATGGATTTCCATGCAGCCACACTCAGCTATTTCATACGGTGTGCATTAAGATGCAGGGGAAATACAGCAACATCATTAATTGGAGGCTCAACCTGAACGCATCGTGAGCAGCTGACAGCCCATTACTCTCTTCAAACACACCCAGTTTTCATAGCCACACCCACTCAACCAAGAGCCTGGCTGCACAGGGCATAACCTCGCTCATTATGAGATTGGCCCCGTCTACAAGTCAGCTAGCCACACTCTTCTCCTGTATCACAAGTCGAACATGATGGCAGCAATATTTAAACTGGGATGAAATCCTGACTTTTAACTAAATCTTCTGGAAATTGGACAACTTTTCTGCCTGTCCTGGTGAAACTAGAACGTTTAGTAGCCTTAAGTGTATAGTGATAGTTCGCAGCCCTTAGTCAATGCATTTTCGCAGCACGGCCTATTCAGTAATATAATAAATGCACTTCCATAGCGCTTTTCACCAGAGGGTCACAAAGTGCTGCACAGAACTTAATCCCACTCCCTTTCTCTACAGTTTCCTCGCTCCTCTTTATGTGTATACGTTAACATTTTACAAACCAACATTGCCTCTCTAATCGCGTTTACAAGCGCCGTGCACTCTGCTCTATCTCATTTGAGTCTTGTTTTTCGTGATTCTCACTATGCGTCAAATTTCACATGCACCGTATTCATATTAAAAATCAAAGGTTTCCTAAAAGCATTCCATGAACAACTATAAAAAAAACCCACATGTGTATCCTATTAATGACTGATAGAATTAGTTTTACTGTCTTTTGTAAGAAATATGGCTTAAATCAAACATTTTTTTACTTGAATTCCAGTTTAATGATGTAGGTTTCCACGGCTCGATGCATGATGATTGCTTCGAAAAGCTGCTCTTTCGGGACAGCCGCGTCGATGGCTCTCTCTCCTCTCCTCGCGACGTTTCGCCTCACACGTTGGAGGCATAGGAACGTTTTACGAATTTGTGTGGCATCCTTGCGCAGGGCGGCCGAAGTTATGATCACATATTTCAGCCTGGGTATTTTTATTATGGTCAATGGTTGATAACAGAAGTCCACCACGTTGCTAAGCCGAGGAAATGATGCTAGTATGTACCGAACTATTATCAATATTGATGAATGGTTTGGTGTAACGATAAAGGCATTGGTGTCTGCACCTGAGGAATATGCCTGCAGTGTGTGGTGTAAACCAGGGTTTCTGAACCGGTGGGTCACGACCCGTCAGTGGACCACCAGCGCCACCTAGTGATTCTTGGAGATCATACCAAAGTCGGTATTGTGGGCTTTGAGGTGCAAACGGTTGATAAAACCTGGTGTAGACTATGCAAGGACAATCTCTAGCTACAGCTTGAGCTGGCGTGTTTCATTATAGACTCAATCATTGTGTAAGGTATTTGTATTTCATTGTCTGTCGTGTCCTCTCCACGTATTTGCGTCTCTCAGCACGTGTTTGTGACGCTGTGCCTGTATTTGTTTCTATATCTCTGTCCCTGTCCCCCATCTTTGTTTTTTTGTTTGTATTATGGAAGCTGCTCGTATCTCTGGCAGCATCCAGTTCCACTGTTTGTTATGTTTACACCCCATTGTTTGTGAACAGTCTCTGAACTCAAATGGTTCATATGATGCCTCTCTGCCTTCAACCGATTACATTCCACAACTACAGTTTAGTATATATGTAAAACAAAGATATATGTAATAATCTGCTTGATTTTACAGTTAAGATCACCTCTTAGTTTTGCTGATCAAAAATCAGCCACGATGATAAGATACAAATTATCAGTTGAAATACCTTTAACAATAACGTCATCTTTTCTTGCATGTATGCAGGTACTTGTATTGGACAGATTGGGGAAACTCACCGTACATTGCGCGCGTGGGTATGGATGGACAAAACAAGTCTGTTGTGATCAGCATCAAGTTGGAATGGCCCAACGGTCTCACTATTGATTACACCACGGATCGCATATTCTGGTCGGATGCTCATCTCAATTACATTGAGTAAGTGTGCTACCCTATGTGACCCCACGTAATTAATACCCCTGGTGGGGAGGAATGTCAGGGCATTCGCATTATTCCTCTTACAAAGCTGGGTCCAGGTGTATTGGGATAATAGCAATTTCCTATGGCAATAGCAATATCGTTTATTTGTCCAGATTTATTTTTTAAGTTAAGATTTTGTCTTGATCAAATAAACATTGAGACGGTGCTCATCTCCTGTTTCCAGCCCCAAGCTTGTGCTAAAAATACCACATTCCTATGTTGGTCTATCTATAGGGCAAACACGGTTTCCTTCCCCTCACATTTGTACTAATTTTTTCGAGCCCAGAAGAGAAATGGGCTGAGTCAACCCCCAACTCGGATTGCAACCATCCGATTGCAAGTCAGTCACTCTTCCACTCAAAGCACCACCCACCAAATAGGACAATCCTGCTTTGTCAATTTCATTTTAAAGTATTGTTAGCCCCAGAGCACCTTGCAGCCTAGCAGGATTGCGAGTTATAGCTGATCCACCAACCCCTGATGAGATGGATTTCTCCGTAGCAGACACTGATGGATCTCTCCGTGGCAGACACTGAAGATCACTACACATGAAAGAATATGTCTGTCATGCCATTAACTTTCAGTTATGAGGATTACACCTAATAAAATAAAAACAAGTAAACAAACATCTGGACTAGAGCCAGAATCTTATGTATTCACATTGTTGTCAATGTGAGAGTGTTTGTAGTTTTTGAAACCCATGAAGTGGCCGTCATAAGTACAGTATCTATTTGGTTTGCTTGCTTCTCTTATACAAGGTACGCAAACCTAGATGGCAGCCATCGGCACACAACACTGGCAGGCTCCGTGCCGCACGTCTTCGCGCTGACCGTGTTTGAGGACACGATCTTCTGGACTGACTGGAACACGAGGAGCATCGAGAGTGCACACAAGTACACGGGCGAAGGCCGCACCATGCTGGCCAACACCACGCACCGTCCCTTCGACATCCACGTCTACCACCCCTATCGGCAGCCACCAGGTGCGTAACCGCAAGGCCTGTGGAGAACACCTTGTCACCTGCCTCCCTGGGAGAATTATTCATAAAAATTCTTTATTCACCCCGTGTAATCTGTTCTAAACACGCATTACATTAATCTGTGTAAGCATTTCCACTTCATCAATCATCATTTTCTCTTCACCCAATTTATATCAGACAGGTTGACCACTGTATGTGAATGTGTTTAATGCTTACCTTGCGTAATTTTATGATAGTAAGGACATTATCAATCTGACTGACAACCCAACGATTACATTCTCATTATAATAAGCAGTCTAAAGTGAAATATTTTAAACGTGTAATAAACCTTCAACACTTCCACACCTTTGATCTAAAATAAAATAATGTTTTACAACAATGTAACAATATCGAAAATAGATTTTGTTAAACAATTGCTTTCATATTATGAATAAACATATCTACAGGGTGATTAATTTATAGCATCTAAAAGTCTAAGAATAACTTCTAGAGAAAACCATATTTTAGTTAAAATTCTGCACGTGTATCCCACCTATATCAATATACAGATTACATATTTCATCACACTTTTTTATGAGCCATGGAACCTTTGCTTTCATTCCTCGCAAGGACTTGTTGAGAAGCAAGAGGACCGTTTGTAAATCAGTGGAGTAACTCGATATGGAATATCCTGTGTATGAAATTGACGGTAAAACATTTACAGTCTTGATTAATTTCCTCTTCTCCCTGTGGACACCAAGTACCAAACCCATGTGGCAGCAACAACGGCGGCTGCTCCCACCTCTGCCTGGTGGCGGCTGGTGGCACCGGGTTCCAGTGCCATTGCCCCGATGACTTTGCATCCATCCAAGTGGGAACGAGCGTGCGCTGCCTGGCCCGCTGCACCAGCACCCAATTCCGTTGCCAGGATGATGAGAGGCAAGGTCGCAAAAGCCAGAGCAAACACAAAACTACCACTAAACACAGCACTACACAGTGCTTTGTGAAGAGAGATGCTGTTAGGCTCAAACAGTTATATTTGAAGATACAACGTTATTGTGGGGCGGCGCGGTGGCCCAGTGGTTAGCGCTGACGCCTCACAGCAAGAAGGTCCCGGGTTCGAATCTCTCGGCTCGGGTGCCTTTCTGTGTGGAGTTTGCATGCTCTCCCCGTGTCCGCGTGGGTTTTCGCCGGGTACTCCGGTTTCCTCCCACAGTCCAAAAGCATGCTCCTGGATAGGTTGATTGGCTCGCAGACTAAAATTGTCCCGCAATGCCCGGCGATGGACTGGCGTCCTGTCGTCGGGTGTATTCCTGCCTTATGCCCTGTGTTTCTGGGATAGGCTCCGGCTCACCGTGACCCTATATAGGATTAAGCGGTTTCAGATAATGAGATGAGATGAGACGTTATTGTGTTATCGATAGCCAAAAAGGTTGAAACAGGTTTGTACAAAATTTCCAAATAATGAGAGAGGCACAAATGTAAATTCCCCACCAAACAATAAACAACAGAAACATTGTAATTATACACAAAGTTGCAAGGTGTATTGTAAAAATAAATAAATGGAATACAGATAAGAAATATTTTTTTCCCCGGGACCTTCTTGCTGTGAGGCGTCAGCGCTAACCACTGCGCCACCGCGCCGCCCCTTAATATCCCTTTATCAATTCATTCCTAGATGAAAGCATTTATATTCCACCAGTACTCATGGTAATTATTTGCCCATGCACCACCATGTTGGTCAGAGCATGTTGGTTAAGGGCAGGAACCAGGACAAGTTCCTACATTGCTCACTACTGATGTGAGCCATGGCTAATATCTCAGATGGCCAGGGTAACATCTGCACAGGTTCATAGCAAGTATGCGAACCACCGAGCCATCAGTAAATGACAAAAATATTATAGATTAAGTATTTTCCTATATTTACAAGATATATAATCATCCACCTCCAATATAGTTTCATCAGTTGTCAATCAAGCTTTGTTCATGTAGATTCTATTGTGGTTGCGGGGATTTCATTAGGCAATCGCATGCAATATATATAAAGCATTAACAATTCATTCAATGCACATAATTTTACTGTAGTAACGGATTTTAATCCATCCGTACATGTCTAATTTATATAACATTTAGAACATGCAGATTACAGGCAATGTTTAAAAAATAATCTTCAATATCAACCATGGTCAATGGACTTGTGGTATAAAAATCATAAATATTGTGATTATATTGACCATCAGATTTGCTGACAGCATCATAATTCTAACGTCAAAAATGTGTGTTTTGTCTCTGTACTTTGACAGGTGCATCCCGATTTGGTGGAAATGTGATGGGCAGCGGGACTGCCGTGATGGCTCTGATGAGCCGGCCACATGTCCACACCGCTACTGCCCCATCGGGCGCTTTCAATGCCGCGATGGCAACTGCACCAGCTCCAATTTCCTTTGCAACGGCAACAGCAATTGTCCCGATAGCTCAGATGAGGAGGACACCCTATGCTGTGAGGGCTGAACCTTACCTCGGCACCTGCAAACCAAACCTTGAGCACTCATCCGTATTGCCCAAAAAACATGTTCGCTTTTTCTGATGCCCTTCGATTCTGCATGTGCGCGCGCAGTCAACCACCGGTGCACCATCAACCAGTGGCAGTGCATGAATAAGCGCTGCATCCCAGCGGCCTGGCTGTGCGATGGCGGCCCCGACTGCCAGGATGGCAGCGATGAGGACTCCGCCACCTGCGCCGCACGTACGTGCTCTCCGGGACAGTTTCGCTGCGACAACGGGCGCTGCATCCCCCGCTCATGGGTATGCGATGTGGACGACGACTGTGGAGACGGCTCCGATGAGCCCCACGACACCTGCGGTAAGTCCTCTGGTGCACCCACAAGATGCACTTCATTGTCAGCCATGTTTAATCCACTGCTGGACGCGGGCCTTCATAAGCAGTCGCCATTTGTGACAATCCACATAGCACATACAACACGAGCCAATTCCTGCACTCCACCTTCTCGGTAGACAGATTGCTTGACGTGTCCCATCACTAAACTGCCACTTTTTATTATTCTAGACCATTAGTCATGATCCCTTCAAGCAAGCAAAAAGCAATGAGGGATGTAATTATCTATCGATGAAATTAAATTCCTGAGCTCATCATACATGTGCGGGCAGGAATATATTATTGATTAACTGCAAATACTATGGGTACTTTTTGCCAGTAAGAGTTGTAAAAAAGAAGAGACTTTACCCATTTTTCTGGCAATAATAGTGTTAAGTTCTTAAAAACACCAAATAGACACTTTTCATAAAGTGTCAAGTTTGCAAAAACCACACACGTTGGTGATAAATACTGCAAACAACATGCGTTAATAATATATGAATTGTACTTGAAAGTGATTGGCTTGCATCGGAGACGGCTTCCTTTTTAGCCTAGTCTCAATGCTAGCCAGATGTTACCAAAAGGCAACCAGTCTCAGGACAACACAATATCAATGCCTTGTAGCTGAAGTCGAGCAATTTATGCTTTGAGCACTTAAGAACTTAACACTATCAGTGCCAAAAAATGGGTAAATCCTATTCTTTTTTACAACTCTTACTGGCAAAAAAAGTACCTCTAGCATAACCTGCTCAACCCGATCTATAAGGCATTGATATTGTGTTGTCCTGAGACTGATTGCCTTTTGGCAACATCTGGCTAGCATTGAGACAAGGCTGTAAAGAAAGCTGGCTCTAATGCAGGCCAATCAGTTTCAAGGAGAATGCATATATTATAAAAGCATGTTGTTTGCAGCATTTACCACCAACGTGTGTGGTTTTGCAAACTTGACACTTTATGAAAAGTGTCTATTTGGTGTTTTTAAGAACTTAACACTATTATTGCCAGAAAAATGGCTAAAGCCTCTTCTTTTTTGTAACTGAAAATAGTGCACAAATCCGTATACAAATGCTATTTTTGAACTGATGCAACAATAAAGTTGGCAACAATCCAGCCTTGACAAATGAGACAGAACAAACTAGACAGTACAAACGATACAATAAAAATCAATTCGTGAAATAAATTGTGGCTAAATCTTGACATTTCATCAAATTGCCTGGAGATAAATCGTTACATGCCTCTATAGGTACATGACTTCCATCATAGGTACATGACAAGCTCATAGCAGCATTTACCTCTTCGGTAGAGGACTGGTGGTGTGGCGTTTGTGCTGCACTTTCACTCTATTGCTTCATCTATGTACGTGAATGCAATCGTAAATAAGTGCCCGGTTACAGGAGAGTGAGGCTAATTCATAAACTTTAAACTTGTGTCCATATCCAAACAAGGTAATTAATAAGGACGTATCATCAGTATTTGTTCATTGCACTCAATAATAGTAATGATAGATCCATTTCCTTTTTCAATGTTTGTTTTCCTATCATCTTATTCATGCAGTGGGGCCAAGCCACCGGTGTGACAGCCACACAGAGTTCGCCTGCAGGACCAACTACCGCTGTATCCCAGCGTGGGCCGTGTGTAATGGAATGGACGACTGTCGTGACAACTCTGATGAGCATGGCTGTGGTAAGGTCGTGTAATCATTATTAGTTATGGTCCTTCCACCATTGAATGAAAGCGAATCCAACCTGTTGCCAGTTTTCATTATTTAGCAGTACAGCAATTAATTTAGCGCCAACAAATTAGCTGAATTTATTGCTGCATAATGGACAGCCTCTTGGACGTGGTGTGTCCTTTGGCTGCCACTTTGTCGTTAGTCTCAACCATTGGCCATTATTGATGTCTTGTCCATGCCCACTTACTTTCCTTAACCACAATATGAGGTCATCAGCCTGCATCTATGTTTACTGTATGTGCTTCTCTTTCTGTCTCTAACTCGAATTCCGAGCATGCACCTCTTCATATTTCTTTGTACTTTTTTGGTTCTTTTCAGTTTTCTTCAACCTGTTCTCATCCAGCACTTTATTTCATAATGTGGATCCCTCTTCACCTTCAACAACTGCCCTAAATAACATACTCTCGTCCAAAACAGAGATCATGTTTTACTTAGGGGCGGCGCGGTGGCGCAGTGGTTATCGCTGACGCCTCACAGCAAGAAGGTCCCAGGTTCGAGTCTCTCGGCTCCGGTGCCTTTCTGTGTGGAGTTTGCATGCTCTCCCCGTGTCCGCGTGGGTTTTCGCCGGGTACTCCGGTTTCCTCCCACAGTCCAAAAGCATGCTCCTGGATAGGTTGATTGGCTCGGAGACTAAAAATTGTCCCGCAATGCCCGGCGATGGACCGGCGTCCCGTCGTCGGGTGTATTCCTGCCTTACGCCCTGTGTTTCCGGGATAGGCTCCGGCTTCACCGTGACCCTATATAGGATTAAGTGGTTTCAGATAATGAGATGAGAGATGTTTTACTTAAACATGATCTCTGTTTAACTTAAATTTATCTTAATCTCTGCTTTTCAGCCTTCTTTATTAAGTGTGTCTATTATGTATTGTTTTATTCATGTTTAATGACTGTCATTAGCAAAATTGTGCTGCTTAATTTTTTCTCCAAGTTTATTTCAGCATTTTTTTTCTCCAATACAATTTTGAGAAAATGTCTTATTATTTTGCTGTGAATAGCTTTGGCAAAAGCGTTTCTCTTGATTTAATTGCATTCTTAAGATTACAACAGGTTTGACCATATCTGGCGATTATGGTAAAATCTTATATATGTATACTGGCAAAAAAGTACCCATAGCGTTAATTGCATTCTTGATTAATATTTTTTAACATTCCTACGAAACTAACTGTAGTCCACATATCGTAAGCTGTTCTAATAATGTTTCCTTTGTGGTAACTATAACCGTGTTTAACCGACCTCTGTTCTCCTCGTTACTTTATTTTTAGCGGAAGTAACTTGCGACCCTCTGGGTGATTACCGCTGTGAAAACCATCACTGCATTCCACTGCGATGGAGGTGCGATCAATACGATGACTGTGGTGATGGCTCTGATGAACGCAACTGTGGTATGAAAAAAACCTCCCACACCTGGAAACATTGCCAGTGATTTGTTTTTCCAATCAATGTAAACCATTTCTTACTTTGTTATTGTATTGTGTGATATAAGCTGTTATAAAAATACTACAGCATAATGATCATTTAAAACATTTCAATAAATAGAATATAAATGGCACACTCATGAAGAGTGGCTGTGAAGTGGCTCTGCTCAGAGTCTCTGTTGTCGATATCTTCCCCATCTGTCCAGCTCCAAGGCTGTGCTCTGAAAGCGAGTTCCGCTGCATGAATCAGCACTGTATCCCAGGGCGCTGGGTCTGCAACCATGAAAACGACTGTGGCGATAACTCAGATGAGCGCGACTGTGGTGAGACAAGCATTTACCACTCGGCGTGTTAGCGACACTTTACAATAATGGAGAGTTTTGACATAAGTGCACTTCAAGCAGATGTGTGTATGCCCTGAGGTTATTTAGTTACTTAACTGTGTTTTAGTTTTCACATTTATTACCGTTTTCTGTGTGTACTTAATGCACATTTAATGTAAACGTGCGTGTCACATGTACATTAAAGATTCTAATGAATGTTACAATGGATATATTAGATACAGCTTGACTGCATCCACCACCAGAACTTACAGGTATATTGGCCAGATTCCACCATGCAATGCAGAAAAGACTTCTCTGTAAATCGTGCTTTGGCTACGCCAAATCATGAGATCGGCCGTGCAGAAATTACACGCCACAGTTTTTTCTCTCCAGGTTTGTTTTATATGTATTTCTTCTATTATTGTGTTGCAATAGAGAAGACCAGCCCTTGTGTCTCTCACGGTGGGCTCAGGCCCCTATTCAATATGATCACCAACGCACATGTGGCTCGAAAGAGCTTGATTCCTACATCAGTTCCCTGTACCCCCAACATTCTGGCCATTTGCCGTGACCTGTTGATACTTTGACGCCCTCGTTTCATCCATCGGGGCGCTGGCAACAAAAAGCTCATTAACCTGCATACAGTTGATTTCCCTACCCCCATCGCCATATTAAGCCCTATATATCGGCTGCCGAGGACTTTTAAGAGTTCTAAGTAGCTTGTGGAAAACACCATTGGGGAGTGCCCCTCTTCCAGTACGCACATTGTCTGCAATAGAACCACTTTGCCCTTCTCACAATGTGTCCTCTCTAAACACTGAAAACGCGCCACTCATTACTGATCTGATCTCAGACAACAGTCTAGACCTACTCTGTCTAACAGAGACCTGGCACCATCAAGATGTATTTCTCACATTGAATCAGACTTTACCGCGGGACTTTGCACTCCATCAGAAGACTCGTTCCCATGGCCGTGGTGGCGGCCTTGCAGTTCTCCACCGTGTTACTGCCGACATCCGACCGATTCCGCTTCCCTTCCGCTTCCAACCTTCAATTCATTCGAGCATATGTCTCTGGATTGGAGGTCGACTCAACCTGTGAAGTTGGTGCTGCTCTACCACCCACCTGGAGCCTCCTCTTCTTTTGTCAATGAACTGACTGAGCTGCTTTCTAAGCCGTGCTCCAGTTCTGAAACGATCTTGATTCTTGGTGATTTTAACTTGCAGCAGTGTTGCTTTTTTTCTAATTATTTTGCAATAACGAAAAACACATGTTTTCTTTGATCATGGAACACTAACGCTGGAATTGGTGCAAATAGGTGTGGCTCTAGTGACTGACAGTGCGATAGTGAGTGGTTGTGTCTTAGACTGAGTGACGCGCGTGTGCACCGAGACCTGTGCACCTGAGCAGTCGGTTACAATAGCGACGGAAACCAAACTCGCACACTACTACCCTTGTAAACATTTAGCACGAAATAGCACTGTGTTTTAGAGGCTCAAACTATAAGTTTGATTATATTTGTTACACGGATGGCCCTATTCAGCCAATTGCCCAGTTATACAGTAGATCTGAATTTCTTATTGACATGTTGTTGCCTCTTGAGCTCAAATTTGTAACAAAAAACAACCAAAAAACGTTATTGTTGCTAATTTGCTGTTGTCATTGTTGCTGACATGCCGTTCTCTCAGCAGCTCTGTGCAGCGCTTTGTGAACCTCGGGTGAAAAGCGATATAAAAGTGCAATTATTATTATCAACATCCATGTTGACTCTCTAAAGAGCCCTCTTGCAAGGGATCTCATGGCAACTTTGAACTCACTTGACTTCACTCAACACGTGACATCTACCACTCACAGATACGGCCATACTCTCGACTTTGTTTGCTCATAGGGCATATCGATAGCTAACCTCTCCGTCACTGATCCTGGTCTGTCTGATCACTCCGCTATGTGTTTTGTTTGATCTTCAAGTACCGCCTGCCATTGCCTTCACCAAGCGCCAAATCCAATTTCGAAACATTAACACCCTCACTCTAGACATATTTACCGCAGCAATCAACAGTTCATCTCTTCCTCGGCTCACTCTGCCTTTGATGTGACAGTAGAAACTCATAACAGTCGGCTATCAAGCACATGGGATGATTTGGTCCATTTAAAATCACGCTATGTCTCAGGCGGAAATCTTTCCCCTTGGTATACAGCTGATTCCCCGGATCTCAACGTGAATGCACGCAGGGCCAATGGGACAGGAGAAAATCTGGCTTCACCCACCATGCTCAAATCTTTAAGGAATAGCTCAACCGCTACAGAAAGGCACTTGACTGAGCCCATACCAACCACTTTTCCAACATTCTGGCTAATACCTGCGACAATGCCAATATTCTTTTCTCAAACATTAATCGGCTTTTTCGTTCAACCAGTCACACACCCTCACCTCTCTTCACTTATAAAGATCAGGCAGATCAGTTGATTCAGTTTATCTCAGAAAAAACTGAAGCCCACCATATCTCTACCCAGCCTCAAACAACAGCCAATACCTCAATAAATGTTGCTCCACCTACCTTGATCTCAAAACTCTAGGAATATTCCGAGTTGACAGAATCCAATGTCTTCAGTAGTTACCAGATCTCGGCCTACAAACTGCTCCGTGAACCCTTTCCCATCCAAAATCATCCAGGCAAATTTCACTAATCTCTTCAATAACTCACTTCACTCTGGCATCATTCCCCCATGATTCAAATGTTCTGCAGTTACCCCTCTGCTTTAAAACCTGGCCTCGATTGCAACATCCCTGATAATTATCGCCCCATCTCAAATCTACCATTCATCTCGAAGGTCTTTGAACGTGCAGTAGCCACCCAAATCCAGAAACACGTTCTCAACAATAACCTCCTCGATCCTTTCCAACCTGGGTACAAATTCGGACATGATACTGAAATTGCTTTGGTCAAAGTAGTTATTGACCTACTCATCACTCTGATGAAGGCTCTTCCAAGTATGTTTATCCTCCTAGACCTGAGTGCTGTCTTTGATACCGTTTACCACCCGATCTTACTTAATTATAATAATTGCATTTATAGAGCACTTTTCACCCAAGGGTCACAAAGCGCTACTTGAGCGACTGAAGGGTATCGGGGTCTCTGGCAGTGACATGCATTGGCTGAGCTCCTACCTGTCTGACCAGAAGCAGTTCGTCAGCCTCCGACGACAAAACTCAGAGATCCATTCTGTTTTCTCTGAAGTTCCTCAGGGTTCACTCCTCTTCAGCATTTACATACAACCATTTAGCCATATCTTGCGCAGCCTCAATCTCAGCTACCATTGCTATATTGATGACATCAAAATATATATACACGCAAAGCCATCCATCAATGCGTCTGGTCTTTGCATGTCATCCTCATTGTTAACTGTGAAGGCCTGGCGCAATTCAAGTTTCCGAAAAATAAATGGTGACAAAACAGAAGTTTTGCTTGTGGGAACCCCACACCAATTATCCAAGGCTGAACCTATCCAATTGATGCTTGACGACCAGACGATTGAAGTTGCTAAGGCTGTCTGGGGTGACTCTTAAATCCTCAGTGACTCTTAAATCCTCACTCAGCTTCAGAAACCTGTTTCTGTCTCTGAAATATAACCAGACTGCGCAACATCCTGTCATCCTCTGATGCTGAAAAGCTAATACACATCTTCATCTCTTCACGAATCGATTACTGCTCCCTGGTATCCCTGCCTATCTGATCAATCGTTTCCAAAATGTGCAGAATGCAGCTG
>JAZEWT010000001.1:21236707-21246962 GCA_036362905.1 Mordacia mordax
GATGTCCACACCCCATAGCGCTATATCTATGCATTAATGATTTTAATGACTGGCCTCCAGGTTTGGTTTAAATACACTTCATGTTTGCGGTTCATTGTCTTTTTTGTCTTGTGAATCTCAATTGCTTCACGAATTAATCTTGTTCCTTTATGGCAGATGGCTGCTAGTATTCGTATTTTATCAAAATTGATTCTGTGTTGTTTATCTACACTATGTGCTGCTGTTGCTGATTTATCCATGTGCAGCAAATGTACTGCTGCCTCGTGTTCTCTTTCTCTTGTGGCTATTGTTCTTCCTGTTTGTCCGATGTATACTTCCTCACAGTTGCTGCATGGAATGCAATATACGCCTTCTGTCTGCAACGGTAGTCGGTCTTTAAGTGATTTGAGTACATCTTGTATCTCCTGGTGGGTTGTGAAGACTGAGGCGAAACGTCGCGAGGACAGGAGAGGAAGCGAATGATGCGGCTGTCCCGAGAGAGCAGCTTTCTGAAGAAATCATCCTACATCGAGCCGTGAAAACCTACATCATTACGATGTTGTTATTATTAACATGCCATTCTCTCCACAGCTCAGATTTGTTTAAAAAAATGATATTGTTGTTGGTTTGCTGTTCTTATGTCGTTGTTGTTGCTGACAAGCCAAACTCTCCAGAGCGCTGTGCAGCGCTTTGTGACCCTCGGGTGAAAAGCGCTCTGGAAGTGCAATTATTGTGCTTAGCACTTGAACTCAGCAGACTGACATGTAGTGTATCCCAACTGTTTGGTTGCTGAGCTTGGTTTGTCTTTCCGCCCTTTGTGGCAGCCTCATTTCCCGACCTGTAGCAGGTTAGGAGGCAGTGGCCTGCCTGTATGCCTTGAGCCCAGGCAGGCCTTGTTTGGAGGGTCTTGCGCCGAAGGACCCAGCTGTGGTAAGGCAGCCTTGTCATAAGAAGGTTATTGGCTGTTCTTCAAAGCGTTTTGTCTCTCAAGGGCAGGCAGGCATATTGCCTGTGAGGCCTTTTGAGGGCATTATTAAGATGGCAGGTTTTGTGTTACATAGGGGCATCAATTAGCAAAGGGTGATCGATTTAGAAACATGATCCCAAGTTGTTGGGTGCTGATTCGTCCAGTAGAAAAGGACTTGCCAAAACGACTGAAGAAGGTGGAAAAGAGAGAGTGCGACCTTATATTATAGGCATTGGTGGAAGTCGGGTGGCTTCCAAAGAAGTTTTCTATGTATCACTTGGTGGCAACTGCAGAAGACAGATAACAGAAATAGCTATGGGTGCTGTTAAGGGAAAAGCAAATCTATTTGTACGTAAGTACTAAATTTTACATTGGTCTGATATCGCAACACAGAACTGCAGACGTGCCTGCCGGGGCATTTTCAATGTGCAAGCGGTCACTGCATTCCTGAACGCTTAAAGTGTGATGGCTCTGCTGACTGCCAGGACTTCTCTGATGAATCTTTGTGCCGTAAGTATCCCTCTCCCAATTTAGTTTAAATATTTTCTCGTAATGTGTGAGCTTTCAGGTTTAGAAAGCAAGATGTTGCATTTTGAGTGCAAATAACATTGCAGTTCAACTAATACAAATATGACATGTAGCCAACGTGTCAAAGTGATTTAAAAGCAGCTCATTATGCAAATCCAGTAGGGCTTATTATTTTGCATGAATACCACACGCTCAGGTGCTGTATTTTGCATAGAAACAATTTAACATTTTAAATAGTCACAACTGAGATTACGCCCATACATCTTAACATTAGTCATTGCTCCGCATGGGTTCGACTTTTCTTATTAATTATTAATTAGTAGACGCCCTTATCCTGTGTGACTTACATCATTACAGGGGAGTAGTGAGGAAACCACAGAGAGGTGGGGGGGAAGGCAGTCATGCAGTCATCTGGCACCAACACCTGCCAGACACTGCGCTTTATATATATATATATTATGATGTTATTAGCCAATTTATTTACAAGTATTTGTTTTTAATTGAGGGGAGAAACTGGAGAACCCGGAGGAAATGCATGCAGAACAGGGGGCGAGCACACAAACTCCACACTGAAAGGTGCCCTCGATGGGAATTAAACCACCTCCGGCAGGACATTCTTTCTGTGGATCGCAGATGTTACCACAGCTCAGCGAGCCGAAATAACTGATATCTAACAATTTCCGATGCATTAACTACTTCCCATTGTTGTGGTGATGCTAACAGCCACCCGCTACCCGAACGGGACATGGTGCCCTCCGTTCTCATTCGAGTGCAGCAATCACGTGTGTATCCCGCCCTGGTGGAGGTGTGATGGTGACAACGACTGCGGGGACAGTTCGGACGAGGAGCTGCGTCACTGCTGTGAGTCACCGTGAAAGATGAAACCGCTTCTGCACCAATTTGCATCGCTAAGATGTGGTCCGACAATTTCCAAAAACATAGAATGAGCTGTGCAGCCTGCATTGTTATGACATGTCTTACAGATAGGTGGAGCATCTTCTTTCAAGAATCATCTGAATGTAAATCAAATATTCCATCGGGGGATGGTCTCTGTACATTTAGATACGAGGCACATATAGAAATTATGCATTTTCATAGCACAAAAATGATCCCAGTAGAAATATACATATTTCTATGTAAATGATATAGTTGCGAATTTCACCTAAGAAAATTACTTCACGGCCAGTGCAGCCGAAGTTTATCTATGCTGCTTCATGTTTTTAATGAGCTGGTGAAATATCTCTATGCCCTGTTTCACCCTTGTGGTCATAGTGGTCATACCTTGTGATCCACCTGGACGTTTCCGCTGTGACAACAACCGCTGCATCTACAGCCACGAGACCTGCAACACCGTGGATGACTGTGGGGACGGGAGCGATGAGACACCCGACAGATGTGAGCAAAAGCTGTAGATAATAAATCTTGTTCATGCTCGTGAATTTCAATTGACATCGCAGCAGCAATGCTCCTGATGTTGATACCATTCAAGATATGGCAATCGAATATGGGGCATCTAATGTATTCTCATGCATGGCAGTGGGCAGCACAGTGGCACAGTGAGTGACACTGCTACCTCACAGCAAGAAGATTCTCAGTTTGATTCCCAGCTCTGCTGTCTTTTTTGTGGATTTTGCATGCTCTCCTGTGTCTGCATGCATTTTTTCTGGGTAATCTGGTTTCCTCCCACAGTCCAAAGACATGCTGCCCAGGTTAATTGGCTTGTTGACTAAATCTCCCGCAATGCCCTCTGATGGACTGGAATTTTATCCTGGGTATAACCATACTTTGCACCCTGTGTCTGCCATAAGAGGCTTTGGATCACCGTGACATGTACGGGATGTAGCGGTACTTGCAATGAATGAATGAATGTTGGCAGTGTCAGGTTTAATGGCTGCTTGTTGTGCGACAGGTAAGGAACCCACGTTTGCACCATGCACAGAGGAGGAGTTTAAGTGCACCAGTGGACGGTGCATCCCGGTGGCAGCTGTCTGCAACAACTACAATGAGTGCGGAGACAACACCGACGAGACTGGATGCAGTATGTCTACGTTTTAAATATATTGTTGGCTGCTTTATCCTAAGCCAAATAAAGTCACAGAGTGGTTTCCTGCTTGGATGAGCATTGAGATGATCTAGCCCTGAGCCAGTTGTGGGAATTCTACATTCTTACGACTGGCTATACGTAGCCATGTGGCCACGTATAGTCAGTTTAAATAGATGGACCATTGTAATGATGTAGGTTTTCACAGCTCGATGCATGATGATTGCTTCGAAAAGCTGCTCTCTCGGGACAGCCGCGTCGATGGCTCTCTCTCCTCTCCTCGCGACGTTTCGCCTCACACTGAGGATGCCTCCAACAATGGTCCATCATCAGATGGACCATTTTTCATCAAAATGCACAGCAAAAATTATGTTTGTTTTGTCTTACACTACTATTCTACCGCCTTTTGCAGAGTCTATTACATTTCAACTCAATTTAAAGTTTCCACGATATTGTAACGCGATTCATGCTCTTATGCAATGCTCTTTATTTTATCACAAAGACCAGGGACAGGACCGAACTTGTGCTGAGAGGATTTGTGAGCAGAACTGCACAAACTTACCTGGAAATGGATTCATTTGTTCCTGTCGACAAGGATACGTGGCCAATGCTGAAAACCGCAACAACTGTGATGGTGAAACACAATTTTGTTCATAGCAGGGTCCACAAAATAAGTTAACTCACAAAAGCAAACACTTCATTCACAATAATTCAAAAAGGGGGAAAAATATATTTCATATGAGTATCTGTTAGGTAGCAAATTCACACTGTCTACTGTTCATTTTCACATATCTAGTATCAATGCAATAATTTACCATAAGTTTCACCAACATGAACTAAAACAATGAACACTGGGTATTGTGTTTATATTACTGTTGTGCTACCTATCTGTGGTGAAATCCAGCATTGGAAATAGAAAGCCACATGATTTTAACCGTCCGTTTGTGCATCGTTGTGTTTTCATTTTCTGGACAGATCTGAATGAGTGCGAGGTGTTTGGAACGTGCCCTCAAGACTGCCGAAATGCAAAGGGAACTTATGAGTGCCTGTGTGCAGATGGCTACCGCTCATCTGCGGGTAGCTACGGCAAGAGCTGCATAGCCAACGGTGAGACACTTCCTGCCAAGTGAAGGAAGTGAAAAACTGACACGGCATGTGCCTTCAATAAAGTAGTGGAACATACAGTATGTATTCATTAAATGGTTCGAACTCTGGGCGGCACGGTCGCCTCGTGGGTAACGCTGTCGCTTCACAGCAAGAAGCTCCCGGGTTCGAATCTCGGCTCGGGTGCATTTCTGTGTGGAGTTTGCATGTTCTCTCCCCGTGTCCGCGTGGTTTTCGCCGGGCACTCCGCTCCCACAGTACAAAAAACGTGCTGCTGCATAGGTTAATTGACTTACAGACTAAATTGCCCGCCGTGCCCGGTGATGGACTGGCGTCCCATCGTGGGTATATCCCTGCCTTTTGCCCTGTGTCTGCCAGGATAGGCTCCGGCTCACCGCGACCCTATACAGGATTAAGCGGTTCTGACGATGAGATGAGGCTAGAACCCTCTTATTTCATATTCTACATTAATCCCATAATGCAGAATGCAATAGTCGAGCATGCATGTATGTAACACAGGTTGCGAGTGGTGATGTAGAGTTTGGGTACTCTCACCCCTTTTAATACGTCTGCTCTGCATGTAAGTGTTAGGATGAACTTTCCTCGAGAAAAGCTCACTAGAGCTCATTCTAATGGAGGCCCTTCTGCCAGCAGTAGTGTGTGCATTTCATTTCAGGTCTACACCTTCGCCCACAATGCCGAGATTCCCAACTCCAAACGTCACGATCCACCTCTCTTTATCTTGTACAGTTTACAAATTACATACCTCTGTTCATTCGGCCAAGGCAGTGAAATAAGCATCCCATGTTTTCTACAGACACATTTCATGTTGCTCGTTGATGTGGTAGCATTAACTGAGGTCTGCTGCTATTCACTGCTACAGATAACTCGCCGGTGCTGTTGCTGGCTGACAAGGTGCGCGTGCGCAAGTACGAGCTAATGTCGCGTAAACAAGTGGATTATATATCCAACGAGGAAAACATTCAAGCCCTGGACTTTGACTGGGATCATGATGGCACAGGGCTAAGTATGACTCTTTCTATTTATATCCCCCATATGCTTACTCTGATGTGCTGTGTTCGCTTGTTTATACATGAAATATTAAGTTAAGAGCACACAAAAAAAGCTTGATGTAATTAAATAAACCTGTGACTCTTATGTTTAGTGGCTTTGTTACTAACATTGTATTTATTTGTTAGATATTTAAAAGTATAAATGCATACCTGTATTTCTCCATTCCGCAGGTATGGTGTACTATACCGTTCTGAGGAGTGGCGGACAATTTGGCTCCATTAAACGCGCCTATCTCGCAGCATTCTCCAATTCCAGTGAAACCCCTGCAACTGGAGTCAATCTGGGTCTACGATACATCAGTCAGCCAGATGGCATTGCCGTGGACTGGGTCGGGAAGTGAGTGTGCGCCCCGCGCTGAGAAAGTGTCCTTTCATATCCGCCAGGGTGTTCTACACGTGGATAGTGAAACGTGCCGTAACTGTGATGATGCAGGACATTAATGCCTTATCATGTTCACACAATTATTCCTGTTCATATGACAGGCACATCTACTGGACAGACGCACAAACAAACCGGATTGAGGTGGCCTTGCTGGATGGCCGATACCGAAAGCAGCTTATAAACTCTGGCTTAGACAAGCCTGCGGCAATTGCTCTCAACCCCAAGCTCGGGTATGGCAAAATGATTTAATACATAGTATTTTGACCTTTGATAAATAATGATGAAAAATACACGTATTATAAAAGAAATATAATCTTGAAAGCAATATTTAACCCAAAATCTTTGATAGTTCTCTCATTGTGTATATACTTAGGCTGTATGTAACAAGCTGTCAGACTTACATTTTGAAGCTCTGTAAATGAGTCAAAGCATTTAACGTTGTCATAAGGACTCCTTTAGGAAGTTAACATAACCAAGCTGATTTTATGTCCTCCACATAGTGTAGTTCGGTATTTGTGAATAATACTTCATGATTGGGGAGTGGATTGAAAATCGTTGATGAAGACAATAAGTTGAATGTCTTCATCTTGAGAATTGTGTGAGAGTTGATGTGTGTTCCTACTCTTGTGCTTTACCAGGGTGATGTATTGGACAGATTGGGGTGTAGTGCCGAAAATTGAGATGGCGTGGATGGATGGCCAACAGCGCCATAATCTTGTGCTGGGTATGATGGGATGGCCCACAGGATTATCTGTGGACTATGCCAACAATGGGCGACTCTATTGGTGTGACACCAAGGAAAATATTATCGAATCGGTGAGGTCTGATGGAGGAGATCGACGGATAGTAATTTCTGGAGGTGGGTGAAGAACTTGACCTTGATACAGTACATGTAATTGCTCTAAAGCAACAATTGGAAAGTGCATTAGTTTGTTTGTATTTATGTTGGAAAGTTTGACATTACCTATAAGCATTATCATAACATCTCTGGAGCTAGGCAAGGTTAAGCCAAGCTAATACATGAATACGTAACCAACAGGGATTGCCAGGTATTAAAGGTGTGGGGCTGAGGAAGCCAGGAGATGGAAGTCCCTGATTGTCAGCACCTGGCACATGTGGAGTTTTTTTTCCCTGCTACTTCTGTTTTTTTTTTCAAAAGAAGCGAAAGACTTAGTAATGGCATTTGTAAAACATTCTAATCGAGGACCCTCCTAAAATGTTCTTGAGACTTAGTAAGAGATTATTAGTGTGAGGAAAATTCCAATCCCATATTTATGTTTCTGCAAATACAAATCGCACGTATATATTGTTGTATGTGTTATATACGCATGCACTGTATTTATTCGTTTTAGTGTGGAATGTTACTTAAAGTGTTATATATTTGGTGTTCACTTTCATAGATCTCGGAAACCCATTCACACTTGATGTGTTTGAGAGCAATATGTACTGGACCACGCGGGCAACTGGGCAGGTCTGGCAGCAGAACAAGTTTGGGAGTGGTGTGAAGAGTCACATTCTCACAGTCAACTCCTGGCTGTCTCAGGCACGGGTTTATCAGAAGCATCGCTATGTCAGTGGTAAGTGCCATGCCTGTACGGATGGTCATGTTCAAAACCAATTTAAACCCTGATCTGTATCTTTTTCAATGTGTTTCGGCTGGTCGGTTTGCTTATTTAGCACAATTTGAATTTATAGAGCATTTGAATGCAATCACCCCTGAAGGATTAAAAGAGAGTGGTGGGGGATAAGTTGCAAGTAATGGGGTCGGGGTAAAGGGAGAATACAAGGTAGAGGAGAGAGAGCAATGCACAGAGCAAGAAGAATAACCGCAGACCAATGTCAACAACAATAGGCATTCGGGGCAATGCAGGGCATGAGCATTTGTTCTGTGTTGAATAATATGCAGACTATTGTACATTTCATGATGTCTAGATTGGAAAACAATGGTTTAATATTGTAATTGGTTACTGTAAGGTGTGTTTAACAGTGAGGTTTGTGAAATAAGACTGCATGTATACCAAACTGGACAGCTTTCACATGTAACATATCATTTTCAAAGATATTTTTATGAACATACTGTACAGCGCATCTACATATGGATTGTCAACTATGTCTTCCTCTGTTTCTTGGCAGTTAAAAACCCATGCAAAGGCACATGCAGCCACCTTTGCTTGCTCCGACCACAGGGCTATACCTGTGCTTGTCCCCAGAATGCACAATTCATTCCAGGCAGTGAAACCGAGTGTGATGCTGGTAAGTGTGCCCTGGTGCTGGTCAGTGTGCCATAATCCATTATTACTGATTACGCTCATGATTATAGTTTCGTTTTTATCAGAGATTGTTGCTGTAAGTTTATCTGCCATTGTATTGTATGCGTTGTTAATTTTTTTGTTGTTGGTATTTTTGGAAGTCCGTTTTGTCACAGGAATCCCGCATCTAGAGCTTGCCAGCTCACTGGTGCTTTCTGCTGTAATAAAAAACATCTATTTAAAAAAAAAACACCCATCTCGAAATGGATTTCACCAAAGATTCACATTTTAAACCTGTGTTGATGCTGTTTAGAAATGTCTTATTTGATACGCAATAATATATAGCATAACAATAATTGCTCAGACGTGCTGTGATGTGTTTTCTAGCTATTGTGCCTCCTCCTACGATGCCACCTGCCTGCTTCTGTATCAATGGTGGGACCTGTTATTTCAGCAATGATGGGAACACACACTGCAGGTTTGTGACAGGGAATGTCCTGTCTATTAATCATTTATTTTCCTTCATTATATTTCATTATCTAATGGCTTGACACGTGATATATGTTTAGCTGTTATTTGCAAAGATTATTTCTGTTCTTGTTATTGTTTCCAGATGCTTGTCAGGGTACACTGGACACTACTGTGAGATGTCAGCGTTTATGGGAATCATATCTTCTTCCAGTAAGTATTTCTAAAATTGTTTCGAGTAATTTTTTCAGCTTCATTTATCTAAAAAAAAAACAAAGTTACATGTGTAGATGAAATAGCAGTCGAACAAGTAAAATCTTTGGAAGACTTTGGCTGAGAAAAAATGACAGTTACTGTCAACGAGATTAATGACAGTGGAGAGATACCTGAGCATCTCAATAAATCGATCTTTATTGCACTCCTCAAAAAACCTATAGCTATTAAATGTGACCTCCACGGAACCATTAGTCTAATGAGCCATGTAACAACGATCCTATTTAAAGTGTTGATGCTCAGAGCCAGAAACTGAATAAAATCAGAGGTTGCAAAAGTTCAATGTGATTTTGTTGAAGTTCGAGGTACAATAAATGCCATTTTTATCATATGAATACTTTTAGAAAGGGCAATTGAAATGAAGAAAGAGCTCTAATTATATTTTATTGACTACAACAAGCATTTGATAGCATAAAACACGAGGGGCTAATGTTAACCTGTGTTATGCGGATGATGTAATTTTATTATTGGATTCAGAGGGGAAGCTGCAAGAAATCCTGGATAAGGTTTTTAGTAAAACTTAGGAGGGTTTATCTATCAATTCTAGGAGAACAATGCATGGTAATTTCAAAGAAAATTGTACCTGTATGCAAAATCAAAAGAGATAACAAAATTATAAGACAAATTAATAAATGTAACTATCTGGGAAGCTGGATAACATCATCTCATCTCATTATCTGAAACCGCTTAATCCTATATAGGGTCACGGTGAAGCCGGAGCCTATCCCGAAAACACAGGGCGTAAGGCAGGAATACACCCGACGACGGGACACCGGTCCATCGCCGGGCATTGCGGGACAATTTTAGTCTCCGAGCCAATCAACCTATCCAGGAGCATGCTTTTGGACTGTGGGAGGAAACCGGAGTACCCGGCGAAAACCCATGCGGACACGGGGAGAGCATGCAAACTCCACACAGAAAGGCACCGTCATATCGTCATGAAATAAAATGGAGAATGGAGATGGCCAAATATAACTGTCAAAATGAAAAATACACTAATAAACATTTCTATGGGTACAAAACTAAGAGTTCTCGATTGTTACGTTGTATCAGTTTTCACGTATGCATCAGAATGTTGGACAATTTCACCAAGGTAATGATGTAGGTTTTCACGGCTCGATGCATGATGATTGCTTCGAAAAGCTGCTCTCTCGGGACAGCCGCGTCGATGGCTCTCTCTCCTCTCCTCGC
>JAZEWT010000001.1:21261231-21293915 GCA_036362905.1 Mordacia mordax
AAACTCCACACAGAAAGGCACCCGAGCCGAGAGATTCGAACCCGGGACCTTCTTGCTGTGAGGCGACAGCGCTAACCACTGGGCCACCGTGCCGCCCCAGGTCCTTCTGGCTGTGAGTCAGCAGCGCTCCTCACTGCGCCCCCCCCGGCGCCGCCCCAATTCTGAACTGTGAACTGTAAATAAATGTAGCTCAACATTCAATTAAAATAAAAATTTGGTGACTTTTGAATACCAGACTTTCCGGGGGTCTTCTTAAGATCAGTGGTCTGGGAAATAAAGTTTGAGAACACTAAAAGTGTTTGCCTTGCCAGCCACGGTTGATGTCATTACACGTGCCATTGTTAAATGACAGCATTGTCATTGTTTTAGATGACAATGTTACTTGCTCTACCGACTGAGCTGCTGTACCGACTGAGCTAGCCGGGCTGTTCTAAAGTACCCTGTTTTAGGAACTGATCCGATGTTGTGTTGTTGAAATGCCGTTCTCTCCACAGCTCAGATTTGTAATAACCGAAAACAACGTTGTTAATTTTGTTTAGCCGTTCTTATGTCGTTGTTGTTGCTGACATGCCGTTCTCTCCGCAGCGCTGATGTTGGTGACATGCCATTCTCTTAGTTCTGTGCAGTGCTTTGTGACCCTCGAGTGAAAAGAGCTCTGGAAGTGCATTTGTTATTCGGAGATTGCGAGCATGTCTCCAACTTTTGACTAAGCTTGAAAACAGACCGCACTTACAATGTGTATAAACCACGTGGTCATTTGCTTAAATCGAAGCACGATTTTGCTCAAAATAAAACAAAAATAATAAGCTTACAAACGTGGGGCTGAAAACCACGACCCTAACATTAAGAGGCTCATGCTCTATCGACCGAGCTAGCTGGTCTTCTGTAGTGTGACCTCTCTCAGGGTATTACAAGAACAATTCTGAGCACGATTTCGATCAAAATATTAAACAGAAATAACTGGTATGAACGTGCGGTTTAAAACTCACGTCCCTGGGATTAAGAGTCTCATGCCCTACCAATTGAGCTGGCCAGGCTGCTCTGGTACTCTGTCTTAAGAGATTCCACCATAAGGTCTTCATCAAATTTTCACTAAATTTGAAAATGGAACGCACCTGCAATGTGTATAAATCACGTGGTCAATTGCTGAAATCTAAGCACAATTTTGATCGAAATATAAGAAAAATAACAAGCGCCCAACGTGGAGTTCGAACCCACAAACCGGTGAATAAGAGTCGCGTGCTTTACCGACTGAGCTAGCTGGGCTGTTCTCGAGTACTATAGCTTAGGAATCACTCTGATGGAGTTGTTAACACGCCCTTCTCTCCATAGCGCTGATGTTGTTGACATGCCGTTCTCTCCACAGCTCTGTACAGCGCTTTGTGACCCTCGGGTGAAATGCGGACGAGAAGTGCAATTAATGTTATTATCAATAACGATGGTTCCATTAAACAAATTGCTTTGGAAGCACAATAAATATGTTGGTTAAAGAAAGCCTCAGCTCTAAACAAATGTGTATGTAATGAGTTGTGATTGACGTTTTTTTTAAAGGTATGCAGAGTTCAATCATATCCATATAAATTATTGAAAATCATTCACTGTATTTGTGCTTATTTCATAGCTCGATGAGAATTTCTCTCAACAGCTGATCTTTCAGGATATTCGTTTCATGAGGAAGGATACTCAACATGGCTGTTGCACTGGTCTCGCCAAGCAGTGCATTGCAAAGCCAGCCAGTGAGTGTAACCTGCTTGTTCCTTTATATACAGAGCCAGAAATTACTCTTTGACTTATTTTGTGCAAAAAAAAGATTTAAAGCTTTCAGTAAAACTGCACACACAGCAGTAAAAAACACAATACTGAACATTACACTCTCATCAGGTGCCGCTCGTTAACAATATACATACGTCTACACTGGATTACTATTCTCAACTGTGTCATATCTCTGAACGCCAACACATCTGCGCATGATCTCATCTCATTGTCAGAAACCGCTTAGTCCTGTACAGGGTCGCGGTGAGCCGGAGCCAACCTGCGCATTATATCAAACGCATGCGTCAACGCACATTAACGCTCCCAAACCACCAATAACGCGTATACGCGCTGATGGTCGTTGTCGTGATGCTGTGTTGTCCATCGTGGTGTATACTGGGAAGGGGTACCGTGGTGTGTACTGGGAGAGTACCGTAGTATGTACCGGGAGAGGGTACCGTGGTGTGTACTGGGAGAGTACCGTAGTATGTACCGGGAGAGGGTACTGTGGTGTGTAGTGGGAGAGTACCGTAGTATGTACTGGGAGAGGGTACCGTGGTGGTGTACTGCAGAAGGTACCGTGGTGTTTACCGGTGCTGCAATGGTTAGCTTGCTGTGTGAGAGAGAGTACGGTGTGTGTGCGTGGAGAGCGGTGGTGCAGCGGTTAGCGCGCTGTGTGAGTAGGGAGTGGTGGCGCAATGGTTACTGTGCTGTGTGAGTGTGGAGTGCCCCCTGATTTGAGTCAACGTTGTTGTTCTGGTGTGTGTGTTCCCCAGCGTTTGTGACCGAGTACCCCCCGCCGGTTTGAGTCGACAGCAGGGTGAGTGAGTGTCGTGAGTCCCCAGCGTGTGTGAGTGCCAGGCTGGTTGAGGCTGGACACCAGTCAGGCCACGTGCGGGTGGGGAGCGCGTTAGGTAATGTGTTTGTCACCCACGCTGAGCTAATCAATAACAGGGTTGGCAGTTATGCTCTCTCGGGCTAATTGAGATTCAGAAGACTAAAAGCATCATGAACCGAAAACAAGAAATGAATATAAAGCTCAGCCAATCCTGGAGGCCAGTTATTGAAGTCAGTAATGCACAGATATAGAACTATTGGGTGTGGACATCAGAAGGGGATTGTCTAGGTATGTGAGAGGTTTCTTTCATGAGATGCAAATAGACAAATCAGGAAGGGGGTTATCGCAGTTCAGGGGTGGGAATAACATAAGGAAATGAATGTTAATGTGATTCAGATGTAGACCCCACACAACAAAAGATGACTCGACACATGCATAGTACCCACATATAAAGGAGCAACAGGCACTACACACACATACTGCGCCTGTGGATGCCTCTAACGTGTAAGGCGAAACCTCGCGAGGAGAGGAGAGAGAGCCATCGACGCGGCTGTACCGAGAGAGCAGCTTTTCGAAGCAATCATCATAACTTTGAATTATAAAAGACACTTTGCTTTGTCGCTATTGGACCAAAATAGAGTGGTACAGCGGTGACTCGACTGCATTACAACCTCACATACCCGAGTTCATTCTCAGCAACAAAATCAGACTTGGCAGAGATGGGAGTACCCGCACATGCAACCCACTCATGGATTATCCGGTGAACTCATTTATACTTCTGGGTGAACAGAGGTTGGAGGATTAAAAAAAAATCTTTATTTTTTCAACTGCCCAAGAGATCAAAACAAACCGACAAGTCCAGTATGCCAGCCTTTTGACCGTGGTAGCATTCGCACTTAATTCTCATCTCATTGTCAGAAACTCCTTAGTCCTGCACAGGGTCGCGGTGAGCCGGGGCCTATCCCGGCAGACACAAGGTGCAAGGCAGGAATATATCCACGATGGGACACCAGTCCATCACCGGGCACTGTGGGCAATTTAGTCTGCAAGCCAATTAACCTATGCAGCAGCATGTTTTTTGGACTGTGGGAGGAAACCAGAGTGCCCGGCGAAAACCCACGGGAACACGGGGAGAACATGCAAACTCCACACAGAAAGGCAACCGAGCCGAGATTCGAACCCGGGACCTTATTGCTGTGAGGCGACAGCGCTACCCACTGGCGCACCGTGCCGCCGTGCCGCCCGCTTAATTATAAACTGAGTTAAAAACTACGACACTTTATGACAACAGTCAGGTACGAACAACGACCCAGACAATATTGTATGAATAATGTATTTTATTGTTCATTTCATATTACATTTAAGGAGTAAAACGTGCGCGCCCATTTAAACAGAGCAGAACACAAAGTTGGATGAAAATTTATCATTGACAGATGCGATCTAGTCTGTTACAGATAACAATTGAAGAGGTCTCATAATTTCATTTGTGTTGAGACACGATTGGCACAATCCAAACAAAGAGCTGCAGTGTAAAAAAAATGCTCACCCTTTGCTTGCTATGCGGCACATTTCCAATACTCGCTGTTAAACAATCGTTAACGGCAGCTCAGTTCGATATGTTTACAGAAACACAAGGCAACATTACATTTAAGCTGTATACACTTATTGAACATTAAAGAATAATCAGTGTCACGGCCATGATCATAATAAGGCATTTTGTACACACAAACCACACGTATACTTTTAAAATATGTTGAAATATCAAAAGAACACAATATTTATGTACTTGTTACAGAGGTATACAGTAGAAAAAAACAGCAGTTTATTAAACATCATAAAAAATATCTCTCCTGCGCTTACTTTCTGATCTCCCACCTTCCCACTTTAAAACATGTATATAGTGTCTGCACCTCATCACAATTTGGCAATGCCATCTTCTAACACAGCCAAAGGAAATTACTTCCAATGTTAACATTTCTCGCATCAGATTTGGCCACATGTCCATTGCTATCAGAGCTCTGAACTTGAGGGATAAGTAAGCAACTTAATGAGAGGCAATGAAGCGTACGAAGAACAACCGTTTGTGCATTTTCTCAGATTACTAGAATTGTGCTCCTGTCATTCCCGTGGCTACTGCAGCAATGCTGTTTTGAGTATATGTTTGAGAAATCCACTGCCATGTCAAAACTGCTTGTAACAGAGCTCATGTGTTGAAGCATACGCTGCTGCCTCTGTGCGTGCTTGCGGGAGCTTGTTCATTAGTTCGGTTTATCCTTATTGTAATTTTATACTAGACCAGCTTAACTTTGGTTTTTAGCTCTGAGGGAGGTATTTAAGACATTCATGAAAATACACAAATCAACATAATAAATGGTGAAAATACACAAATCAACATTTAAAAATAAATGGTAACTAATTTAACGTATTATAAAAATGCATTATAATCTGTTTTTGTTCGTTTAAGAATATGAGTTATGCACTTGCAATAACCACTTCTTATGGTAACAGTTACCAATATGGTAACTGTTACCAATAGGTAACAGTTACCATAATGGGAGTTTGATAAAATATTGCAGCTTTGCATAAAAACCAAAGTTAGTTGGAACACTATTAGCATGCAGTATATTTACTGCTGATATTAGCGTGACATAATTTAATGAACAATTTACCATAAACAATACATACAAACCATTAACACGAACATCAGTTATATTAAAAAGCATATACCACACGACATAAAAACGTTTTTTAAACGTCTTATCTGCATCAAATCAGTATAAAAGCATCCAAACCCCCATTTAGGCAACCGCATATCAATAAAGCAATCAATCTCGGAGAGTGACTAAAATTAAAATTGATATACAGGGTTACACTAGATAGGGTGATGGAGTGATGGTGTCGTGGTTAGTGTAGTAGGTTACATTCGATTCCTGGCCACGGCTAATATTACTGGCGAGTGATATCTGAACCAGCCTTGGGCACTTCCTTCAGCAATCTGTTCTGATCAACATGGTGAAGTGTTGTCTAACAACTAACACGACTAAAATAGTTACAGCAGCATAGACAACAAACACCTTCAATGCATGGTTGTGGATCGAAAGTAATGTTTATAATTGCGTTTACTACACCCTGTGTTTGTTGAAATAAAACGCATTTTCAGTTATATAGCAGATGTACACTCTGAATACGCTCATCAATCTTAAGCCAACATCTTTAACAACTGAAGAATATAATTAGTTGCACTTCTGAGAGCGTTTTTCAACCGAGGGTCACAAAGCGCTGACCTTCGGATGATACAAATCAATAGCATATTTAAGTGTAAATGCCCCAGTGTTAAACTTTGCCTCACGAAGCAATAAGTCGTTAATTAAAAAGCTCACAACGGTACATACTGTATAGTTATGTTTATAGATTAGATACAAGAAACTACAATACAGATTATCCAACAGAGTCGATTAATTCATTGAGATAAGCATTATTTGCTTCTGTATATTAATATAAATAACACATTGAACAATCACTTAGATAAAACAGATACACTACAGTATTTTCAAACAATTTCAATGCATTGAAAAATGCAGTCGTTGCGTACAATGTATAATGCAGCTAACAGTTACATTAATATGCAAGAGTGGTTCTGAGCTGTATAAGTCTTTTATCAAATAATTTTTTCTGCAACATACATTGTAAGAAGCATTTTTTTATATTTAGAGACCCCACTTAATCATTGAATCTGATGGCAGACTGTATTTAATGCTCGACAATACGTCATTAGAAAACGTCCCAAATTAGTTTAGGAAATAAATTGTATGTACTGATGTAGGTTTTGACGGCTCGATGCATGATGATTCCAAACGCTGCTCTTTCAGGATAGCCGTGTCTGGCGTTCCTCCTCACTCCTTCGCAACTCCGTTACGTCGGAGGCATCCAATACATCAATTATACGTATGGGTTTTCATATGTACATAACTTTAAAACTTTTGTAGAGATGTTAGATTTTTTTAAATTAGGTATCAGAGGAAACGATGTAGAAGGGCTATTTTGAAAAGTTTTGATTCATGTTCACACATAATAATCAATAATAATTAACATTGTATCGATACACAACTCGTGTATGATAATTTAGGCGTTTTTTTGTCAAGCCATTCAATAAGGTGCCAATCAAGTATCAACCTCACTGTGAAACAGCTAATGTATTCGCGTAATTCACCATGCTATAGTATCGGGCATTATTGTGCTTTAATGTCTTCACATGCTGAAGCAAGTGGATATTGAGAGGCAATTTCACGACACATTTATACTTCTGTAATTATAAATATTCACAATGGAATAATACCGACACTAACAAATGTTATCCATAAAGTCAAAGACGCAAAACATTGAATGTAAAATATTCAGCAGCCAATTATACGTTCTTGTGGATCATTAATGAATAAATAACCACGTAAAACATGGATAAATGTCCTTACTGTTTGGTAAAGTTGAAGCAATTATTGAAGATTTTTGGGTTATGACAAAAAAATACAAAGTGTGAAGATAGTATCATTTATTTACTTGTGAGTAGCCATTCTGCATAAGCTACACTTCAACAGTGAAATAATTCTGTAATAAACGCCCAAATTGCTTTGTATATAATTATACGGTATAGTATTCTGCTACATTGCTAAAAATAATGCCAATAAGTACGTTTTGTGTTTGCGTGTTTGATTCAACTGAATCCACTGAGTAGTCAAAACTGACACATGAAGCAGTGGTTACTTAGGTGTCTATTTGACAATTAAGGCTGCTTGGTGGGGTGGTTAATTAATAGATGAAGGAGGCACCTGCTGGAATATGTAATGAGAAAAGAAAAATCCCGTCTCCATGTATAATACTCCAATACATTGACCACCTGTCATTGTCAATGTTTTGATCCTTTTGTATGAAATATAAACGTAAAGGGCATACGATATGGTGATAAAAGAATGTATAATTCCTCTTTCAGGTTAAGACTAAAAATATAATTGTCACAAAACATAGCGATAAGCAAAATCAAGACTATTAAATCCAAACAGTAAATTTAATGAATAGCATAATTTTAGCACAAAAATACAATTGTAATTTCACTAGCTATGCTTATCATTGCCTAATCTATGCATATTCTATAAATGTTCAAATGCTACATAGAAATGACAATACAAACATGAGCTAAAAATCAGTTTGGGAAATTAGCACACATGCATGCTATAAGAATTTCCAGAAATTAATTCATTACAATACTTTAACTTTTGTCAAGTAGGAAAGAATACGCAACCAAAATATGTTTAAAACGAACACATATGCTGTATGTAGGGGGCTATTGTTTTCTGGTGTTATGATCCAAATTCTAAAAGTGAAAATGACTCACAAAAGAAAATAAAGCCAACTCATACATGGTGTGCGAGCCAGGGTAGAAAGCACTTGTGAGAAGCTACAAGAGTTTCTTCATTAGCCAATGAACCATAAATAGCACATTACTTAATGACACTCCACGAAAGAGGAAAATACAAGCATCAGAGGTGGCATGTGGGGCAATGGACTTTCATAGATTGACCCCTCCATTCTGAAGATGAATCATTGCCTGAAACGTCTCCTATTATATCATAGCTCCTGTTTAAGGTAATCCTATTACCGTATGTGTTGAGTGTTTTGTTATTTGCGCTTCTGCCTTCTGCAAATGCTGTACCTACATTAACCAGATTGCTTGCTACAAGGCAATTGGCATGTTATTACAGCTTTGCTTTATTGTATATGAATGCACACATTTTAAAGACATTTTTAAAGTGCACTCTATATTGTCTGTCTGCTTACATATGTATAGGATCATTTACATAAAATCTGAAGTTTTCCAGCAATGAACAAGTATGTCTATACTTGTTTCATTTGTTTTTCTTAAGCCTTACCTACATAATCGAAATGCTGTCATTTGAACGAACATTTTCAGTCCAGTTTAATACCTATAATAGACTATATTTTAGGAAGTAGTACACATTTATTTTTGAAAAAGTGCTGATTACACAATGACCAAATATTATCAGTTATGTTTTGTTTTTTGCCTTTGCAATTGCCTATTCTTATACTTTCCCACTGTTTTGTCACATATATTCATACCACTGCACATTTTCATTGCATTACATACTTGTTTTATCATTCAATCTAAGCTGCATTAAAATAGTATACTATAATAAAAAAAGTATGATATATGACGAATAGGTTTCAATATAGCAGATTCTTTTTCTACTTTTACTCATAATAGTACCATAATTAGCTGTTCAAAAGAGTTTTCTAAAAAAAATTATTAACTGAATGAATATTGGCCTAACTCGCCATATTAATGAGTGAGCAAGTAACTGTGTATGATTAGGCTTTGGCAGTCATGTGTCTAAATGTCTGCAAATAGCACATAGGATCAAAGGTTTATTACTATAGTTAACTCTCCATTATCCATGGGTGGCTTATCTAGGAACTTATGTCTCTTCACTTACGCTGATTTAGTTATTCCCGACTCCTCACTCTCGCGCGTCAATGAGAAGGTGTCCACATGACTGCAAACATTGTTTCTAAATAAACTAATTAATTTGGGGAATAATAAAAAAAAGGCGGCAGAGTGTACGTCTATTTAAAAATCATTCATAAAGCAATTGGTCAAAAATATCACACTATGTAGGAAGCAGTGTCTGGAAAATGTAAGCGTTAACAGGCTTCATGGCTGTCTTTCCCCCACCAACACCGGTTCTCTCGCACCCCCCTCCCCCCCCCCCCCCCCCCCCCCCCCCCCCCGTTGTAACGTACGTACGTCACAAATTGTAGTCTATGCTTGTTGTTTTCTTTGCCACTACTCTCTATTGATGAGCAACAAATGAATTTTCACAGCCTATGTACGTTTTGCATTGCCCGCGTGTTTGTTTTATCCATGCCATCCCGTCTGCTCCATTACCCTGAATAATCGATAGTTAATCGTACCGAACCATTCCTCGTGGCGTGGATTGTTGTTTATTTCGTTTCGTCATCTGTTGTAGATGCCTAACTCTAGCACTGTTTGTAAATAAAAGTAAGAGATGCATATAAGCCATTAGCATGCAAAATCCTCAAATGTCCCTCTGACAGTGTGATGAGGTAGAATACTGCTGTTGAAGTGTACGTCTTGTGAGTGGTGGCTCCGGAGCGTCTCGCACGGTGTCTGTAAGCACAGCACAGTACAGGTGAACACAACAAAAAAGTACCCATAGCTTAAACAGCTCCACCTGAGCTACTAAGCATTGATATTGCATTGTGCTAAGCTTACTGCCTTTGGTCGTCTGGCTAACACTGACAATCAGGCTCTAAAGAAAGCCATATCTGGTGTAGGCCAATCAGTTTGAAGGACAATGCATATTTTGCCACAAGTATGTGTGGCTTTTGCAAACGAGGCGCATTTTCTAAAGCGCCTTAAGAAATATTTGCATTCTAAAGGCGCTTTAGAAATGCAAATATTATTATTATTATCTATATTATAGCTTACACAGCATATCTAGCAAATCTTGCTTCAAATTATTTAACAAAATGCTGCATTATTTATGCTTAACGTAAGTTTACAAAATACTACACCATGTCAACCAACAAGAGGCGTATGTTTTATCATAACCGAAAAATATCGGTCATATAATAACTCGTAATGGTTACCGTGTTCAACAAAGACATAGTTGGTGTGATACGTTATTGACTAGCTACCACCACTGTATATATGTCTTTTATCAATCGTGCAACTATGATAATTTACCATATTTTCACTTTTTTTCTTGTTGTGTTTCTTGCGACACTTGCAAACTTTGTCCTTTATTACCTAGTTGGCAAACAAGTTATGTAAATTATAATACATTTTGAAGCTTATTATTATTCTTAAATGCTCAATTATAAAGCAATGACTCTCAAAAAGGGGAGAAATCACAAGCAATTGCAAACACTAAAAAATATGACGTCAGAAATTCAAGAAATCAATACAATAATAAAAAAACTATGCAAAAACTAATGCTAATTAATTTAATTTAATAAATAGTAAATAATGTTCATAAAAACTACCCAAAACCATGTCTATATGTATATATATACTGATTGCAATACATGACATAATTAAGTAATATAACAATAAATAAGTATAGACTATATTCATTCAACCTCATAAAAGTAGTCAAATATTTCCAGAATGGTCAAGATGCTTGCTCCAATGAACAGACCCATTTGACCACCAATGTCACCTGCATCCAACACACACCAGGCTCAATGCATCGTAGCGGAGATATTTTATGAGCAATGCATATGAACATAATGCTTAAATACATTTGATTATTTTGCACTGCAAGAACTCAGCTAACTGTGCTTCAGTGTTATTTTTTACATCAGTAAATATCAAAATTCAGTCGTCTGCGTGTCAGTTTTAAATGACCGATGTCTTTTATGATAACGTAAACTGTATTTACATTAGGTATACACGTGAAGTGAAGTTATAAGAAGACACGAGATTACATTTCAAAAAACATATCTTGCAATTATAGCTTCATTGCGTATTTTTCCCCTGAATAAAAATTTGGATGCAAAAACTGTGACAATATATCACATTGTTACGATGTGTTCTCTGAAAGTCATCAATATGTGAGTAATTATTAAATTACACAATCTCTTACCAAGCAGACCAGCAATTTCGTACACTTTCTTCTGCTCAATCGTCTCATAGTTGAGAGCCTCAAAGAATATGTCGAGAACCAATACATTCTCCCTGCATGGTGGAATATTAACAAGAAAACACGTTTTTTTTTAAATAACACGTTTCTATATGAGCCTTACAGTTTTGTGCTATTCACATACATGTATCACGTGATGCCAGAAGAGATGATGGCCAGGGACTGAATATAATGAGAGTGGCAGCCAAGAAAGATCATTTTTGCCCAATAAATCATTCACCGTAGAGATGGAGCCATAAACTCTGCTCATCTACATGCACCTGGAAGAATGTTACATCGCAGTAGATTGATCATGGCTGACGGTGATATGTACGCATTGCGATATTTATTGTTGCTTCAATTAGCACTGAATTACATTGTACATATGCAATTAATGTGTCAATCCACTGCTGGTTGAGGGCCTTCCCATGCTGCGTATGCAATAAGAGTTCATTAATCATACGTTTCAATGCTGACCAGAGTGAGTTGGTGAACATGGGTGGTAGATAACAAGATTTCGCTGCACTGCCTTCGACTACACCTGTTATGAGATTGGTGGTCACTCATCGATATACTGTCTCGGCTCAATGCTGCATAGATGCTGATTTTATCACGAGGCCAAGTTGCATGTGTAGGACAGCGTTACGTTTCTCTCTCACCGGATATACTCTTCGCTCTTGTTATATTTCTTGGCGAGATATTTTGCCGAAGCTTTGCTTGGAATTTTCACCATGGAGAGTTCCTTTCCAAAGCGTGTAGTGTTGCATGGCGTGTCGCAGGGACAGTAGTCATTGTCCTTCTCCACTAGAAAGTCTGTTAGGTCATTCAGTGAAAGCACAGTGCTGACAGTACTGACAGTCTTTGTACGCACTTAATATCTTCTATATTTATTCTATTTTTTAAACTGTAATGTGTTCGAATAACTTTATGATTTTATATAACAGGGCATTGGTTATTAGAGATTAAATCTCATTACGATGCATTTAATAGGTATATGTTTTTACGTGGTAATCCATTTACTTTCCAATCCACAGGCGACTGCCTAATGTGAATCTCATGGTTCATTATCTTGCAGATGAGTGTTAAATGATTGAACCAGAAACTTCAGATTAGTGGGAGAAATGTGGAGGCTTTGAAATAAAATGCAGTTGTTTTTATCAATTGCTTCATATTTTTTATAGGATATCTATATATGCATCATCCTGTGTATAATTTTACACATAGTATTTCAAAGCAACATATCTTATAAATGTATATATGACATTTTACGATTAAACAATTATTGAAAGAAAAACTCCACATCCTTGTGAATTTCACTGCATTTTCAGTTGCATTGGACAAACCAGGAAAAAATGCTGTAATGCATCCAGGATGGCCTTTCCCAGCGTGGTAATAAGGTAATTCATTATGATTTAACGCTGACAGCAATGCCATTTTCAACAGAAATACTTCGAACACCATCAAAAACTGCAAAGAGCAGCATGCAATCTCAAACATTTCAACACAAATGGGAAGAAACAATGAAACAGCAGCTCAGAGTTTTAAAAAGACATTCCGCGTGACCAAAGTAGTGGAATACAAGAACTCTCTCCCAGCTTCAGTACCAGATGCTTACCCAAAGCTGGATCTGCACACTCTTTGTATTGCTCTGGTGTGCAGTACAGTGAATCACCTGCAAATGTTGACAAATGAAACATTACAAACACGAATCAAGAACAAGCACCTTTTCACATCAATTCAAGTACAGCATTATTTTCAATGCAACATCAGTTTTGGAATTTAAATACAAGTTCCCCAAAGGGAAATGAAGAGTCTATATATTTTGAAGCATAAACTAGTACCGTATACATTTTCATAAATTGGTAGTTGAGACAAAATATTACAAAAACCCTGTATATTATTAGGTTAAAAAGAGATTCATTAAGATATTAAAGACAACACTTCTTATCTGTTATATAATTTCCTTGTAATTGTATGTGACTTTGAAAATGCTCAACTTGAGAAGTCATTTTGAACATAAATAAAAATAAAAATACCGGTATAATTAAAATAAAGTAAAAACATTGGCAAGTCTGCATACATTTACATGGTAAATGGAACCATTTCATCAAAAGCACATACGTGTTCGTAATGTTTATACAGATTGATTGTTTAAACAACCAAAACGTTTTTGGTTGATTTTCAAAGCTGTGCTTTGGGAAAAATCCGTGTCGAGAATCCTTCTTCAATCCTTTACAACGTTTCGCTTCTCACGTTGGAGGCATCTTCTTATGTTCTGAGACTGAGTGAAATATAAAGGTTGTGTTTCTACATGTATTTTTCCCTGATGTCAAAGGCAATTCACTGCCTTGCCCACATTCATTGGTTACTGTGTTATACTACTTCTCTTGCAATGTATTTCTTGTCGTTTCTTAATCTTCCTTAGAGTCAATTGTATTTTACACCATAACTCAGAAACCAGGATTGGCAGACTATGCGCTGCAATTGAAATGTAAGGAGAACATTTTTTACACGAATTGATTGAAAAGTAACGTCGAGTACAAGACGTTGAACATACAGAAAGTCCAAACGGATGAGGTTGTGGTCGGCCTCGGTTCGGTCTATATCGACGGTATGGAGAATGATCATACAATGTGTGAGGAACCAGTGTGTAGTGGAGCGGAGCCCAAATTTTGGTTCTTGTCACAGGTACAGGGAGAAGAGAGCTGGCGAGATGAACAAAAATATCCGTGGCTGGGTGAAACACACAGGGCGACCTTGTGAAAGATACATGAGACATTCTCGGAAGTGCTCACCAACAAACTGGGACAAGCTGATTTGGGAGAGTTCCAAATTAATTTCATAGAGTCAACCCCGATTCTAAAAACATGCGTATCCAGTATCTCTCTCGGTGAAAGCTGAAATCGATAAAGAAGTTCGAACTGTCTGGACATGTGGGTTATTGAAAAATCAGAATCTGACAACACCAGCTCAATTGTGTTGGTAGAGAAGCCCGATTGGGCCAATAGATTCTGCGTGGACGATCGTAAAACTGAATTGAGGGACGAAGTTCGATGCAGAGCCGATTCCATATCCCGGAGCCTTAGTCGCCTCATTGGGTACGAACAAAATCTCATCTCATCTCATTACCAGAAACCACTTAGTCCTGTACAGGGTCGCGTTGAGCCGGAGCCTATCCCGGTAGACACAGGGCGCAGGGCAGGGATATACCCACGATGGGACGCCAGTCCATCACTGGGCACTGCAGACAATTTAGTCGACAAGCCAATTACCCATGCAGCAACATGTTTTTTGGACTGTGGGAGGAAACCGGCGTGCCCGGCGAAAATCCACGCGGACACGGGGAGAGAACATGCAAACTCCACACAGAAATGCACCCGAGCCGAAATTTGAACCTGGTACATTCTTGCTGTAAGGCGACAGCGCTACCCACTGGGCCACCATGCTACCCGGTAACAGCAAATACTTTTCCAAAAGCGATTGAGCAAAAGGTATTGGCAACTCCCAGTCATTAAACTTGGCAGAGAAAATTACATTTATCACACACCAGGGTTTATAACCAATTCACCGTGTGCCCCGCAACGGTGAGTTCAGTGATGTAGAAGCTGCTGATGGGGCTTCCGCACGTCATGAAATATATCGACATTGTGATCTTCACCGACACGTGGGAGGAGCACTTGGAGGTCCTCCCCGAGGTGCAAAGTCGATTGCGCAAGCACCACCTCACAGCCCGCCCGACGAAATGGGAGATTGGTGTGCCCAAGATGGCCTTTCTAGGACATGTGGTTTGCACGGGCAGGTCACTCCACAAGCGAACAAAGTCGAAAAAAAATTTGCAGGCAAAACCTCCCAAGAATATAAAAAAACAACAGCTGACATGGCAAAACCTTTGACAAAATGGCACGTAACTGTCAACTCAACAGCGTCGTGAATGTCTGAAGACATCGAATTCGACGCAGTTGTCGATGAGTCGAAAACATCACGTGACGTCTGAGGGCAATTATAATGCGAGACGCAGGGGATAGTTTCCAAGGGTCGACAGCCACGGACCCATGTCCGAGGATGTAGCCGTATAGGCCAGGGTTAAGTGCGTGAAGTGCGGGGATGGGGAGAACTGTGTTACGGTGCCCGGGCATCGGTATGTTACTTATGTTACCGTTTTGTTGGTGTTGTTTAATAAAGCTTTGAAACGAAGAAGCCTCCAGACCGCTTGCTGCAAGGGCGCGGCTAGCGTGTGTGAAGTCGGTGCTGGTGAGTGCGGCGTCTCCAGCGGCCGCTGCGTGTTCTCCTGCGCCGGGTTCGGAACCCGATATGCTGACCGGAAGGGACGAGTTCGACTCCAGTGGAGATGTGTCCCAGTTGGGCATTACACAGTGACAACCATTAACATAAGCAGATTCACACACACATGGCGATGGACCGGCGTCCCGTCGTCGGGTGTATTCCTGCCTTGCGCCCTGTGTTTCCGGGATAGGCTCCGGCTTCACCGTGACCCTATATAGGATTAAGCGGTTTCAGATAATGAGATGAGATGAGAGATTCACACACACATTGTCCTTTTTTTAAATGAATACAGGACATATTGGAATTTGTTGACAGTTTTTCAAATCCTTAGTTATTCTAGGGAAGACTGCAGCACATGCACCTATTGCATTTGCATTGTAATGACCATTTGTTACTCCACTGCTGGATGAAGGCCTCCCATGAACATGGTAGTTATGAAGTTTGTTTGAGCATATTTTACCATGCTGGTCACTGCAGGTTAGTAAAAAGGGCTTAGGGGAGAGTAGAGATGGCCTAGACCTGCACTTTTGCTGACCGTGAACAAAATTCAGGTTTGTTTTTATCGTGCGGTGTGCTAACCATTGTGTCACCTTTTCCCAATCAATATAACGTATGTGTTGCACTCACATAAAAATTTCTAAAAAAACAAAACTATTGATTAAAGCTATTTAACCAACACGTATTGTAGACAATACATTTTGTTTAAATACCTATCTGCAAAATAATTACTGCATCTATTTATATAATGATGTAGGTTTGCAGAGCTCAACGTATGATATTTTCTTTCTCCAGAGGTGTTCTTCTGGGATAGGCACACTTGACATGGTTATCATAAACTGCGGGCATTGGTGAAGCAGTGAATCAACATTGCAATGTGGCAACAATAGTCCTAAGTACAGTCAAGAAGCATGCCAAGATTGAATGCTCCCACTTGAGCACTTGGTGTGTAAATGGTGTTTTTCTTCATAAAGGTATAGTTTCGTAAAAGCACGACATTATATTTAAATAAAAAACACTATAGGAGATACAAAATTTCACTACTTACATAATCAATTGATGCAGCCATGAAAATCTACAGGTCTTTTGCATAACATGCTACTTAATCTCATCTCACTGTCAGAAACCGCTAGTTCTGTACAGGGTCGCGGTGAGCCGGAGCCTATCCCGGCAGACACAGGGCGCAAAGGCAGGGATATACCCACGATGGGACGCCAGTCCATCACCGGGCACTGGGGTCAATTTAGTCTGCAAGCCAATTAACATTTGCAACAACATGATTTTGGACTGTGGAAGGAAATGTGAAGCAATATTGCTTAATAAATGTGTATATTTTTGCATTAAAACGTTATTTTTCAAGCTTAGTTATTTATGTTGATTACTATGCTCCTGCCTTTACATTGTGGAGTTTTTACCACTTGCTCTGGACTACAAACAAGAGCTGTCACATTCTTGCTTACTATGTTGATGGCAATAATGGTCACTAAAATATATTATCACCAGTGATAACAGCTTTCTGGGAGGGTATGGCAAAAATCTCAAGAGAAGAGGTGTGGCAATGATCACAGGAATTTGGACCAAACAAGGACTGATTTTGACATCAGAGTAAAGCAGATGGCACAATCTCAGGGCACTGCAGAAATACGTAGCATAACACGTTTATCTGAACTAAGAAAATGCCTGAAGATACCTCCAGCGTGGGAGATGAAATGTCACGAAGGATAGAGAAGGAACCCTGAGCACAGTTATCCCCAAAGAGCAGCTATGATTAGCAATTCTCAACAGCTTTTTGCATTCACAAGCGTTATAACTACCTCACATAGCACACAAACTATTGCACTATTATAGTATATTATATAAATTCAGACGACAAATACACTGCGTATGGATGGCTCACTCATTGTCCACATACAGAGAGCAGCAGATAATTTTTATATAGCAAGACACTGACCAGTGACTCATGTTGTGCTGATATTCTAGACATTTGATTTGATGTACAAACCCACGCTTCACGGATGCCAAGTATTGTTGTGCGTCCAGCAATATTAGTGGTCGGTAAAACGACATACACACGGGATGCCAGGTGAAAACGTCTATGTAATAAGATTAAGCAAAGCGTGCCAGTACACCCAGCACTGTAGCTTGGTAGAAGTCCAGTAATATTGTCTCATCTCCCATCTCATCTCATTGTCTGAAACCGCTTAGTCCTATACAGGGTCACGGTGAAGCCGGAGCCTATCCCGGCAGACACAGGGCGCAAGGCAAGGATATACCGACGATGGGACGCCAGTCCATCGCCGGGCACTGCGGGGCAATTTAGCCTGCGAGCCAATCAACCTATGTAGCAGCATGCTTTTTGGACTGTGGGAGGAAACCGAAGTGCCCGGCGAAAACCCACGCGGACACGGGGAGAGCATGCAAACTCCACACAGAAAGGCACCCGGGCCGAGAGATTCGAACCCGGGACCTTCTTGCTGTGAGGAGACAGCGCTAACCACTGGGCCACCGCGCCGCCCGTCTTTATTATTCATAGATGCAATGAACCATCACGCCCTTCACATGGAAATGCCCCACACGTTTAAGGTTAAACCGTGCAGTTTGAGAAAAAAAATACACGTTCAATTTTGCTTTGTAGTGATCAAACACCAACGCACCTTTACATAATTAAAGAATCACTTAACAGTTGAAGCATTTGCAGTGAGGCGTGCCTAAGAGTATGTGGCACAACCCACACTGACACTGGACAGCTATACAGCGCAACTTGCAAACATATACATACACACCAAATTCCCTTTCATCAACAAGTTATTAAATGTTTGGCAGACCTGGCATGTGCACCATGCGGCAGTTGCAATTCTCAACCACATAGCGCGTCTCGCAGTCGATGCGGCATGCCGTAATGCTGTACGTGTCGAAGAAGTCGGAATTGATGGGGTCAGCCTTGCAATCACCCCAGGGAGAAGGCAAGTAGCTGAGCTGTAAGGAGACGGTAGCACAAGGAAGGTGGCTGAGACGTTGTTTTTTTTTTCCCATGTAAATCGATCATATACACATTATTTACTTTGTTGATGCAAAAAAAGTACATGATTGGGATTCACAGCGGTATAACTTGTACAATATAATGCAGGCATGAAGCAATTACTTGAAATCACTTTTGCATCCACAAAAAACGTGCGTAAAAAAAAAGACAAATGATGCTTTCCATTGGCATATTACAGGCTACGTTATGATGTGAGATCGGTTGCTGCGTTTGCTTTTGCACATTTAATTTCCGCTATAAATTCAAATAGCATATTTAGTAACTTTAATTCAAAGACTTTCTTGACCAATATTATCGATGAAATTAATTTCTTTGGTTAGGTCACGCAAAAAATTGTGTCGCTTAACCCTCCACCACCCGACATGGCCAATTAGTAAGGCTTGCCACGTGAACAGAACTTGTCAATTCTTCACTCTCTCAGCACACCAGTGTGTTGGAGAGTAAACTCACAGCATTGACAATGAAATACGACGTTTCGCTGACAATTACAACCAGCATCATCAGGAATCCATACCAAACCTGTTTACCCCAGGTTTGCTGTTTGCCCCAGGTTGGTGTGGGTTCCTGATGATGCTAGTTGTACTTATCAGCGAAACGTCGTATTTCATTGTCAATGCTGTGAGTTTACTCTCCAACACACTGGTGTGCTGAGAGAGTGAAGAATTGACAAGTTCTGTTCACGTGGCAAGCCTTACTAATTGGCCGTGTTGGGTGGTGGAAGGTGAAACGACATGATTTTTTGGGTGACCTAACAAGAAATGGATTTCATCCATATCATATTTAGTATATCTGTAATCACTGACAACACATCATCAATTTAAGCATGATTAAACATGGTCAAAAATCAGCGATAGAAAAATATGCTACATTTCGATGTTGTCGATATTTTACTGCTTGTGCTTCCTAAACACGTGTTGCTATTACATATTCAATACATCTGCAATTATCAATAACATAACAATTACCTTTTTTAAACATTGCCAATAATTGAGGATACATTTATTACATTTATGAAAAAATTGTGGACAATCAAATATATATTTTAAAAATGTAGAAACAAAAATCATGTCACACTGTGCTCATTCGAATATCATTTGTAAAACAACTGGAATAAACTTGCATATTATGAATCACATGATAAGACTATAATAATGCGCACAGTGGACGCTAGATAGGAGTACCCCTAATATAAGCACAGTTCTGATATAAGCAATGCGCTCTTGCATTGCACTGAAGGTAAATGAAAACCTTTCATAGAGGAATATTACTTCAGAAATGAGTACACAGGCCATACTCCCAAGGGCGGTGCTTAAATCTAGCTCCTCGTGTAAAATCATTAGTTCTAAAGACAACATTTTGAGTGTTTCGCAGAAATCTAAAACAATCAATTATTGTTACCTTCATTTTCTTTCTATTTTTTTATTTGTTGAAATTTGTAATTGGTTACTAATCATTAGATTTTGCGCTTTACACATTGGGGTCTTCTCTGCTGTGTGGGTTTGAAGCCTGCCTCGTGTCTCAACTACATCTCAAGTGCTTCCAGGATCATCGTAATCAGTATTCGTACCGCGCGCACACACAATAACCTCGTACCACAAATTACAAGCTGACCCTCACTTTGTCTTTCTCATTTAAGCCTCCACATACACTGCTTTATATGCTTTATTGTCTCATCTGCTGTTGCATTGTCATTGTTTGTTTGTTTGTTTTTGCCACCGTTGTGCATTCAACTCACCTCAGCTGCACGTACTCATTGCATTATACAACGAAAATCCTATATAGTCGGGTTTTATTTATATTCCTTTTAATTCTGAAAATGTTTAATTGTTTTTTTAATCATTATCAATGCGCTTAAAACATTGGGGCCTTCTTAACTATTTTGTGAATTAGGCCTGCCTCGAGTTTCTGCTCTCTTTCAAGCAACTAATATTCTGTTTACATATCCACTCAGTCTGTTTATATATTCACATAATATATTATATGTACAGTTTTTAAATACAGTCTACAGTGCATTACTACTACTGCAGAACAGAGACCTGGCATCATCAAGATGATTTTCTCACATTGAATCAGGCCCTACCACGACACTACATTCCATCAGAAGGATCGTTCAAATGGCCGTGGTGGCGACCTAATAGTTCTCCACCATGTGTCTGCCAACATCCAACCGATTACATCGCCGACCTTCAATTCATTCAAGCATGTGTCTGGATTGGAGGTCGGCTCAACCTGTGAAGTTGGTGCTGCTCTACCATTCACCTGAAACCTCCACTTCTTTTGCAAATGAACTGTCTCAGCTGTGTTCTAAGATGTGCTCCAGTTCTCAAAGGATCCTGATTCTTAGCGATTTCAATGTCCATTTTAACTCTAACGAGCCCTCTTACAAGAGATCTCATGGCTTCTGACTTCACTTGGCTTCACATATGCCACTCACAGATACGGCCATACTTTTGACTTGGTTTGCTAATGGGGCATATCAGTAACCAACCTATCCGTCACTGATCCTGGTCTGTCTGATCATTCCGCTTTGTGGTTTGAGCTTCAAGTACTGCCTCTCATTTCCATCACCAAGCGCCATATCCAATTTTGAAAGCTTAGCACCCTCACTCCAGACATATTCGTCACAGCAATTAATAGTACTTAACTCTCCTCCTCAGCTCACTGTCTCTGATGGAACAGCAGAAACTTACAGTAACGTGCTATCAAGCATTTGTGATAATTTGGCCCCATTAAAATCACGCTATGTCTCAGGCAGAAAGCCATCCCCCTGGTTTTCTGCTGAACTCCGAGATCTCAAGGCAAATACACGCAGGGCCGAACAGGCTTGGAGAATATCTGGCCTCACCGTTCATGGTCAAATCTTTAAGGAACAACTCCTCCGCTTCCAGAAGACACTTGACTGTACCCGTACCAGCCATCTTTCCAGCATTCTGGCTGAAACCTGTGACAAGCCCAAGATTCTTTTCTAGATAATTAATCAGCTTCTTTGTCCTACCAGTCACTCACCCTTACGTCCCCTTACTAATTAAAATCAGGCGAATCAGTTGATTCAGTTTTAATCTGAAATAACTGAAGCCCACATTTCTCTACCCAGCCTCAATCACCAACCAATACCTCAACAATTGTTCCTCCACCTTCCTTGACCTTAAAACGCCTGAAATTTTCTGATTGAATAGAATCCAAGGTCTCCTCTTTAGTTGCCAGATCCCGGCCCACAAACTGCTCCCTGGATTCTTTTCCATCCAAATCATACGGGCCAATTTCAAAATCCTTGCCATGTTCGTCACGAATCTGTTTAATAATTCACTTCACTCTGGTATCGTTCTCCCACTGTTCAAATATGCTGCAGTCACCCCCCTGATTAAAAAACCTGGCCTCGATTGCAACATCCCTGATAATTATCACCCCATCGCAAATCTGCCATTCATCTTTAAGGTCCTTGAACGTGCCGTAACCGCGAAACTCCAGAAACACCTTAACAATGATCGCGTTGATCCTTTCCAATCTGGGTTCAGATTCGGCCATAGTACTGAAACTACTCTGGTAAAAGTAGTTGATGACCCACTCATTGCTGCTGATGAAGGCTTGCCAAATATTCTTGTTCTCCTGGACCTGAGCGCTGCCTTTAATACCATTGACCACCCTATCTTACTTGAGTGACTGGAGAGTATAGGGGTCTCTGGCTGTGCCCTGCATTGGCTGAGCTCCTGCCTGACCGACCGGAAGCAGTTTGTCAGCCTCGGAGGACAAAACTCAGAGATTCATCCTGTTTTGTCTGGAGTTTCTCAGGGTTCAGTTCTCGGCCTCTTCAGCATTTACATACAACCTTTTGGCCATATCCTGTACACTCTCAATTTCAGCTACCATTGCTATGCCGATGACATCCAAATATATATCCACGCAAAGTCATCCATCAATGCGTCTGGTCTTTGCATGTCATTCTCACTGTCAACTGTGAAGGCCTGGCTCAATTCAATCTTTCTAAAACTAAATGGTGACAAAACAGAATTTTTGCTTGCCGGAACCCCACACCAATGGTTCAAAACTGAAACTATCCAATTGATGCTTGACGACCAGACCATTAAAGTTGCTAAGGCAGTCCGGAGTCTAGGTGTGACTCTTGATTCCTCACTCACCTTTGAAACACACATCAACAAGGTAACGAAGGTAGCTTATTTTCATCTCATACATATAGCCGGGACTGCGAAACATCGTCACCTCATGACACTGAGAAGCTAATACACATCTTCATCTCCTCACGAATTGATTACTGAAATACACTGCTCCCTGACACCCCTGCCTACCTGATCAATCGTCTTCAACGTTTGCGGAATGGGGCTGCTAAGTCCTCACTTGCACACCAATCCACAATCACATATCCCCAGTACTGATGTTTCTGCAATGGTTACCTGTTAAATACAGGATTGAATTCAAGATCCTCCTTCTCACCAACAAGGCTCTCACTGGCACTGCTTCGACATACATCCGTGACCTACTTCAGACACCCTCCTCAACACGACAACTTCGATCCTTCAATGTAGGCTTGCTGCATGTGCCTAGGTCGCACCTCCATTCGATGAGTGACAAGAGACTTGTCGCGCGCTGCTCCAAGACTGTGGAATGCCCTTCCACTGGAGATTCGTTCAGCTGAGTCCTTGGGCATTTCAATCTCGTCTCAAGACTCGCTTGTTCCATGAGGTTTTCAAGTTCTTCAACTAGGACTATTGATTCAAGTCCTCCAGCTAGGACTATTGATACGGCTCAGTGTTGCCATACTGGCATGATGGCTCTCTTCTGATCTGCGCCTGCCCAGGAACATTTATTCCTTCCTCCAGCTGGCACTGTTTATGCGGCTCAGTGGTGCCGTGCCAGGATTTTCGCTCTCTATCGACCTGTACCTGCTCGGGAATATTTATTCCTTCATTGTTTGTTACAGAATTGTTTTTTTTTATCTCTTTTATGTCCTTCTAAAATGTGTTGCTACTATTTGAATTTCAGTTGAACTGTCCTGACATGCCGTTCTCTCCGCAGTTCGGACTTGTAAAAAAAAAACCTCCAAAAAAACGATATTTCTGTTTTGCCATTCTTATCGCGATGTTGATGTGCCATTCTCTCTGCAGTTCTGTGCAGCGCTTTGTGACCCTCGAGTAAAAAGCGTTATAAAAGTGCAATTATTATTAGTGTTTAACAACAATAAATTCGACCGTACTATGATTCATAATTGATTTTTGGGTAAGATCACCAGTGAAATGTGTGTCGTACACACTCCTCCACCAAACAAAGCCAATTAATAATGCTGGCACTTGAACAAATGTGAAAAAACGTGCCAAACATACTTTGTTGTCAGCTAATATGACAATCTATGTGAATACATAAGCTGCACGCTATCATGTCTTACCACTTCCTGCTTTTTTGAGGCCCGTAGATGAGATCACAGCCATATTTAAGGCCTAAGACTCAAGGATATTTTCAAATTCTGGTTACTTCCTAATGATGCTGGTTAAATGTCAGTGAAACGTCGCACTTAATGGTCCAATGTTGTGAGTTTGCTCTCCAGTGTATCAGTGTGGGGAAGCAGTAACATATTGGCATGCCTATTCACATAACAACTTTATTAATTGGATCTGTTGGGCCGAAGAGGGTTTACAACTCTATCTGACCCAACAATTAATTACGAATCATAATATGGCTCAAAAAAGCTTTTATGTTCAATTAATTGTGTGATAAACTTCTGAAATGCATTAATTATCACATTCAATTTCACACATATAACGGCCTGTAAAATGCCAATGGCAGGTTTCCAAGAATAACGAGTGGTAGGGTGCTCAGTCAGAGAAGGGTTTTTTGAGAATTGACCTCGACATTTCCCACCCTTGACCTTAACATTAGACAAAATATGATTATACTTAATTTTACTACAAAGATAAGCAGTCTCAGAACATTTCATCTTTATGCAGCTCGACAAGCATTATCTGCGGTGCTAATGCACATCCGAGAATTTTGTAAAAATCTGTTTCACTCTATAATGAATTATGCATAATATTCCATAGGGAATTGTGCATTATGCATGGCATGCATTTATCACATAGAGCTTTAAATTTACATAATTGAGGATGAAAAACCAATACTCCTGACTTAAGGTATAATATGGCATGGATTGCTTTTGGTTTAAGTGTCGTTAGCCTTCTTGAGTGCAATTATTTGAATACATATTTGCTTCAAAAGTACAGCTAAATAGAACATATTTGATTTTTTTTCCATGCAAGACATTGTGATTCCAAATTGAAAACATATATAATACAGTTTGAAAATAAATAATGTTACATATTGCCAAAATTCAGCATGATATACATACAGTACATAATAAATCTGGAATTTGATATTTTGACGATCGAGTTTTATATCATGTATCGGCTAAATCTTTTATTTTAATTGTTTCAGACTCAATCATAGTATTGTTTTGCTAATATATTGAAACATAAATATTGTTAGACTATTTTAACATTTTTATCTAAATTGTTTGGGCCACAAATTGTAAAACTGCCCACTGCTGCAATCTCCAGAGTTAATATAGTAATTGAATGATCGTTAAACGTGCTTTGGATATATATATGCAATCAGCTACTTCAAAGTAAAAATACTTTTGATATTATATTACATTATACATACAGGGATGAATGATGTTTGCTGGCTCTGGTAGCCTGCTTCAAATTAACATTTTAACATAAACTTTGATGAACTTGTATTTTGGCAGTAGCCAGATGGTTCAGGCTTTATAAAACTGAGGGCATTGCTGAGACTTGGGTTCAATTCCAGGTGGACATCCTTGACTAAACTAGCCTCTCCACTTTAGTGAGGCAATCGTTTCAGCCCAGTCACCAATAACTGCGCCAAAAAATGTTAGTACGTTTATTCTTCACTTCTTTGATAAAATTTACAGCTCTGACGCTTTAAGACTTTGGTGAGATGCATATTTAATAAAACACCCTTGCAGTATTTAAAAAAAAATTACCCCTGGTGTAGATAAATAAATGTAGTTTGTTGAACTCATACATGTTCCAACATAATCTTCCTCAGCCATTCTAAGACACTGGATGATGCATCACAACGGCAGGATTCTGATTGCCAAAGATGCATTGTCATGCCACTTATCCGGGTCTGGGTCGAAGAGACAACAGGCTTAGCAAAGCAGCCCAGACGTCCTTTTCCCTCGGAACTTCCTCCAACTCTTGTCAGGGGATTCTAAGGCATTCCCAGGCCAGCTGAGAGATATTATTCTCCAAGTGGTCCTGGGTCGGCCTCGCGGTCTCCTCCTAGTTTACTGTGCCCAGAGCACCTCCAGACGGAGGCACCCAGGAGGCATCCTTATGAGATGCCAAGCCACCTCAACTAACTCCTCTCAATATGGAGGAGCACCGGTTCTACTCTGAGATCCTCCCAGATCACTGAGCTCCTCACCCTATCTCTAAGGTTGAGCCTAATAACCCTAAGGAGCAACCTCATTGTAGCCGCCTTCTTCTGGGACTTTACTCTTTTAAACATTACCCAAAACTCATGACCATAGGTGAGGATTGGAATGAAGACTGACTGGTAGATTGAGAGCTTTGCCTCCTGACTCAGCTCCTTTTTCACCACAACGGTTCGCTATAACGCCTGCATTACTGCAGACGCTGTCCCCATCCGTCTGTTCATCTCACCCTCCCTTTTACCCTCATTCATGAATACGACCCCGAGATATTTGAATTACTCCACTTGAATCACTTGCTCACTCCCCACGCAGAGGGGGCAAGCCACCTTTTTCCGGGCAAGAACCCATGGCCTCAGATTTGAAGGTGTTGACTCATCTCGACCGCGTAACACTCTGTTGCAAACCGTTCTAGTGCCCACTGGAGATGATATTATGATGAAGCAAAGAGGACAACATCACTTGCAAAAAGCAGAGATGCAAACTCTCTTACCCCCAAACTGGATACACTCTGGTTCTTGGCTATGCCATGAACATCACAAAGAGAACAGGAGATAAGACACATCCTTGGTGGAGCCCAACACCCACTGCAAATGGGCTTGACTTAATGCCAAGAAAGGGAACACAGCTTTCATTCCAGTTGTGGCTTTACTTGATGCAAAGAAAGCGAGCACAACTTTCATTCCAGTTGTACAAGGACCGAATGGCGGGCAGTAACGGCCCGGTACCTCGAACTCCTACAGTACCTCCCACAGAACCCTTCGGGGCACACAGTCATAAGCCTTTTTTCAAGCCCACAATACACATATGGACTAGTTTGACAAATTTCCATGACCCCTTAAAAATATGTGAGAGTGTAAAAAGCTGATCAGTTGATCCACGGCCTGGACGGAACCCACATTGTTCCTCCTGAATCCGAGGTTCGACAATCGATCCCCCTTTTTGAAAATGGGAACCACCATCTGCCAATCGCTGGTACTGTTCCCGACACCCAAACGACATTGAAAAAGGTGTGTGAGCCATGACATCTCCACAACATCCGGGACTTCAGCATTTCTGGCCAGATCTCGTCCACTCCTGGTGCTTTGCCACTGTGTAACTTCCAGACTAACTCAGTGACTTCTGCCAAGGAAATTGGCTCTAACCGCCCCAAACACTCATAGATATAAGAGGTCCTCAGAGTGTTCCATTCACCCCCCGACGATATCCCAAGTCGAGGTCAGCACCTCTTTTCTCTTGCTGATAGCAGCCTGGGAGGTGCTCTCCATCCCCTCCTGAGCCGTTGGATTGTTTGCCAGAACATCTTTGAAGCCAGCAAAAGTCTTTTTCCAAAGCCTCTCTAAACTCGTCCTACACCCGGGCTTTCACTTCTACAACCACTGCAGCTGCAGTCCTTCTTACCCGCCGGTAAATGTCGGCCGAAATAAAAGTCCCCCGTGCCAACCAAGCCCGAAATGACTTCTTTTTAGCTTTACAGGTTCCCTCATCACTAGTGTCCACCAGGTGGTCCTTGGGTTGCCACCATAAAAGGTACCAACCCGCTTCTGGCCACAGTTCCTCGCAGCCACTTCCACGTTGGAGGATTTAAACAGGGTCCATTCGGACCCCAAGTCCTCATCCTCCTCCGGGATGTGGGAGAAACGCCTGCGGAGGTGGGAGCTGAAATCGCTCCAGACAGGGTCCTCCACCAACTGTTCCCAGCAAACCTTCACTACACGTTTGGGATTATCAGGTCTGTCTGGCATCCAACCCCACATTCTGACTCAGATCACCATTAGGTTGTGATCGGTAGACACCTATGCTCCTCTCTTCATGTGAGTGTCCAGAACATATGGCCTCAGGTCTCATGAGTCAACTACAAAGTCGATCATCAATCTTTGACCCAAGGTGCTCTTGTACCAGATACACTTATGAGCCTCCTTGTGTTCGAACATGGTGTTTGTTGTGGACAATTCATGACTAGCACGGAAGTCCAATAATAGAACACTGCTCGGGTTGAGATCGGGCAGGCCATTTTTCTTTCTCCATTATTGCCCACATGGGTGTTAAAGTCTCCCAGTAGAACTCTCGAGTTACCAAAGTGGAGTGTTTTCCAGCACCCCATCCGCTGTCTCTAATAAGGTAGTGTACTCTGAACCGCTGTTTGGTGCATATGCACATACAACAGTCAGAGTCCTCCTCCCTGTGACCCGATGTCTAATTGAGGTAACCCTTTCATTCACCAGGACAAACTCCAGCTGACTGGCACCTCGTCGGGGTCTGGTGAGTATCCTCACGCTCTCCCGGCACCTCTCCATGTGTGCGACTCCAGAGTAGGAGAGAACCTAAGCCCTTGTCAAAGAATTTAGTTCCAGAGCCGACACTGTGCATAGAGGTGAGCCCAACAATATGCAGTCGGTACCTCTCAAACTCCTGCATAAGTTCCGGCTTCTTACCTCCCAGAAAGGTGATGTTCCATGTTCCAAGAATCAATTTCCGTTGTCAAGGTCTAGCATGCCTAGACCCACTCTATCTGTATCTGCTGCCCAAGGGGCATGACACCTGACCCTTATGATTTGCTTTGCAGGTGGTGGGCCCATAAGGCAGTGGCCCCACGTTACTTTTTCAGGCTGTGCCCGACCGAGCTATGTGGGTCACCCGGTCACCAGGCTCTCGCTTGCGAGCTCTTCTCCAAGGCCTAGCTCCAGAAATGGACCCCAGTTTTCCAAGTCGAGGGGAGATTCTCCCAGCTGTATATGTTCTTTTCATGAGAGTCTATTGATTCGTTATTTTGAACGGATATATATTTTTTCATGACATGATGCTGATAGAACAATTGGAATATTATTTTGGACAAAATCAGAATCCAAGTGACATTTCCACAATATTCCATAACATGGATTAATTTGTAGACTGTGGACAATAAAATGTATATGGGGCATTTATTTATGAATATATATAATAGTTAATTTACAAATGCAGTAAATCAAGTTTCCATCACTGCCATTGTCAAGACACAGCTTTATTATTTGGGAGTGAAATAATATATGGGACATCGTTATAACTATTAATGATTTGTAACATTGCGAAAACATCACAATAATAAAACAAATCCAAGCAAGCCTTAGGTGTATATATGCATTAAATGCTCCGTTGTCATAACTGTTAGACATAATAATTTCACACATAATTGTTCATGCAATCGAATAGCACATTAAACTACATGCAAGTTTCATGAAGCTTAGGAATTTTCGCATGCCGATAAACACTTTAAAACAAGGAAAACACAAATAACCCACACTAACACATGCAGAAAAGCCAAGGCATGCAGGCAGCAAGTCCCGACTGACTCTACCCGCTGTTCTTGAGTAGAAACAAAAGTCTGGAAGCCGGGAGCAACTCCAAATCCGAGCTCGTGAATGTAGGGCGGCTCACTCTGACTGTGAATCTGCACCCTAACACCAGCCTCGAACGAGGTTTCCTCTTCAATGTGGACAGAGTGGGATGAGGTGAAACATGACCGAAAAGAAACCAAACAAAGGTGCAGCATTATAAATCCCACACTGACCATTTAAAACAGTGGTTACATGGTGTTTTAATTGAAACGTTTACCATACTTATTTCGTTTTTTTGCATCAGAACTGGTGACCTTTCCCTAAACTAAAAATGTGCCTTGCTCTACATGTCATTCAGTGAGCATATTTATTGACTACAACTTTGCAATTCGGCAGCAGAACGTCTAGAACTGCAACAATATTTAAAATGGTCAGTGCCGAATTACTTTCAACTGTGATTACAGAGTAAAAGAGACCACAGTGTAATGGTTTGAAAAATACCAATAAAACACATTAAAACACATTAAATGGCTATGTAAAATATGTAAATTCCTTTGAAGTGTAGATATCTTATTTAGCATACATAAAGCTCACAGAATCCACAAATAAATTGATATCACAATAAATAATTTCACGAGTATTTATTCTATATTTTCTCCATCACCACGGGCTCTTTTCTCTGTTTTTAGTTTTAGAAATTTATGTACATATAGATTTTGTTATTGTCAGATACCCTCTGTTCCTGACAGGAGACAAAAGTCTGAAATCCGGGTGCCACACCAAAGCCAAGCTGGTGCACGAACGGAGGCTCATCTTGGCTATGTATCTGTACCTTAATACCTGCTTCCAAGGAGATCTCATCTGAAAGTAAACGGCAGAAGGGTGTTGCCAGCTGACAGGCAGCACAGTGTTGCTAAGTGTAAAGTCTATGCCGAATGCTGAAATGGGTGGTTAACAAGCGATGTACAGCATTTTATCATGGTAATATAAAAGCAATTAATATACAACTGAATGAAAAGCTATGCAGTTGCACAGGCACTGTCATTTGTCGGACTAAGGTGAACATGAATAAAGAGAACTGTGCGCAAATTGTTATTATTTTATACATAACTGAAGTAAATGGTGTATTAGTACAAACATAAATATACTTTAGCGCAGAACCATTTTGATTTGGAAAAGATCCAACTGCCTCTCATAGCTGTGGGTGAGGAGCTTTAAATTGAGAATATATTACACAGGAGGAAGCAGGAAGCCTTACTGAGCAGAGCGATGTGGGAGAGAAAGATATCTTTATTATTATAGCTTGCAACCTATAGATGCAGGATTTCTGTGATACTATAAATACAGTTTCCAATGCAACAAGGTATAAGGATTGATTGAGAACTTACGATTATTGACGTCTCTAAAACCTCGAAAACAGATTGTTGGCTTTACTTAATGTATCCAAATTGGAACATGTTCAATGCACTTAATAATCAAACCAATCCACGCATATCATCCCATTAAATGCTCCCTCTACCTGCCTGTCTGGCCTAACCTCCCGTCTTGGAATCATCTCACCGGTCTCGCCCCACACGGGCAGGTATTCGTCCTGCTGAATGTCAAGCATCATCTCCAGCCCGTTCCCCGTGCCGCCCTTCAGCGTCGTGCGCAGCGGTTGTCCGTCCTTGCCCGAGTTGAACATGTAGCACTTGCCGTAGCGCGTGAACACCTGGCGAGGAAAACGAATAGCGCAACTTATGACTGCTTCGAAGAGCTGCTCTCTCGGCACAGCCGCGTCGATCGCTCTCCCTCTCTAATCTCCTCGCGACGTTTCGCCTCGCACGTTAGAGGCACGGCGATGGACTGGCGTCCCGTTCCTGCCTTGCGCCCTGTGTTTCCGGGATGGGCTCCGGCTCACCGTGACCCTGTATAGGATTAAGCGGTTTCAGATAATGAGATGAGATGAGACGTTAGAGGCATCCTCATGCGCTGTGTGTGTGTGTGTGTCGTGTGTGAATAGATAGCGCAACTGTTAGTCTAAATAGGAAAAACATGGCTACAAAAAGCGGTCCTTTAAATTGCGATAAAAGTGGGGGGGTGGTTAATAGTTAAGCCATTCAATGTAACTGTGTTTTTATTCGTATTGTTTACAGTGCACATACAATTAATACAATTACATTTGAAGAATTGCCATGGTGAGGGAGGTGAGAATTAGCTCTATAAAAACAATGCATTACCAGTGACTCAATAGACTTCACGCTTATGTTTTGTAACAGAGAATAATAATTTAACCCAATAAAAACATACAGGAATATAAATGGCACAGAGGCAACAAACTTATGCAAATGCAGTAATATCCTGCAATATAACACTCCAGACAATGAAATAAGGCCCATAATTATAAATATTATTATTAATTTGCATTTGTAACCATCATTTGTACCATTATCTACAGCCCACAATGTCTTTTGCAATTGTCTTGGTAATATATTGTATATTAATGTTATTCCCGCCCTCATTATTTCCTTCACGTTCTGTGGACATTTTTTCAGTGCTTTTTTACTTAGCAATATTTAAATTTAATGGGATTTTTTTTATTCTTATCCAATTTACGAGTTTAAAATCGCAGTTTTACATATTCAGTGTTCAAATTCCATACACTTGCAGTTAATCTATTGGTAATTTAGCGTTCTAAGATGATTTTTTTTTCAAACGGTGTGAAACACAAAATATTCGATGAGATTTGTTTGTTTTAATACATTGGCTCAGCTGAAATTCCCAACAGTTTACATTCAGAAACTAGACTAATGACCTTCTAGTTATGGAATATGCCAACATTATGTGATATTTTTAATGCTCACATATTCACAAAAACAGGCATTTCAGAATATTCTGAATATGTGTCCATAGTGGATTGTTGTGTAACTTCCACTTTTCTTTCATAAATGAATAATGTTTGCAATCCTAGCAGCTCTCGGATCTTTCTTCAACTGACTATTCGAATACAGGAGCTAAGTGATTAATTGTGGTTCACAGATTGTCTTTGGGATATCAAAGACCTTCAACGAATAAAATCACCGTTCATTAAAACTCACCGACGCTGCATTAAATCGCACTGTGGTGGAGTGCCGGCAGACCACGTGCAATGAACCCACAGTCTAAGTCCCAGTGAAGGCAATACCAGCTAACAGAACTTGTCAGGCACCCTATTCACTAGAAAACATTGACCAAAGTGGGCGGCGCGGTGGCCCAGTGGTTAGCGCTGACGCCTCACAGCAAGAAGGTCCGGGGTTCGAAT
>JAZEWT010000001.1:21325104-21338851 GCA_036362905.1 Mordacia mordax
CGTGTTTGGATAACTGGGCAGGCATTCATGAAATATAAACCAGTTAATGAGGCAGAGGTGGAATTAGATTAAATTAATGTGAATTCTAATTTGCGAGCAAGACAATGGAATTCTTTCAAATGGACCCCCGCTCTTCTAACATTGTTCCTGGAAGAAAGCAACGCTGTAGAAGGGAGTGACGTAACTTATACAGAGTACCTAGATCAGTACATACAAATAGTACTCATACACGTGACACACACAGACGCCTGAGAATGTCTCCAATGTGTGAGGCAAAACGTCGCAAAGGAGAGAAGAGGAGCGATCGGCACGGCTATCCCAAAAGAGCAGCTTTGGAAGCAATCATGATGCATCAAATCGTGAAAACCTGCATCATTACAAAATAAGATTACTTTAAATAATTATGAGTCACGAGACAGAAATGGAAGAAAATACACGGGAGAGTACAATCTATAAAAGTTTATGTTAAAAGTTATATTTTCAATCAAGGTCATGTTCACAATGATTCGCGTTATTAGATACTAGCATTCGTAATTGATTTTTTTGTTCTGACCCAAGGGGCAAACATCTATTATGAATCGTAACAAGCGTTCGTGTTAATAATACTGTACTGATAAAATTCGTCTTTCTTGCGTTACATAATAAACTTTTAGAATGGTTACAAGCTCTCTGCAGGTACTTTACATGTCAATCAGTGTAACTCTTGCAATTTCACGACCGGTAATTGTGATAACAGTCACTGTTTCCGCCGTTGTCGTTTAAAAATTCTGTTGAATACTATATAATGAATCCATATAGATTATAAAACTTTCATGTGTGAATGGATTGGCTCTGAGCAACGCGGGGATGCTGTGAGTAATGCTGCCGCCTCATAGCAAGAAGGAGTTTTGGTTTGATTCCCAGCTCGGGTGTCTGCGCAGAGTTTGCATGTTCTCCCCATATCTGCGTGAGTTTCTGGCAGGTACTCCAGTTTCCTGACAGTCCAAACACATGCTCTCACGGAAATTGACCATAAGGCCCTCTGATAGAGCAGCTTCCCATCCTCAGTATAGCCCTGCCTTGTCCTGTGTTTGTTGAGATGGGTTCCAGTGCCTTGGGACCCTGCATATTACTAATAATGATTGGTTCTAACGCAATTTCCTTATGCGATGCATATCAGACAGCAGGTAGCAATATTCATCAGGTATTTAATATATATAAAAATTGTCATTCTTGGACCGCCATTTTCAACCCATGGGTCGCTACCCATCAGTGAGCCGCGAGCACCACCTATTAGTCTGCGGAGATAATACAAAATGTAAAAGCTTGAGCACCCCTATTTTAAGATCAATGCCACAGTGACATTGCTCATGACACCTAACGTTGCTATTGAAGTCATCTGCAATAATGCATTCAGGGCTAAGCCACATAATAAAGCTTATCAAAAAAGAAAATACATTCCAATTTCAATTTTCTCAGACTTCTGGATATCATGATGAACTACTGCAATTATAATTTCAATAACATATCTTTCAGGTTTGGTAATTACATAAGCACTGCATCACACAACCATTTATGATCATATAGAAGCAATTTCCTACTTTACCTATTTGAAACCTTTGAGTGCCTAAGACGATATTCAGAGTCTACCCAACGTTATTAATATTAGTAAGACCAAAAAAATTAAAATTGTGTAGGTCACTGTTTTTATAATCATCTCTATGCGCATTCAGGACACTGTGAGCCTCTGGCATAAGGTATTATATGCTCATGTATATTTTAGTGTATTGAAATCTACATTCGTCATAGTTTTCAGTTAACAATTTGGCACGTGCTCACTTTATACGTTACTTTCATTTTCACAAGTCTGTTTTTGCAATTCATGAGTATTGATTGTGTAAGATGCAAGTCCACAGTTGTACTGCATTGCTAGAACCACTCAAGTGGTAATGCAAATTGGGGTTATGATTAATATTCCACCACATGTTTCAACAAAATCTCAGCTTTTGATCAATTTGCACTTGAATGAATATTCTAATATTGTTTTGTATTTGTGTACTGTTGCAAGAAAATAAGTAACAACATATATGTAATGTCATTATACAACTCCTGGACTGGCTATGATGTCAATGGCCTGTTTAAAAACACGCAATGTGTGTAACAGGAATATTTCGCCTCCCACGTTGCTTCCAACGATGCATCCAACACGGGTGATGCAGTATTCAGGATACCACCAACGTAGGAGGCGAAACTTCAGGAAGGAGAAAGGAGGAGTGCTCGACACGACTATCCCGAAATAACAGCTTTGGAAAGAAATCATCGTATGTGATGAAGGTGATAAAGTACGATAATTTATCTCATCGTCATCATCTCATTGTCTGAAACCGCTTAGTCCTATACAGGGTCACGGTGAAGCCGGAGCCTATCCCGGCAGACACAGGGCGCAAGGCAAGGATATACCGACGATGGGACGCCAATCCATCTCCGCGATAATTAATTGGCAATTACAAATTATACTGATGTAGATTTTAACGGCTTGACTTATGAGAACTGGTTTCTAGAGCTGTGCTTTTAGGATAGCCGTGTCGAGCTCTCCCATCATTTCCTTTGCGATGTTTCACTTCCGACGTTGGAGGCATCCTCAGGCATTGAGTATCAGAAAGAAGAGCTTTGGAAAGCAATTCTCGATATTAAAGAAATATATAATTTGTGTCAATCTGTGTGCGAATCACTCCAAACCATAGACATTTTGACTATCAACCACCAATCACTTCACAATCATTGGAAAACGGATAAACTTGACATTCGACTACATGTGGAAGGGTCCACTCTGATTTTCTCAATTCACAATCCAATATTAATCGGATTTAAGCTGGTGAAAGTCCCTTAGGGCACCTTATATATCTAAATGATCACTATTATTAAAAATTATCATTCGCTAAGGATTAAAAATATTCAAATAGATTTGTCAGTGGACACATTTTCAAAAAAGAAAGTAAATCCACAGCAAAGGTTGTTGCAGTTATGCAGTATCATTCTTAGATCTGTTTAAAGACTTTAGGATGTGCTGTTCTGCATGCCTAATTCAGTTCCTAAAAGAGCTCGAAATACATTGAAGAAAACGTCCGATGTCATGCCAAACAAAAAAATCACAAATAGAAAACAACGTTGTACCAAAAGAAAAGTTAGAAAGAAAGACACAAATTAGTACTGTATTGTCGCTAAATGCTCTTACGTACAACCAAGACCTTCACAGCCGTATCGTATACAATAATGGCACTGAAAATCATAGTTAAACCTTCTGATTTGAAAATACTGGAATGGATTCTTTTAAGGAAAACAATGAAAGGATACTGATGTTTTGTTCTTTCCTTACATCTGGTTTCAAAGTGTCCTGTCATGTATACCACAGGGCATTTCATTGGCTCAGTGTCACATATGAATCACTCTGAAAAGCTCCCTGCCAAAGACATTGCATTAGCGGTTAAGCTGCTATAAATTGTAAAGCCATTAAAATGAAGAGGCAAATGTAGTACAGGGGCAATTACACACCCAAGTCAATAAAGTCTTTTAGCGAAAACTGAAAGTGATCATTCATTTTTAAACATAATGAAAAAAGGTAAATTATTAATGAAGTTGACGAAACACTTTGTCTTAGAGATTAAAAAGCATTTGCTGAAATCAGTTGCAGTAGCTAGTCATAAGGAAAATGACCAAGAGTTGAGGCCCTAAATCAGCTCAATGGATACCGGTTTCATGGTAAAATATAGGGTTACACCGATGATTCTAGGGCAGCACGGTGGTTACGCAGTGAGTCGTGTTACTGGCTCACAGCAAGAAGGTTCGGGATTCGGTTACCGGCTCGGGTGCCTTTCTGTGTGGAGTTTGCGTGTTCTCCCCGTGACTGCGTGGGTTTTCGGCGGGTACTCCGGTTTCCTCCCATCGTCCAAAGACACGACGCTGCCTCAGTAAATTGTCTCAAAAAATGTCCCTGCTACGTGCTGGCATCAGATACTGGATATAGCCCAACATTGAGCCCTGTGTCTGCCGTAATAGGCTCCGCCCCCCTGGGAACCTGTACAGAATGAAACAGGTATTGACACTAAACTTAACCGAATATCCTTATTTAAAAAAAAACCTCAATTCACATAACACTATTACAATTAGTTAAACTGTAATTATTCTATTAACTAAATAATTTAAAACAGCATTTCAATCAGTTAGTAGTATATTGAATAAACTTAAGCCACTATATCGTTATGCTTTGGATGCCTCCTACAAATTCCACCATTCTAAATTGCTCACGATTAACCTCTATTAAAAATCCCAGAAATATTCACTGAGCCTTATTCATACTTAAGGTTCTACTTAAGAAGTCGGCAAAATATTTGATGGCATTGCTGTCCATACAGAGAAATAAGCGTAATCTTAGAAGCTCAATCTATCGTCTGTTTAATGTTCCTAGATACACATAACATTCAGGGCAAAGGCTTTTGTAACGGCTGGCCCCTCTGCTTTTAAAACAATATTGACACGAGCTTGAAACTAGTCACGGCCATCGCTGAACTGCCTTATATCCAAATTAGTATTAAAAATTCGGCCCAACTGCGATTGCACAAATTGATCGGTCTTTTTGAAGGGTTGCATATTCTCTTTCCTTTTGTTGTGGAAAAAACTTGATTTTTTTTTCTCAAGACACTGTTGCTCTTCTTTGACTATTGTCAATTTGATGATTGCTTCGAAAAGCTGCTCTCTCGGGACAGCCGCATCGTTCGCTTCCTCTCAGTATGCGTGTGTAGTGGCTGTTGCTCCTATATATATGGGAACTATGTATGTGTTGAGTCATTTTTGTTGTATGGGGTCTACATCTGAATCACATTAACACTAATCTCCTTATCCTATTCACACCCCGGAACTGCAATAACCCCTCCTGCGTTGTCTGTGACTAATCCCGTAAATTTGCATCTCATGAAAGAACCTCCTACACACTTGGTGTCCACACCCCATAGCTATATATCTATGCACTACTGACTTCAATGACTGTCCTCCAGGATTGGCTGAGCTTTATCTTCATTTCTTGTTTGCGGTTCATTGTCTTTTCTGTCTTGTGAATCTCAATTGCTTCACGAATTAATCTTGGACCTTTATGGCGGATGGTTGCTAGTACTCGCATCTTGTCGAAATCGATTCTGTGTTGTTTATCTACACTATGTGCTGCTGTTTGTCCGATGTATACTTCCTCGCAGTTGCTGCAAGGAATACAATATACACGTTCTGTCTGTTATGGTAGTCGGTCTTTAGGTGATTTGAGTACGTCTTGAATCTTCTGGTGGGTTGTGAAGACTGTTTTTATTTTATATTTTTCTAGGTATTTGCTCATTTTCACATATGTGCAAGGCACCACAGACAAAATTGTTTAATTGTGCAACCTTGCATGTTATTGTTTACTTTAATGATTACAGTTAGCATCTCTTTAATGCACATATTTAATAAGTAGAACAGGCTTTTCCATTGCTGGCAAATATACACGTGTTAAGATCTTAAAACACCACAATAGACACATTTCAGAATGTGTCTAGTTTGCAAAAGCCACACATACTTGTGGCGAAATATGCAAATAGGAAGCTTTGATAACATACGCATTGTCCTTCAAACCGATTGGCCTACACCAGACATAGCTTTCTTTTGAGTCTGATTGTCAGTATTAGCCAGATGATGCCAAAAGGCAGCCAACTCAGGACAATGCAATATCAATGCTCAGTAGCTCAGGTGGAGCTGGAAAAAAAAGTACCGCAGCATGCTGGCCAGCTCCGCCAGACTCTGCAACAACACTTTCTTCCCCCAAACCATCAGGCAGCCCCGCCCCTCTTCATCATAACAAGTAGGACTCAGACACTCCATCTCCCCAAACACACTAATGCATGTCTGCACTGGGCACTTCACTTTACAACACGTAGTTTACGCCATCTGCGTATTTTGCCCTACCCTGCTGTATGTATATTCAGCATTTTTATTTCGTTCCTCTATACACTGCAATTGAATACGGCTGGGATGAAAAGAAACATTTTCTATCTCATCTCATTGTTAGAACCGCTTAATCCTGTACAGGGTCGCGGTGAGCCGGAGCCTATCCAAGCAGACACAGGGCGCAAGGCAGGGATGTTCCCACGATAAAACGCCAGTCCACCACCGGGTACTGCGGGCAATTTAGTCTCTCATCTCATCTCATTATCTGAAACCGCTTAATCCTATATAGGGTCACGGTGAAGCCGGAGCCTATCCCGGAAACATAGGGCGTAAGGCAGGAATACACCCGACGACGGGACGCCGGTCCATCGCCGGGCATTGCGGGACAATTTTAGTCTGCGAGCCAATCAACCTATCCAGGAGCATGCTTTTGGACTGTGGGAGGAAACCGGAGTACCCGGCGAAAACCCACGCGGACACGGGGAGAGCATGCAAACTCCACACAGAAAGGCACCCATGCCGGGGAACCAAACCCGGGACCTTCTTGTTGTGAGGCGACAACGCTGCTCACTGTGCCACCATACCCCCCAAACAATCATTAGACGGTTATATATTTATCCTTTTACGTGTATGCCAAGAAATTGGTATGGACTTCATCAAAGAAGTGACACCAGCAGGTCCCTTTGTAACATTAGTAACCCAAATCACTAAACACAGAAATTATATACGGTACCTCAAGTACAGAATGATACCTCAATCATGATGGTTCAAAAGGTGTTAGACTGGTGAGGATGCGAGCAGCTGTATTTTGCACACGTTGGAGACAGTTTATCAGGTAGGCAGGGGTGCCAGGGAGCAGTGCATTGCAGTAATCGATTCGTGAGGAAATAAAGATGTGTATTAGCTTCTCAGCATCAGCGGGTGACAGGATGCTGCCAGTCTAGTTATATTTCTGAGATGGAAATAGGCTACCTTCATCACCTTATTGATGGATGTCTCGAAGGTGAGTAAGGAATCAGGAATCACACCTAGACTCCGGACTGCCTTAGCAACTTCAATGGTCTGGTCGTCAGGCATCAATTGGATAGGTTCAGCCTTGGACAATTGGTGCGGGGTTCCAACAAGTAAAACTCCTGTTTTGTCGCCATTTAGTTTTTGAAATTTGAAATTAAGCCAGACCTTCACAGTTGACAGTGAGGATGTCATGCAAAGACCAGACCCATTGATGTATAACTTTGCATGGATATAGATTTGGATGTCATCGGCATAGCAATGGTAGCTGAGCTTGAGGCTGCGCAGGATATGGCCAAGAGGTTGTATGTAGATACTGAAGAGGAGTGGGCCGAGAACTGAACCCTGAGGAACTCCAGACAAAACAGGATGGATCTCTGAGTTTTGTCAGCATGAGGAAGTATGGTCAAACAACAAAAACAGTATGGAGAGGCCTTCATTTAATTGTAGATTGACAAAAAGCTGTCAAATATCATTATTAGGTCCATTGTCACTCTTCAACTTTGATAAAAATACACTTACAATCTTAAATTGTAGCATATACAACATATCATACTTGAATATATTGCTGTAGGATTTCACAGCTCAATATAGTAGAATTGCTTTTCAGAACTGCTCTTTCGGGATAGCCTGCCTGATGATGGCTCCAATGTGATAAGCAAAACGTGAAAGAGAAAGTTACTCACAATTGTAAAATCATTGGGTTCACAGTCTTTCTGAAGGAAGGGGCAGTGCAACAGCGTATCTTCTATATTGTTTCCAACTTGGTCATAAAACTTACATGTGCTGTAACTTTTCCAGCAAAATTGAAAGTAAATATTTGCAGTGGCTAAATCAGGGTCATTGTCTCGAACGGCCAGGATGGGTCCAGCACAACACTTGTCAACGGATGTCATTTTTGAGTGACATAAACAATCTTAGTTACAGAGAGTAATGGATGGGAACTTCATAAAGTCTCTACTTTGTTTATTTAGCTATGTGACATGGGGATATCCAAGGTAAAAGACAATTCGGTCAGCAGATTGGTATAGAAACATGCCCAATAAAGTGAGGAAGAAACAAGCCCAGATTACACACCGAAGTGAAAAGTCACTGGGCACAAGGAAATGCTTGATACCATGCAGAGTGCTTCTGCTTGCAAAGGCTGTAATTTCCAAGCCTTGTGACTGTTCATCGGCCCCGCCGATGGACACCCCAACATGGGATAGTGTGGAATCACCCCCTGACGCTGAGCCTAGTGACACGATGGCGGTGCCACAGAGAAACGGCCAAGCCTCCCCCTGAGGTGATTTCAGCTGAAATACCCGAGTCCACAGGCTCCGAGCACCCTCCATGCATCATCCGACATACACAGGTCAGCTGAAGAGGCGGCAGAGAGTACTTCGCAGCACGATGCTCTCATGAACTCGGAAGCTCCCTTTTCTGACTATGTTGAGGAAAATGAAATCACGAGTGAGATAAACTTCTCTCAAGTAAAAGCTCACCGAGAGCAATACAAGCTTGGGCAAATTCAGGACTTCCTGAAGACCACTTTAAGGAAGCGGGCGGTCATCATTCAAAATTATTTGCCGGACCTACTAGGCTTCCTAGAGGTATCACAAAAGATTTGTCATGACCCGCATAAAAGCACAATTTCACCGATAAAGTTTGCTCCAGAATGAAGTCGCTAACACAAAAAGTAAAAAAGCATCCTTCCTTTAAAAAGTAAATTTTAAAAACCTCACATGGATACATGACTGAAAATAGCTTCAATTGTGGTCGCTTTCTGTGTGACAAGAAAGCAGCTGTGGCTCTCTTGCAGGAGACACACCTCGGTGTCTCCTGAAAAGCCACATGGCAGACACATTTCAGTAGGCAAACCTTTTCAAGCCACACGTTGGATAATGCAGTGGGGGTAGTCATCTGGTTTAGTGACAGGTGCGCACTTGAAAAAGTAGTATTTGAAGAAGCTATAAAATCCTACTTAACGTTGGCCCATTTTTCCCCGGCCAACACAAACATCAGATTGAGCAATGTGTAAACAAAAAGGCAAGATTGCACAGAGGACCACCTTCTTCGCCACACGAGTAAGCACATTAACCAAGACACAAAATACAGTTGAATTTACAATCATGGGCAGGGATTTAAACTGCACCATAGACCCAAAGCTCGATCGTAACGCCACACTGCTTTTTTTGCTTTATCTACATCTTGATAGAAATGCACCACATCTGCTTCTTCACTTTCTGCTGTCGTGCATAACTTGTATCACTGAAATATTGAATGGTTTAGCATTTATTTTCACCAGCATGACTCTATCAGATATTACTCAAAATCCATGTATACGCTGAGATGTTTTTCATCTAGTATTAATCCAATACTTCTTTCGTGCCTCTGACGTTCTCAAAAATAATCTTCACACCTCCTGATACAATAATTCCCTCATCCTTCCAATGCGTTTTACACATACCTAGAATATTGATGTTTAGTCTCTTCATTTCCTGCTTTACATTATCCAAATTCCCGATTTTATTTGGAGATCTGACGTTCCAAGTTGCTATTCTAATTATTATTTTTTCTGCGAGTGAACAGTCGTAGGCTGATGGTACGGAGTCATCTGTGGCACGTGACTATCCTTGTCACATGAGGTGTCCACACGATATATAGTGCAGACCCCCTTCACGCCGTTGTGGTTTTCGGTAGATTTATTTTTGACCGTTGTTTCTTCTTCACAAAATTCTGCAGTAGGTTGCCATGTCTTTCTGCAATGCTATTTAATTAATGGTGAATATGACCATCAGTGGACATTATTTACGAAATTTTTTTTTTAATACGTCTGCAATTTGACACCAGTGGACATCTTAAAACCCCCAGCTGCATGCAATGATAAAATACCACTCTTTAAATTATTTACGATGGAACAGTGAGATAATATGCTATACACGATTTCTGAGTTTGGTGCATATCTTATAATATAAATTGTTCCTATTAATACGAATGAATGGCCATTTCTGCTTATAATTTTTTTTTATATGAACCACATCTCTTACAATAGAACACAGCATATGACTAATATGATCTGATTTACATATGGTCTTCCATGACTTAAGGATTTAATTTAATTTTTGATTGGTGTACCGTCCTATTGTTGAACATGTCTGACTCTCCCCACTGCTTCAATCGAAATTGTGGCCCCATCTGTGCTCTAATGCACATGACTGATTGTGCTTGACCCGTTCGCATTGTGGAAGAGTCCTAAAGTTTTTAGAGTCGAACATCTAATATTGTTCTTATTCCTTGAGTCACAGTTATTAAGTAGAGGTTCCCTCATTCTTGTCCGCAATCTCACCACGGCTGTATGTACAGTATTTCATAAATATGATCATACAATACTGCACTTGTTAGTCAGTGGAACAATGTATGCAGGAATAAAGTAGTAACAGCTTTGGGGAATTTCACAATATTGTGGTAAAATATGCATATACAGTTGCTTTACAGAATTTGTATTCACCTACACATGTGCAATGCTTGTTTAGCCAAAATTGGAAAGTGTGGCCCATTTATCTTAGAAACTATGAATGTCAGCATATAACACTTTATAAAGGTTTTTGGAAAATGTTCTGCTTTAATTATTTAGGCACACATTAGCTGGGCTTAGCACTAACGCCCAAGTTAATGCATTATTTAGTCGTTCAAAGAAAACTGCCTACATATTATGAACTAATGAAGTACATGATAAAGACGAGCAACAATGTAACAGTGCTGAACATGTTTTACAGTGTTGGGTTATGATGCAGGGCGGCGCGGTGGCCCAGTGGTTAGCGCTGTCGCCTCACAGCAAGAAGGTCCCGGGTTCGAATCTCTCGGCTCGGGTGCCTTTCTGTGTGGAGTTTGCATGCTCTCCCCGTGTCCGCGTGGGTTTTCGCCGGGCACTCCGCTTTCCTCCCACAGTCCAAAAGCATGCTGCTGCATAGGTTAATTGGCTCGCAGGCTAAATTGCCCCGCAGTGCCCGGCGATGGACTGGCGTCCCATCGTGGATGTATCCCTGCCTTGCGCCCTATGTCTGCCGGGATAGGCTCCGGCTCACCGTGACCCTATATAGGATTAAGCGGTTTCAGATAATGAGATGAGATGAGGTTATGATGCGTTGTGTCCAATTAAAATATATAAAGTTAATTATATATTATCACTAAAATAACCTGATTTGTCAACACAACACTCTAACAGGGTACTTTATGAATGCTTCAAAATGTATGTAAAACATTCTAAGCACACACACAAGAGAGCTTGTCTCTAACAAGAAGGCAATGCAATATTAATCTTCTGGTTAAATTCTTATAGGGAAAAAAAACATTCTCCAAGGGACAAATTCGGCATTTCTCGTTATGGTACAAATTGGAAATATAAAATATTGTTCATGTTGAGCTGTTAGATTATCATAAGCACTTAGCATACCTTCGAAAGTAGATTTAAATACTGGCAGATTAAATATAAAAAGCGATTTTATAAAAAGATCACAATCAGGTGATTTAAAATGTTTATTACATTGAAAGCACACTTTATAAACGTGACCATTATGATGCTGTACAATCAACAGAGTTCCAATAGAAATTAAAATATTTAATAAACTATGGGTACTTTTGATGATTGCTTCAAAAAGCTGCTCTCTCGGGACAGCCGCGTCGATCGCTTCATCTCTCCACCTCGCGACGTTTCACCTCACACATTAGAGGCATCCTCAGGCGCAGTGTACGTGTGTTGTGTGTGTGACTCCCATTTATATATTGGTACTAGGTATGTGTTGAGTAGCCTCCACAGAGTTGCTGCATTCCAGGATCAATGGACGACTGTCGGGGTCCACTTGAAAGGTTTATATTGTATTGCTCACACCCCGGAATCACATTAACCCCATCTTGTTCCTCCTGTGACTAATCTCCTAGTTTGCATATCATGAAAGAAGTTCCCAAACACTTGCTGATTCCCCTCTGATGTCCGCATTTCAGAGCTCCATATCTATGCACTACTGACTTCAATGACTGGCTTCCAGGTTTTGCTAAGCTTTATTCTAATTTCTTGTTTGCAGTTTGTAGTCTTTTCTGTCTTGTGACTCTCGATTGCTTCATGAATTAATCTTGGACCTTTCTGGCGAATGGCTGCTAGTCCGCATTTCAGAGCTCTTATGGCCATACACTGCCATCTTCAATGACTGGCTTCCAGATTTGGCTGAGCTTTAGTTTAATTTCTTGATTACGGTTCATAGTATTTTCTGTTGACTGAATCTCTATTGCTTCACGGATAAATCTTGGGCCTTATGGACCGCCACTAGTACTCGCATCTGGTCAAAGTAACTAAAACAAACATTGCAACTGAGGAGGACTGAACGCATTCGATTTTTTGCTTTAAAAAACCTGGCCTTGATTGCAACATCCCTGATAATTATCGCCCATCTCAAATCTACCATTCCTCTCCAAGGTCCTTGAACGTGCAGTAGCTGTGCACCTCCAGAAACATTCTCAAAAATGATCTCGATCCCTTTCAATCTGGGTTCAGATTTGGCCATGGTACTGAAACTGTTCTGGTCAAAGTAGTGAATGAACTACTCGTCGCTGCTGATGACGGCTTGCCAAGTATTCTTGTCTTCCTAGACCTTAGTGCTGCCTTTGATACCATTGACCACTCAATCTTACTTGAACGACTGGAGGGTATTGAGGTCTCTGGCAGTGCCCTGCACTGGCTGAGCTCCTACCTCGCCGACCAGAAGCAGTTCGTCAGCCTCGAAGGACAAAACTTGGAGATTTAGCCTGTTTTGTCTGTGGTTCCTCAGCGTTCAGTTCTTGGCCCACTCCTCCAGCATCTACATACAACAACTTGGCCATATCCTGCACAGCCTCAATCTCAGCTACCATTGCTATGCCGATGACATCCAAATCTATACACATGCAAAGCCATCCATCAATGCCTCTGGTCTTTGCATGGCGTCCTCACTCTCAACTGTTGAAGGCCTAGCTCAATCCAAATTTCCTAAAACTAAATGGTGATAAAACAAGCATCGCCAATTTTCATCTCAGACACATAGCCAGAAACATTACCCGCTTATGCTGAGATGCTAATACAGATCTTCATCTCTTCACAAATCGATTACTGCAATGCATTGTTCCCTGGCACCCCTGCCAATGATCAAGCGTCTGCAACGTGTGCAGAATGCGACTGCTTGAGTCCTCACTCACCAATCCACTATCACATATCCCCAGAACTGATGTCTCTCCACTGACTACCAGTTAAACAAAGGATTGAATTCAAGATCCTCCTCCACACATACAAAGCTCTCACTAGCGCTGCGATGACACATATCCGTGACCTACTTCAGGCACTCTCCTCAACATGACAACTTCGATCTTCCCATACAGGCTGGCTGCATGTGCCCAGATCACACCTACATTCGATGGATGACAGAACCTCCTCGTGCACTACTCCCAGACTCTGGAATGCCGTTCCATTGGAGATTCGATCAGCTGAGTCCCTGGGCATCTTCAAATCTCGTCTCAAGACTCACTTCTTTCCTAAGGCTTTCAAGTCCTCTGGCTGGGACTGTTAACGCGGCTCACTGTTGTCGTACCGGTTTGATGGCTCGCTGCCGACCTGCGCCTGCTGGGGAACATTTATTCTTTCTTGTTTGTTCAACAATTATATTTTTTATCGTTTATTTCATGTCCTTCTATAAATTATAACCATTATTTCACTTTCAGTTGAACTGTCCTGATGTTATTGTTGACTTGCGTTCTCTCCACAGCCCAGATTCGTAAAAAAAAA
>JAZEWT010000001.1:21378740-21401131 GCA_036362905.1 Mordacia mordax
TCACATTTTATTTTTCCAATAAAGAAGGGTTCGGTGAAACGCGCATATGAAACTGGTGGGGTTCAGTACCTCCAACAAGGTTAAGAACCACTGTTCTAAGGTGTATCAGACAGGTTCAATACCTCGAGCAAAAAAGATTGATTCCCGCTGACAATGGTGTCTGCCCTCTCAAATCCATGTCTGTCTGTGGTTGTCTAGATGGGCAAAACGAGTATGGGTGAATCTTGTCTGGCCATGATCAGAGAGGCGCGATATCGGAGAGTGCATAACATCTGTGCACCCAGCAGTACGATCAGGGAGTGTTGTACCACTGCCTGAACCTGCTGAAGCTTCCCATCTGCCTGATTACTTTGCAGAAAATAGAACCTTCCCCCTGATAGAGTTTTCATGCAAGCCTTGGCGACATACATTTAAATGGAAGGTGGATTTAATAAACCATGCCTAGGAGACAAGGAACTGCCATTGTCTTGGAGATCAAGAAGAAACCTGATGTTCCCAACTCCGTGATGGATACAGGAATTCCCACGCATTCAATGATTCCCATTCCTCCACTCTCAGCTGCCAGATATTTCATGTGTACTGAGAAAAAAAATGTGTATTTAGTTGGTAGTAATCCGAACATCCCAATCGATATAATGGCAGCTGATGACCCCACATCAACCAGGATACTTAAACTAAGTCCTGTCTTGTCTCCATTAAAACCTAGAACATGTTGATGTAGCGACCACCCTCCGTGAGAGCTTGCGCCATTGTCTCGTGCTGCTAGGTCCCTGGGGTGCCTCATTCTTGGATGCTTTTCACCCAGGCCCACCTTCCCATCACCTGGGCGTACATTTTCCTGCTATCCCATCCACTCCTGTAATGATCGAAATGCCCCTTGGAATGTTTTAAATCCGTCTGCGTTGTGTGCTGTCAGACTCAATTTTCCTGGATCCGATCCCATGGCGAAACTTACTCGGATCTCTTGACCCAGTTCCCTCAGATCCATCCCGCGCGTGCAGCTCGTCATCTGCGTCTTTGGAGCCGGTTCTCCCAGCAATGTCAACGCTATGTTTTTGTTCTGGGTCACTGTTACAAACACAGTCAATATGATCATTTACAGAGGATATTTAAAATGGGGTACGACCACTGAAAATGCTGGGACAAATGTTGCAATAAACTGAAGAAGAATATAAATTGTATTACCTGTGGAAAGGGGGTAATCATGTAATTATTACTGTGTTGAAAACAATGTGGAGAGGTGAGATCATCGGGCATGTTGTGGCTGGGGAAGAATTAGTTCAGACATGGATTGGTGCACCGCACAGTGGTGATGGTGGTAACAGGACCACATAATGCAATGCTTTGAAAAAATGCAAACTCACATGGCATGATCTCATTTGTTGTTGAGAAATAGCTTGAGAGAGTGGCACCGATTAAAACTGATGGAGGCTCACGTGAGATGAGATGTTGGCAAGGCGAGGGTTGAAAACCAACCAGACAGAACTGTTCGAAACCAGAATGGTAGCCCGAGTGAATAGAAGTGAATGCATAGAGACATTGGGAAGCAGATACCGGGGAGGGAGAGCTGAAGACATCACAAACAACGACAGAGATGGGGCCCTGGGAGAAGGAGAATGAAACAGCCTGGACCATAAGAGCATGTGGCACAAGCCAATAAAAATATCCTGTGAGGAGAGTGTTTGGCAGAGTTGTGTAAGAACATGCATCATTTGGCAGTTCAGCGGGGTGAGCCGTAAAAAAAACCCACCACTCGCTGATAGAGAACATATCGAGGCAGCCTCCAGCCAGCAGTGGATCAAGCCTGATTCGGGTGAGTGACGGTGAGGCGGTAAGGCGTCCAACGCAGTGACTGTAGAGTGACACGTGCGTGCCTGCATCAGCCGTGTTTGTCAGGGCGGCAGTGGCTGTTTCAGCAAGACATCCAGGCCAACAATAGAGAGTGCCTGACTATGGCACAGACATAATCAGCATGTGGGAACAACTAAGATGGGAAAAGCGGCAAGGTGCCACAGTGCCTCCGAGTGGCACTAAGTATGTACAAAGCCGTGCACAGTGCTAACAGGGCGCGACACGAGAAGAACGCTTCACGAATTTGCGTGTCATTATTTCGCAGGGGCCATGAAAATATCATTGCCAATCACCAGCTAAAGTACCATAGAGACACTCACATACCTACACTAGCTTGACACCAGTGGTAGAGGCTTTGGTAGGTATTGTGGAGTTCGGTAACTGAGAGGGTAATAGTGCCTTGCATTATGTTACGTTGTGTTTCTGGGGTAGCCATTCTGTGATATATTTTGAGAGGTGCTATTTTGCATTGGGTGACATTGGCTTACCTTAAAGCCATTGTGCTTATCTCTGATGTATCTGTCGAGTTCAACCACGCCATTAGGAAGTTATATAAATGTCGGAGGTACCCCTAAGACTGTGATAGTCACCCTACCACGTCCCCCATCAAATCTGTCACATCTCCGGTCATATATTATCTTGCCGCTCTTCTTGCACATGCCCATGTCCCCCAAGTGCACCCTTGCATCCCACAACCATTGCCACAGATCTGACGACTCACTGCTGGGCCGCCGACAGTTTCCATCCTTCTTGGCATTGCTCTCGCGATTATTGCGGTCATGCCCCCACTTCTTGCAGTAGTTCCCACTTTTCCCTGGAGAGAGTGGGGGGGGGGTTCTCACTCTTCCATTTTTTAAATTAGGACCAAGAGTAAATCCTTCATCTCATTCACTTTTTCCACCATACTGCATTGTTGCTATTGAAAGGAAGGTGCCTGCCCCGTCTTGGGATCCCTTGATGCCGACCTGTGTCCCACCAAGGGTGTCCTGACCCAGAGTTGTTGTGATACGGTGGATGAGGATCCAGGGCCAGGCTCAAGTAAATCTACCTCCCTGAAACTCGGGTCCGTGCCCCCCAGCTTCCCTATTCCTTCTTCTGTGACCTCCGTAGGGTCTTGAGCTGGGATTTTTCTCTAAATATGTCGGGAAATTATCATTAATTCATTGCACCGCTGCCATCACAGTAGCGACCAATGAGACAGAGGTACGAACCAACGATTTGTCTTTATTCAACAAAACAAATAATTATAATGAAAATCAAATACAAGCAGGTTTATCGCTTGACTGTAGAGTTTCTCACACGGTGTGTGCCTCCTCTTAAAACCTTCCTCCTGTTTTCTCCTTTTTTTACTCGCTTCTTGTCCCTCCCTCTCCTGGATGTTCGCCTCACCTCTTCAACAACCAATGTCCTCGACGTATCACACTACTGAAGAAACAAACGTTTTTCGTATGACTAATCAATATATATTCTCATGGTATTAAATGTATGCATACGTTTTTAATATATATTGATAAACTGCAAACAAAAGTACATATGCCACAGTACTGCATATGAAAAAGGCAAAGTGTAGATTTGAACGTTTTTATTTTTTGAAGGATAAGGATTTGCAGCTATCCATGGCATCTCAACATACATATTACAAATCACAAGTGAGAAAAATATTAACTCACCCGAGCAAAAACCTCCAGCACGTTGTATTCCAACATTGCCCGTTGCTCCAATAAATCTGATTGCTCCTGTTCTGTGGTGATGCATAACGAATTTCACCTGCAAATTAGCTGGGTAACTGGCTAAGTTTGTTTTTCTCTTGTAACAAATACACATTTAATGGTATCTGAAAATGCGAAAAAATGGGTGCAGGAAGGTGCCCGAAACAATAAACAATTAGACCCAAGAATAAATAAAGACAAAAATCCGTGTATAACCCTAACAGAATGTAGGCTCAAGTGCTGTTAGCGAGCACCTATGAAGGCTAGTACACAAAGAGGGGGGTGGGGTGGCCAGCACCATGCCCAGGCACCTTTGGTCTCCCTAGTGGCGATGTTCAGACATGACAACGGGTACTCATTTAAGGTCGACCTGAGGGAGGCTCAGGACAGTTTCAGGTAATTCAGTTAATCGTTACTGGTGTTGGCCATGAATAAGAATCACACTCGGGTCGTCGAGTATGTAGAAACAATACTAACCGCTACACCAACCGTTCCCCACGATAAACAGTGACACAAGTAACAACAATTTAGATTGCAGTGATGTCCCCACGACGCCTGTAAGAGGCCAGGTGCAATTTTAGGTTACGTGAAGTGTCAATGGCTCGCTGACATGAGGTCACGGGACAGACACAGGTGTCATGGGCTGTCTGGCTGAGGTTACTGGCCTAGGCACCACGTGTGCTCTCAACTACACCATACACAGACACACGCACAGGCACCAGCAACATGATGGAACACAAAGTAACCATCCCAGTTCTCCAAACACCTACCACCACCGATCCTCCCTAATCTGGAACACCACCCACATTAAACCTCCAACCACAATCCACCACATACACCTACACATATCCTACCCAACCACCACTACCACTGATTTCAACCAATCCAAGTCACCACAAACTCATGCCACCCAACGATTGCCACTCATTCTCATCAACCACAAACCCAAGCTACCCAACCAACGCATCGATTCTAATTGACCAAAACCCTATACCACCGACCAATACGTAAGTTCACAAGGAAACAGGAATGAAATATATCTATTACATGTTTTTTTTCAATGGAATTTACCTGGTTATTGGAAATATTAGCAGAAATAAGCAGCATACGGTGTCCCAGTGCGTAGCGCTATCACCTCACAGCAAGAAGGTCTCGGGTTCGAATCTCGGTTCGAGTGCTTTTCTGTGTGGAGTTTACATGTTCTCCCTGTGTCTACGTGGGTTTTCGCCAGGCACTCCGGTTTCCTCCCACAGTCCAAAAAACATGCTGCTGCATAGGTTAATTAGCTTGCAGACTAAATTGCCCACAGTGCCCGGTGATGGACTGGCGTCCCATCGTGGGTATATCCCTGCCTTGCGCCCTGTGTCTACCGGGATAGGTTCCAGCTCACCGCGACCCTGTACAGGAGATGAATAAGCAGCATCAGAACTAATATACTGAATTCGCCAAATAATGTGGTTACATTTGTAATAATGATTTTAATGCCGTTCATAATAGCTTTAATAACAGTTAAAAATAATTACAATGTCATCACAGAAAATAGAACTAAATCCAATGACTCTCTTTTGGGAAGGTCTTGCGTTGAGTTTTTATTTCAAGAGGTTTTCAGCTGACTTAAGTGTTCAAACATAAGGGGGATAAAACCGAAGCACCCAATCAAAACCCACTCGTACAAGGGGGAAACACTTGATCCTTCCACAAATGTAAACAGATTAAGATTAGTCCATTTGCTGTACTGCCTTCTCCTGGCGAGCCAGGGTATAACAACTCGATGCAAACGAAATGGATGTTTGACAACATATATGTGATCCACCAACTCTTGTCTCCACAGGGCTGAATGACAAATGTACGCTACCGGTTAAGTATTGTAAACTGTCCAATTACATACACCTCATTAATCGAAATTGCGGAAGCAGAAACCACACACGCAAACCGATTATCTGGTTATTAAATCGATAATATAAATAATTTATTTAATACACCCCCTCTTGTTGTTCACAAAAACACTTTTTACATTCAGAATTTCCTGAAGAACACTTGAGTTCTGCAATTACCACATATTAATGGTCAAAAACACTCGGGGGTACCAGTGTTGGGATTACTCCATATGAAATATAATCACCAGCAACGTGAATATCACACCCAAGACTATATAACCACTACCTAAGAATTTACTTTAGCACATTATTATCTCTCTCAACAAGGGACTTATGCTAAGCAGCATGTGCAAAAGCATGCTGTTAAAATTATCATTTTAATATTGATATGCCACTGCAGGCCCATTTCCAAAAAATATTGTCTATTTACTTCTTAAAATTATTACTTCCATCCTCACTCCTTCGCTGAGTCTGATTTTTGCGCTCCCAGCATGCAGCCGTCAATCTAGACACCCATGGTCCCTTTAATAATCTTGCATGCCGTCATAAAATATCTACAGGTCCTGTGAGAAACTTGCTTGGAAAGCTTCGTGAAAGCCGTGATGGCTCTGTTTACATAATCACGAACTACTAGGAAATGTAAGCAGATTGAACGGTTTACATTACGTGTAATATCATTATGAGCCAGTCAAAAGTCAGCTTTTATGTATTTTTATGATAGTGTATCTTTTTCTCTTGCACTTGAAAAAGGTTAATTCGCAAAAATAAATGCTCTCAACAAGTTTTCATATGATTTCAAGGTTTCAAATACAACATATAAAATATTATTCAGAATGATTTTTCTATGAAAAAAATATTGACAAATTACACAAAATCTAACATTAAACAAATAAATGTCTCGTCGTCAGAACCGCTCAAGCTCGCAGTGAGCCAAAACCTATCCCGGCAGACACAAGGCGCAAGGCAGGGATACACCCACGATGGGACGCCAGTCCATCACCGGGCACTGAGGGCAATATAGTCTGCAAGCCAATCAACCTATGCAACAGCATGTTGTTTGGACCGTGGGAGGAAACCGGAGTGCCCGGCGAAAACCCACGCGGACACGGGGAAAACGTGCAAACTCCACTCAGAAAGGCACCCGAGGCAAGATTCGAACCCGGGACCTTCTTGCTGTGAGACGACAGCGCTACCCATTGGGCCACCGTGCCGCCGTGCCGCCCACAAATAAATGTAGAGTATTCCAAATATCACTTAAGTTTAGGTAGTGAAACGTGAAACCGTACCGTAGACCAACGCACTTGTACTCTTGTCCTCAGTTTGGCCTCTGATGTACAGTAGTTCTCAATCACCCAGCATGAACCCACTGGGAAAAAGAAGGCGTCCAGTATCCATTACATCGTTGAGATGCAATTTTCCGAAGGGGAATGACTCATTCGGAATTGCAGCACGAATTTGAACTCGAGTGGCTATTCAGGAACACTGATGTGATGCTGAACAAACATTTGTTCAAAGTGTCAATATATTTGACATGAATATATGAAATTACTACAACAGTGAAAGAAGAACAATATGCATTTGATATATATATGAAGTTGATATGATTCATTATCAAGAGCGACTCTCATTGATTTTGTACAGAATTGCATGCAGGCGGTAAATTAACAAAAATATATTTTAAATCTACATTTACACAAAAATGTAATCAACATCATTATATATGAATCAAGAAGCATCATAACTAATCATCTTTCAATAGACAACAGTTGCTTGGGGGTTGGATAGACAGAATCAAGTACTATAATAGTATAGATTTTTTTAAAGTGACTTCTTTGAGCTATCAATGATAATAATAATAATTGCATATATATAGCGCTTTTCACCCGAGGGTTACAAAGCGCTGCATAGAGCTGCAGAGAGAACGGCACGCCAACAACATCAGAACAGTTCAACTGAAAGTCAAACAGCAGCAACAAATTATAGAAGGACCTAAGTAAGGGATAAAAAAAAATATCTGCAACAAACAAGGAAGGAAACAATGTTCCCAAGCAGGCACAGCTCAGAAGAGAGCCACAATCCCGGCACGACAACACTGAGCTGCATCAACAGTCCTGGCCGGAAGACTGGAAAGCCTTACAGAACAACTGAGTCTTGAAACGAGATTTGAAGATGCCCAAGGACTCAGCTGATCGAATCTCCAATGGAAGGGTATTCTAGAGTCTGGGAGCAGCACGCGAAAAGGCTCTGTCACCCATCAAATGGAGATGCGACTTAGGCACACGCAGCAAGCCCGTATTGGAGGATCGAAGTTGTCGTGTTGAGGAGGATGCCTGAAGTAGGTCACGGATGTTTGTCGGAGCAGCACGAATGAGAGCCTTGTAGGTGAGAAGGAGGATCTTGAATTCAATCCTGTATTTAACTGGTAGTCAGTGGAGAGACATCAGTACTGGGGATATGTGATCGTGGATGGGTGTGTGAGTGAGGACTCTAGCAGCCGAATTCTGCACACGTTCTAAACGATTGATCAGATAGGCAGGGGTGTCAGGAAGTAGTGCATTGCAGTAATCGAATCGTGAGAAGATGATCATGTGTATTGGCTTCTCAACATCAGCGGGTGACAGGATGTTGCGCAGTCTGGCTATATTTCTGAGATGGAAATAGGCTACCTTCGTCACCTTGTTGATGTGTATCTCGAAGCTGAGTGAGGATTCAAGAGTCACACCTAGACTTCGGACTACGTTAGCAACTTCAATGGTCTGATCGTCAAGCATCAATTGGATAGGTGCAGGCTTGGACAATTGGTGTAGAGTTCCAATAAGCAAAACTTCAGTTATGTTGCCATTTAATTGTCTCATCTCATCTCATTATCTGAAACCGCTTAATCCTATATAGGGTCACGGTGAGCCGGAGCCTATCCGGAAACACAGGGCGTAAGGCAGGAATACACCCGACGACGGGACGCCAGTCCACCGCCGGGCATTGCGGGACAATTTTAGTCTGCGAGCCAATCAACCTATCCAGGAGCATGCTTTTGGACTGTGGGAGGAAATCCATTTAATTTTAGAATTTTTGAATAAAGCCAGGCCGTCACAGTTGACAGTGAGGATGACATGCAAAGACCCAACGCATGGATGAATGACTTTGCGTGGACATAGATTTGGATGTCATCGGCAAAGCAATTGCAGCTGAAATTGAGGCTGCGCAGGATATGGCCAAGAGGTTGTATGTAGATGCTGAAGAGGAGCGGGCCAAGAACAGAACCCTGAGGAACTCTAGACAAAACATGATGGATCTCTGAGTTTTGTCCTCCGAGGCTGACGCCAGTACATCATGGGGCACTTTTTGAAGTAATTTACTCAGCATGCTAATAAATCTAGGCAGCAGCATGTCTTTGGACGGAGGGAGGAAACCAGAGAACCCAGCGAAAATCTATGCCAACATGGGGAGAACACGCAAAGTGTGTGTTGCATAAAGACAGTATATGTTGTAGCTGTAATAAGCATCAATAACATATACTGTCTTTATGCACCACACATGCACACATATGTGCATGTGTGTTGCGTTTCTCATGGTCCCCAGTGCAAAAATAAAACATGGATGAATACATATTTAAATAAAACAAGACTGAAGGCATATCAGCCTACAGAATACATATTCAGCTTTGTTTCAGCACAAAACTTTGGTTTTACTCTTATTTTATACATAGCCCCAAATTTCTGGCGGGTGGCCCAGTGGGTAGCGCTGTTGCCTCACAGCAAGAAAGTCCTAGGTTTGAGTCCGACCTCGAGTGCCTTTCTGTGTGGAGTTTGCCTGTTCTCCCCATGCCCGCGTAGGTTTTCGCTGGTGACTCCAGTTTTCTCCCACTGTCCAAAAACACGCTGCTGCCCGAAAAAAGTTCCCTGCAATGTACTGGCATTACATCCTGGTTATAGCCCCGCTTTGCGCTCTGTGTTTGCTGGGATATGCTCCGGCCCGCCGCGACCCTTTACAGGATTAAGCGGGTATTGATAATGATGATTAACTCAACAATGGGTTTTTGAAATTATTTTTTTCATTATTGAACTGGCGTCCCATCGTGGGTATATCCCTGCCTTGCGCCCTGTGTCTGCCGGGATAGGCTCCGGCTCACCGCGACCCTGTACAGGACTAAGCGGTTTCTAACAATGAGATGAGATGAAATTTTTCCATTATCAACCCAGCGGTCTCAACTATTTTGTCCTGTCTATGATATGGCTGACAGTATAGTATTATATTACCATGTTGAGAAAAATGTTGCTATTGTGACCAGTAAACCTACATGCTAATTATTATTATGTTGTCTGTGACCTGCATAAACAATTTGTTTTTGTTGCTTTCTTGCAGTTTAAAGAACCAATACCCAGGTTTAACTGGTTTTCTGGTTACTCCCCGAAAGTGGGGATCTCATCTCATTATCTGAAACAGCTTAATCCTATATAGGGTCACGGTGAGCCGGAGCCTATCCCGGAAACACAGGGCGTAAGGCAGGAATACACCCGACGACGGGACGCCAGTCCATCGCCGGGCATTGCGGGACAATTTTAGCCTGCGAGCCAATCAACCTATCCAGAAGCATGCTTTTGGACTGTGGGAGGAAACCGGAGTACCCGGCGAAAACCCACGCGGACACGGGGAGAGCATGCAAACTCCACACAGAAAGGCACCCGAGCCGAGAGATTCGAACCCGGGACTTTCTTGCTGTGAGGCGACAGCACTAACCACTGGACCACCACGCCACCCTGTTCATTTTATTTCCTTGCTAAATTAAACAACCTTGCTGTTGATAAATATAGTTTTTCAATGCACACGTATTTCTAATCCACTGAAAATGTAAATAGATTGATGGCTACACCGATTGATGTGGCTACACAAATTTAAAATAAGCCTGATTTAAAAGTAATATTAGTACCAAAACGTTGCATGAACAATTACGTAATTAGGCGTTATAAAACAAAAGATATACTATTTTCATTGATATATATCCCCTTGAGCAAACTAGCGTCAACAAGAGGTCATATTGGTCATATTAACAGATTTATGTTTAATTTACATACAGTGTATTACCACAGCTAACAATAATAATGAGCAATTGTGGCTTGTCATTATTTTTTATTGCGTAGTTTTAAAATAGTCCATCTATCATATTGCAGTGTATGGTCAACGCAACATTGGTATGTTCATGTTGATGATCCAGTCAATGACTTCTGGAGTAAGATAGTCCAGATATGTGTATGTTTAAAAATCCCAGCATAGCGGATCACTGTTGTTTATAGCTCCAGGGAAGTATGGTTGCCTATGGCCAAATCACCTGGGATGCACCTGACCATCAGATCCAAGAAGCAAAGTGGGGTTGAGCTTGGATAGTTATTGGACGGGCGACCATCATTTATAAACACTACCGGCTGGGGCGTTACATTGTTGGGAATGGAGGGCAGAGCAGAAAAATGCATTGTTGTACTGTTCTTCGCTGTCACATCTATGCTCCCTGCCTTAGCCAACCAACGCTGACCACTGTCTTAACATATTATATCATCAAATAGCCACATAACTCATGCAGCATAGAGAGAACCTCATCCAGCATTGAAGTGAGAAAAATAGCTCTAAATGTAAGGGTTACGATGTGTCTTGTTAGTTTATCTTTGGAATTCATTGAGTGCTTAAGAAATTTTGAACATATGTATGCTTGTGATCTTCTTTCTGAAATGTGAGAAAGGTCAATGAGCATGCATCATCGTGTACTCTGTAATTCAACTGGATCTCCGTGTATACCCACCAGTGCATGTGTTCTGTACATGTATGTGTCGATAATTTATTGCTACAATTTGACTTTCAGTTCAACTGGCTTGATGTTGTTGGTGACATGTCATTCTCTCCACACCTCGAATTTGTCAAAATAAAACCCATTATTGTTGCTGATGTTCCGTTCTTATGTCGTTGTTGTTGGCATGCCATTCTCTCCGCAGCTCTGTGCAGCTCTCTGTGAGCGCATGCATTTGAGAGAAACTGCTTGGACGTGTACTACGTGATGGCTATTGCTCATACAGGCCTGTAATACTAACATTTGTAGTACAATTTACATTACTCATCATTTTGTATCTGCTAGAGGAAATTTCCGTCAGTTCGTGTTACATTCGTGTTTTCAACGATCACTGTAGGTGTCAAATTTCACCCAGTATTTACCGATTACATGAAGATCCAATAGCTAATTTAAAAATATTACGGTTAGACATTTGTTATTTAGTCTGATAACTATTGGTGTGATAGAATGAATTTCCTCATATTGTTTGGAGAAGTAGCTGAATGTCCGGTAATGGTGCATATATAAAATACGCAGACATTCAGATTACCAGGCAATGGAATATTAAGCACTAGCTGTATTATTGATTTAATTCGCGAAGAAGCAAGTGTTCCATGCACTTAAAGTCAGAGTTCATTCATTTATTATCAATACCCGCTTAATCATGTACAGAGTCACGGAGGGCCAGAGTCTATCTTGGCCGACAAAGGGTGCAAGACGGGGGAATATCCAGGATGTGACCTCAGTACATCATAGTGCACACATTGTAAGGTGATTTACTCAGCAGCCCAATTAACCTCGGCAGCAGCGTGGCCTTAGATGGTGGAAATCAATTTATGAAATAAATATTTAACACAATTCATCAATTATTTTGTAATCACATTAAATATCTGCGTATAAAACATTTCGTTTTATAGATTTTTAAAAAAAACTATTGATTTTAAAAATCCTAATCTCAATGTGCATACATTTTTTGTTTCTGTGACATCTAAAAAAGACACATTAAAATGGTAACTAGGAGAATAAAAACAATATATTTTCTTACAGAATGTAGAGTCCTGTTTAATCCCAAGAATATATATTTTCAAACAGTTGCAGTGATGTAATGATGTAGGTTTTCACGGCTCGATGCATGATGATTGCTTTGAAAAGCTGCTCTCTCGGGACAGCCGCGTCGATGGCTCTCTCTCCTCTCCTCGCGACGTTTCGCCTCGCACGTTGGAGGCATCCTCAGGCACTTATCTCAATGTGCATCAACAACAAAGGTTGCCTATTTCCATTTCAAAAATATAGCCAGACTGCGCAACATCCTGTCACGCGCTGATGCTAAGAAGCTAATATACATCTTCATCTCCTCAGGAATTGATTACTGCAAAGCACTGCTCCCTGGCACCCCTGCCTAGCTGATCAATCGTCTCCAACGTGTGCAAAATGCGACAGCGAGAGTCCTCACTCGCACACCGATCCACGATCACATATCCCCAATACTGTTGTTTCTCCACTGGTTACCGGTTAAATACAGGATTTAATTCAAGATCCTCCTTCTCACCTACAAGGCTCTTACTGGCGCTGCACCGACATACATCCGTGACCTACTTCAGGCATCCTCCTCAACCCGACCACTCTGATCCTCCAATACGGGCTTGCTCGACTCAAGACTCACTTGTTCTGTAAGGTTTTCGAGCCCTCTGGCTAGGACTATTGATGCGGTTCAATGTTGTCGTGCCAGTATGATGGCTCTCTGCCAGTCTGTACCTGCTCGGGAACATTTATTCCTTCCTTGTTTGTTGAATAAATATTTGTTTAATCTCTTATTTTATGTCCTTCAATTTATTGCTACTATTTGACTTTCAGTTGTATTGTCCTGATGTTGTTGACATGCCTTTCTCTCCATAACTATGCTTTGTAAAAAAAAACACCCAATAAAATTATTGTTGCTGATTTGCGTTCTTATGACGTTGTTGTTAACGTGCCGTTCTCTCCGCAGCTCTGTGCAGCACTTTGTGACCCTCGGGTGAAAAGCGCTCTTGAAATGCAATTATTATTATTAATTACCACTCATAACACATTTTGCTGATCAAATCCCAATTAAAAAACAAATCAGTTTTTTTTACAACACAATGCACAATATCCCTGCATTTTTCTATTATAATTTAATCACATGTTAGCTAAAAAAAGCTCGTAAATAGATAGTATCTATACAACTTAAAAGACAGTTATGAGTAAAATTTTATTTCATCAAGATATTCATAGCATAATACCCTTTTACTATTTACACCAAACATTAATTATATCCTTTTATACAAAACACAAACCTACTTTAACTATGGTAGAATGAATAATATAACACCACCTATTGCAACTCATCGCAATAAAGTCTCATAATATTAATGCAGAGACGAGTATAACAACTTTAACCTTGGAGATATTTTATAGTGTACCTGGAATCACATTTATCTATTTAGTTATCAATTCATTTATATGTTTATGTATATACTTATTTGTTTTCACCTCAAGCCATCTAGACATGATGAGCAGTGTGCCTATAATACACTGCTGCCAAAACAAGCAGTATATTATCGACAATATAGCCGTATATTTTCTACAACTATACTGCGAGGAATCCAGTCACTGTATAGCAATCAGATGACAGTTTACACATTAAAACCATCGCCTTATAACTGTCCATCACTTTGCTTACGACCAGCTATTTTATTGACAGACGATGATAATGATGATGATAATAACGACGGTAATCTTTACTAGTAGCTGTACGCAAACATTACTTGGTGAGAATGCTCGATTGGATTCCGAAATTACGCACCCGCTGAGAAACTAAACACACTGAACACATTATACGAATGGAAGAGCATAAAATGTAATGTGCAGCCATTGTCCAAGGTCACGAGATAAGATCCACAAGCGCAAGATCATTGCTAAGCGATGTTTGTACACAGCCGCTCCCACCAAGCACGATGTGCTGCAGCACGACAGTGGGGGTGGAACTGACAAGGGAGTCCACAGGTGTAACACTGCCAATACAAATTATAGCCAAATGGAATATTGCACATACCACCCACTGCGTTAATCTACATCACTATTATAGGATGTTAATAATTACAGTATCGTTAATTATCGGGCGCACTATCATGTACACAGTTAAACAGTAGGATAAACATACATTTGTAGCCATAATACACCATTTTATAATCAGTAGTACAGAAAAGTCTGAAAACGTTTCGTTCATGAGGGCCCTGCATTGGAGTTTTTGGCCAATATCATTAATAAGTTACATCACGTAGAAGGAAACTGGAAAATAGGGAGAAAATCCACACAGAGCAGCAGGCAGTGATGTCCAGCAGTGCCATCTCCTCCGGGGTGCCACACTGCCCCATGCTCACAACAACTGGCAAGCTCTGCCAGTCACCATTCACGTCCATATTCCAGATATAAACTCTCCTTAGCTTCATTCATAACACAGAATTGTGCATATTCAGGGTGATTTGCTCATGAGAAATATGCCAAATAGTGCATCACTATAACGATAATATAATTGATGTAATGTAAATACGTTGTCTCATCTCTCATCTCATTGTCTGAAACCGCTTAGTCCTATACAGGGTCATGGTGAAGCCGGAGCCTATCCCGGCAGACACAGGGCGGAAGGCAAGGATATACCGACGATGGGACGACAGTCCATCGCCGATAAATACGTTGTCTCAAACGCAAATAACATTGAAAAAAACCTCAGAGTAAAAATATTGTGAAAAATGTTACAGCTCATATATCTATCTACAACTATAAATTCATGCCTTTTACACGTTTTACTTATCCTCACTCTGCGTGGATATTATTTTAATGAAACCAAAAAAATGAATTTAGCAAAAAAAAGTTATATTTAATGGGGGTGCACTACACAGCAAGAAACGCCCGGGTTCGATTCTCGGCTCGGGTGCCTTTTTGTGTGGAGTTTGCATGTTCTCTCCCCGTGTCCACATGGATTTTCGCCGGGCACTCCGGTTTCCTCCCACAGTTCAAAAACACGCTGCTGTATATGTTAATTGGCCTGCAGACTAAATTGCCCGTAGTGCCCGGTGATGGACTGGCGTCCCATCATGGGTTTATCCCTGCCTTGCGCCCTGTGTCTGCCGGGATAGGCTCCGGCTCACCGCGACCCTGTACAGGACTAAGCGGTTTCTGACAATGCGATGAGATGAGATGGGGTGCATTGAATAATTTCATTGTTTTTGAATTTGGTTAAAATCGGTGATCACATTTGCCAGAATCTCATCTCATCTCATTATCTGAAACCGCTTAATCCTATATAGGGTCACGGTGAGCCGGAGCCTATCCCGGAAACACAGGGCGTAAGGCAGGAATACACCCGACGACGGGACGCCAGTCCATCGCCGGGCATTGCGGGACAATTTTAGTCTGCGAGCCAATCAACCTATCCAGGAGCATGCTTTTGGACTGTGGGAGGAAACCGGAGTACCCGGCGAAAACCCACGCGGACACGGGGAGAGCATGCTAACTCCACACAGAAAGGCACCCGAACCGAGAGATTCGAACCCGGGACCTTCTTGCTGTGAGGCGTCAGCACTAACCACTGGGCCACCGCGCCGCCCAATTGCCAGAATAAAAGCCATAAACAAAAGAAAAAGTGAATATTTTGAAGTGAATACTAGCGAGGATCACCAAAAACTTGTGACTCGTAGCCCACAGTGGCAGTAAGGAAGCGCAGGGGAAGGCAGCAACCATGATAACAACCTTAACTGTGAGCACAGAAACGGAGACGAGAGAAAAAGGAGAAATAAAGACACAGACACTAACAGAGCAACAGAGATGAAACAGCAAGATAGTGATGGAAAAAAGACAAAAAAGAAAGACAAGTAAACAAAGGGGTGGCACAGTGAGGAGCGCTGCTGCCCCACAGCAAACAAGTTCCTTGGTTCGGTTCCCGGCTTGGGTGCCTTTCTGTGTGGAATTTGCGTGTCCTCCACCTCTCATTGTGGGTTTTGGCATGGTACTGGGATTTCCTCCCACCGTCCAAAGACACGCTACTGCCTAGGTAAATTGGCCTGTTGAGAAAATTGCCGCCAAAAAGTGCCCTGCGATGTATTGCCATCACATCCTGGGTATCGCCCTCCTTGCACCCTCTGTCTGCCGGGATAGGCTCCGGTACAGGATTAAGCGGGTACTGATACTGAATGACTGACAGGTAAACAATATGGCAGAGACAAGGAAAATAAAACTGTGACAGGGTGACACAGAGACTTGCAGTTAATTTTTAAGAATCCACGAATAAAATACGACATTGCCTTAAATTCATATTCACAATACCTTCAACCAACACGTGAAGAGTGCTATTTTGTGCACCAAATATAAATGGCTTACAGTATTGCTTTATTACATTGCATTATGGACCCAACTGTCCACGAGGATATAAACACCTATCCTTGGCAATCTTGAGACGACAGATCCTGCTGTGTTGGTGCTATAGTTTATATGGCCATTCTGACAATTGACAGTGACTCTCAATTCAATAGAATTTTGGCAGTAAAGCCTGAAAATCACCAAGTCCATTGGTTATCATTGAATAATTTTGGACCACATTGTAATTGCTCTGTAATTTACATTTGCCGTTGTAATTTTGTTTAAATTGCGTTCCAGCAAACTTTAAAAGTCATTCATACATTTAAAAGAATCGTTTTTGTTATCAGCAGGAAGTAAAATGAGAAATCCTTATTCTTGGCATGCTTCATTATAACTCGTCAGACTCACAACACATATCAAGTGTCACAAACACGGGCTTAATTTTGAACATGTGTGCACGTGTGATGGGTAAAGCCAGTATGTGTGAGAGTAAATACAGTGTATGTGTGAGATTTCATAAGACAGTATACATCCGGAAATGTAGCAAGAGATGGTCATGGGCAGAACTTATAACAGTGTTGATGCCAGGGTAATCAGAAAACTCCACCTACGGGGTGGAATAGAGGAACGAGAAGATTCCAGATTCCAGTAATCAGACGGAGCAGCGAGAGATGGCGAGAGCAAGGCTCATGAGAGCAAAGGCATGGTGTGGAATCGTGTAGGATAAATGGCAAAGAAATAGAAACACAAAACACCACAAGCAACCCACCAGAAGAGTAGGATAAATGGCAAAGAAATAGAAACACAAAACACCACAAGCAACCCACCAGAAGAGTAGGAGTTAGATTAGTGGAAGACTCCTACACGTAGGGAATACAAAGGAGAGACCACTCAACGACAAGCACCATCGTTTCGATCCCAGCACAGGGTAAAAGCGACCGTGCCACATGGGTGACCTCGCCCAAGCATGTGAACCCCGTGTGGCAGAACTCCAGTGCAAGCGACCTCGTCTTGTCGGCCTGGGACCGAACCTGTCACACATGACCAGCTTGGCTCCAGGACTAGTTCGAGGACCAATGCAGACGAACTGTCTCATCAACTCGACAACAGCACAGCATGCCATCAGCTCGAGGCCGGCGCGGCACGCCTTGCGGCATAGCATGGACTGTTCGAGTACATACACACAGTACTGTTTAGAGTTAACTGCCTAAGAGACATACATTTCTGCAGGATTGTAGCACACGCTCACATACGCCTGGGTGAATGGTGTATGGAGAGTGGGTTAATTAATAGCTTGTGTATCTAGGAGGAATGCTGACCGCTTGTGAGTGGCAGACAGCGAAAGGCCCCTGTTTAAACGCTTTAGTGGAGTTGAACGCTGATGGCTGAGCGTGTACTGGCTGCTTGGAAACGATAGGGGGTACTAGGCACACACATGCGAGAATTGCGAGAGAATTGATTGTGCTGTAATTTTTCCGTTGCCATACAAAGGGGTGGCGGGGGGGTAGACGAGTAGTAAACAAATACAGGTTTTGTTCTCTGACCCTGCCTGCAGTGTTGAGTTTCTGGGTGTCTGACTCCGTCTCATTTCCTACACCACACCAAGCCTTCAGTCCCAAATTTCCCAATTTGGAAGTATTCCGAGATGTGAAGTCCCGAGTTCATACTCCTGAGCCAAGGGTGGTCTGCTGCCCGTGACACAAAGGATGCCTCCAACTCCTCAAAGGCTTCCATTATCCACGCATACATTGACAACACTACCACAAGCAACTCAGCAAAGTGGATTGCAGTTATGTTCATCCCATCTCATTTGTCAGAAACCGCTTAGTCCTGTACAGGGTCGCGGTGAGCCGGAGCCTATCCTGGCACACAAAGGGCGCAAGGCGGGGAAACACTCACGATGGGACGCCAGTCAATCACCGGGCACTGCAGGCAATTTAGTCTGCAAGCCAATTAACCTATGCAGCAGCATGTTTTTTGGACTGTGGGAGGAAACCGGAGTGCCCAGCGAAAACCCACGTGGACACTGGGAGAACATGTAAACTCCACACAGAAAGGCATCGGAGCCGAGATTCGAACCCGGGACCGTCTTGCAGTGAGGCGACAGCGCTCCCCACTGGGCGTTTAACTCAAATCTATATCTGCATAGGAGGCATGGCTGTGCTAATCATACGATTGTGTATGAGACATTTTTTACGAATAAAATTAGATACGATGAAATGGTCACAGTTTGAAATTGTTAATTAATTGTTAATTGAGTCCATCCCTGGTTCCCTAGTATTTTTATGAATTTATAATCATTGCATTGCAAAGGGTGTAAACATTTTAAAACATGTATTAAAATAAAGAAAATAGAACTACATCCTATGCCAACTCTGCAATTCTGCAACTTTGTTGCTTTTGGTTGATAACAGTCAATCACGGCTCATTATTCAGAAGGCTCTGCCTTTACAATTCTAAGACACTAACTCCCTTTCCACCGTCCTCTGTCGCCAGGACTTCTGGCCCAAGGGGCTCACTTAAATGTTGTTGTTGTTGACATGCCGTTCTCTCCACAGCTCAGATTTATAACAAAAAACAAAAAATGTTATTACGCTATGGGTACTTTTTGCCAGTGTGCAAATGTAATAAGTAGAACAGGTTCTTACCATTTCTGGCAATTATGCAGGTGTTGAGATCTTAAAACACCAAAATTGACACATTTCACAATGTGTCTAGTTTGCAAAAGCCACACATACTTGTGGCAAAATATGCAAACAGCTTTGCATATTTTGCTTTGCATATTTTGTCACAAGTATGTGTGGCTTTTGCAAACTAGACACATTGTGAAATGTGTCAATTTTGGTGTTTTAAGATCTTAACACCTGCATAATTGCCAGAAATGGTAAGAACCTGTTCTACTTATTATAAAAATGTTATTGTTGATTTGCCGTTCATATGTCGTTGTTGCTGACATGCCGTTCTCTCCACAGCTGTGTGCAGCGCTTTGTGACCCTCGGGTGAAAAGGACTCTAGAAGTGCAGTTATTCTTATTAAATCCACTATAAATCAAAGAAAACAAATATGACATTTTTAATTTAAAATTTAAAATACAGGTAAAATAATCAAATTTCATGTGAAATATAGTTTAAATCATCAATGACTCCAGTGTTTTTATTAAACATCTCCATGATGTCACATTTATAGCAAAAAAAATCACCAAGCTAAACTATTGCCTTCCCTTCGCTATGACAGCCCATGTGACCACATCTAGCCAACCGGAGTGCTGTTATACCTGCAAGAATAACAACATCTAAATACAGTAATTTGGACCAAAGTTTCTGGTGTTGCAGAGCAATATACAATATTCCTGAGCGAAGTGATAAATGAGCATTATGGGATTGTCACGCGAGGGGGTTTCACCTCCAGGTGGGGAGATGGGCATGTCGGTCGTATCTATTACTCAACGACAGTTACTTGCTCGAGTATATAAATAATCTTGAAGTGAGCATAACATGAATTCTGTTCTACAAAATACCACATTAAATGCACCTTGCAACACACAGCCAATAAATATACTGTATTCCGTTTAAAAACGTGCCTTCAACGTTCATTGAAATTTGCATTAAATGTTAGTGTCTTGTTACACAGCTTTCCTGTTAATGTAAGTCTAAAGGTGTGGAATTTTATTCGTTACAACGTGCAACCTGCCACATTCTTAATAATCCGCAATACATTCAAATCCGATAGAGTACCCACAAAACCACTTATATAATGAAATTATTACGCTTCTAAAGCATATTTCAGTAGTATACATCCCACTATAATTTACAGTGGTTTGTAAACTCTGGGTGCTGATACGTGCACAGTATATTTCTGATTTTAAAATGTATTACCCAACTTACCTAGTGATGGTATCTAGTGCCTCAAATCTCATTCTGTAGCCTTTTGCAAAATATAGCACTCCATTTGAGTGAACCTCAATTTAACCAAGTTCAGCACATGAATATAATATTTATATATTACAACACAGCAAGCTGTAGACAGATATGCAACAAAAAATTGCATTATTAATAATTTGTTAATTTAAATGAAACACATTATGTGGTGGGTGGCGTGGTGGCCCAGTGGTTAGCGCGTGTCGCCTCACAGCAAGAAGGTCCCGGATTCGAATCTCTCGGCTCGGGTGCCTTTCTGTGTGGAGTTTGCATGCTCTCCCCGTGTCCGCGTGGGTTTTCACCGGGTACTCCGGTTTCCTCCCACAGTCCAAAAAGCATGCTGCTACATAGGTTAATTGGCTCGCAGGCTAAATTGCCCCGCAGTGCCCGGCGATGGACTGGCGTCCCATCGTCGGTATATCCTTGCCTTGCGCCCTGTGTCTGCCGGGATAGGCTCCGGCTTCACCGTGACCCTGTATAGGACTAAGCGGTTTCAGACAATGAGATGAAATGAGATGACATTATGTGGTAATACTGGGTTGGCAATGATGCACAAGCTCACAACACGAGGGACCAATATTATCACCGATTATATATTTAAGGCAATGTTATTAATGAACGTCATATCGTTTCAAGTTATTGTAAATGGATAGCTTCTATAACCTGTCGCGGTACGGGGGGGGGGGGGCTTAGCGGCACATACTTATTGAGCGATTGGCGCAAGTTTATTCTCAGAATCATTTGGGTCATTAAATTAGTTTTGAGTGCTCAATCGGGGTCTCCGTGCCTGATTTTTCACCACGCAGTCAAACCCTCCTATTGGACACAGAGATTAGTCCCTCCTGTGCATCACCATCAGATCCAAATACCTCGGGTCTTGTTCGTTTTCTTATCCCCAAAGCTCACTCAGCTGGGTGCTTGTGACATATCCTCTTTAAAATATATTCCTTCATCTTCCTCGAAAGTATAATTTTGCTGATTACTTCCAAAAGCTGATTGCTTCCAAAAACATGCTAAACCCATTTCAAAGGATTCAAATGTTATTTTTTCATAACTATTATAGATTGAAATTTGCATTAGCAAACAACATAGATGGCAATGTACAAAAATACCACAATTTGCATAGATGAACTGCGTTATAGTGTGCTGATGTAACATAGATTCATCTCCACCTCTCCTTCAACCCAGATAGAACCATTAAATAAGGGCAATTATCAGTCATTTTACTGCAGGTAAGGCCCATTGAGCTGAAACCGATATTTTCCAATTGCTCATTTTCAGTGACGATGGGTCACTGTTTTAACGGGGTGAAGAAACATGAGGGCTCCACGGCCCGTGACTTCATCTCGTATAGCCTGCAGGGACACGAGGCTTTACCACGTCACAGAGGCCCACAAAAAATATGTATCAATCACTACAAGCATCTTACCTGTGTATATATATATTTTTTTTTATGTAATCTGACATGAATGTGTTAAAGGAAAACAGGTGTCACATTACATTAGTGCTGCATTTGGTGATCGCTATTTTTTACAGTATTGGTTAAAGTTTTGATAATGATAAACGTAACTAAAATGTTCCACAGCACTGCTTTAGAATATGAGTATCTATTCTTAATAATAATAATAATACATTTTATTTAAAGGCGCCTTTCTTGGCACTCAAGGACACCGTACAGAGTACACGAATAAAAACACATTAAAAAGAAGCAACAATAAAAATAATATAGAAATATAGAAACAAATCAAAGTGACAGAGCAATTGGCATCAGATGGAATAGGCAGTTTTAAACAGATGTGTTTTGAGTTGTGATTTGAAATGAGGGAATGAATCGACATTTCTGAGT
>JAZEWT010000001.1:21429804-21444838 GCA_036362905.1 Mordacia mordax
GTGTTAGCATCGCACACGCCCCCACGTACAGGGAGACACGTGTTAGCATCGCACACGCCCCCATGTACAGGGAGACACGTGTTAGCATCGCACACGCCCCCATGTACAGGGAGACACGCCCACCCTTGCGGAAGCGTTCCTCAGTGTGAGTGAAGCGTGATTGAGGTGAGTATTCACGGCGTGAGCGCTGCACATATTAATAAAATTATGTCCGTAGTTGGTTAATAATGAGGTGTTCTATATTATCCTCAGGGCTGTAGAGTTTTGTGACTACGTGTGTTGGTGGGTGTGAATGAACGTACGTGGTGTTAAGTGGTTTGACCAAGATATTAATATTTAGGAGGGGGGAATCTTTTGTTGGTTTTGGCGCGGAGAGCACGTGGCTGCACGCGGTGGCCGTCTTAGGTGTGCGCGGTGTTTTTTTATCGAGTGCGAGTGCTGACGTGATTGAGAGCTGTGGAGTTTTGATGTGACAACGTGTGTTGGTGGGTGTGTATGAAGGTGCTGTGGAGTTTTGATATGACTACGTGTGTTGGTGGGTGTGTATGAAGGTGCTGTGTCTGCACAGTGAATAAACATCATTTCGAGAGAAGATACTTGTGGAATCAAGTCCTTGTGGTGGAAGGGAGTGTCGAGTGTCGGCGAACCAGGAGCGCTGCATGCGAAGCGCGAGGAGGGATTTAACAAAAACACAACGCAGAACTTTACCATCCGAATCTCCTCCTCACCACGTGTGCAATCGCGTGCGCCGAGTTCACCTGGTTATCTGACATTCTAACGGCCGTGTCGTGGGTATAGAGAGAGACGGTGCAGGTTGGAGCCGGCCACACTGGCAAGATCATTGGTGCCTCGCTCCCCTCCCTCCCGGACACTTACAACACCCGCCTAGCCCGAAAAGCTAGCAGCATTGCGAGCGACTCCACCTATCCCTCACACAGCCTCTTCAGTCTCCTGCCATCTGGAAGAAGATACCAGAGCCTCCGAGCCTGCTCCACCAGACTCTGCAACAGCTTTATACTTCAGGCTGTCAGGATGCTGAACTCTGTCCCCTCTGCCTCCAAAAAGTCTGGACTGTAACTTACCCATCCCACTGCCTTCACGTTCAACAGCACCAGCCATAAGAACTTTTTTATACAAACATATGCACACACACGTACACTCAGCACTAGCAACCTTGTCCAGAACGCTACAAAAAACTGCTGCTAATTACTCATCCTGTGGTAGACATATTACTTGCACATCTTTTCATCTTTACACTATATTTGTTCTGTTTGCACTATATTTGTTATGATTACAGTTTTTGTTCTTGATCTATGTGTTGTTATTGTCCCCCCTGACTCCCAGCTTAGCTTAACTTGTAAATATTAAAATTGTTAGTACTTATATTTTTTATCCCAGTATATTTAAACCCTTGTGGTTGTGTTTCAATCCTTGTATATGGCAACACTGGGGTCTGAGAGAAACGACATTTGATCCTCTATATGTCCTCTACATATGGCAGAATTGACAATAAAGTTGAAATGTGTTATGTGAGTCGTGTGTTGTGCTCCCTACTCTTGCTGTGTTTTAGGCGCCCGGTGCTCCGCTCACTTTTATGAGCATTGCTCCTCCACTCTCTGCCGTTGTTAGAGGGCCACGGCCTCTACCTGCCCCGTAGTGTCCTTCATGACACCCCTCCATACAGGTCGATATTGACACCACTGGTACCAATCTTCAGCAAGTTTACTCAGCTCCAGGTCCTCATCTTCCACATTGGTCCATCTCTGTTCCAGCCTGTGCCACGCACATTTAGCCCCCTCTATCTGGCCACACAGAGGCTGCTTGGGCATGCAGTAGCTGTGCTAGCAATTACCAACTGGTCGGCTGTGCTAGCCACTGCTACCTCGCATGCCGAAAGAATTCACCAATGGAAATCTATCCAAATATTTCGAGAATTTTGGACCTCCTCAAGCAACCATATCTGGTTAAACCCAGGATGGATCGTAGACAAGCCAGCCGGAAAGTTTCAAATCTGTGCAGATCCTTCGCTAGGAGAGTCCACGTTTTGCAAGCAAAGAGAAGACAGGACATAATTGCAGTTGAGAAGACCCAAAGCTTCGTATGGAGCGACTGGCCAGACAGCTTCCACACAGTGTTACGCAGCTGATGAAAACAATACTACCCGACTGATTCGCAGTGATATCTCCACTGCCAAGCAGGAACCGGCGATAAGCACACTTCCTCAGTATGGAAACTTTTCCACTCTGTCCACAACTATCCCATCACTCATGGTGAGCTGAGGGAGTAAAGTGTTCGGTGGCAAAAAATACTGAAGCAGCTGCTTGGTTTTGGTGGTGTGGATGGTAAGACCCCACCTCTTTATGGGTTGCTCCAGATTCAACCGTAGGGCCCCCAACTGCTCCTCAGAGTGAGGGCAATTACCAACTCGTCGGCATACATAACATGATTAGTAAGTAGAGAGCCATCCCTTAACTGCACTTGGGCATCGATCAGTCTCTCATTGTACATGTACCAGGTTTAAATTCTACCGGTACATCCGTGGAAAGCCTCTGGAACTACGTGGTTAAATAAGACGTTAAAATATCTAGGAGCTAGAGGGCATCCCTGCCACACCACACGGTATATGGGGAAGGGCTCTGACTCCCAACCACGTAGGTTTACTCAGGCTTGCCCACCATCATGAAGGTCCTTAATTATTGTGAGCCAAGTGACTAGGTCAATAAAGCAGAGAAGAAGGTACTGTTAGAATACCCTTCAGCTGTAGCAGCCAGACAGAATGTGGCATCGGTGCAAGATCGTCCCGGCCTGAAACCACATTAATGTTTTGTAAGCCTCTCCTCAGTGTGCCGGGCATGGCGATGTTAAATTATCCTTTTCAGGATTTTTCTTGGCACAGTGAGAAGATGCCCTGCAGGTGTAACAATCAGTGCGGTCTCCTTTCTTAAAGAGATACTTTCAATACTCTGGAACGCATCCTGTCCTCTAGACGGTGGTAATGATGTCATACGAGGCAGTCTAGAGACAGACACAACCTTCCTTCAGCATTTTGCTTGGAAGATCTTCTCTCCCTGGTGCTTTTCCTAGTCTCAGGCCCTGGATTGCCTTACATACTTCATTTACTGATGGCATCTCCACCAGTCACTCACAGGGGGCGACTACTTCTTACAATATCCGAGGCACCCCAGCTCTAACAGGCTCACCCCCATGTTATCGCATGGTGTTATCTGAGCTGAGGGGGCACCCCTCCCCGAAGACCTCACAAACATCCTCAGAATACATGTGAACTTATTACTGGGAGTCGGATCAGATCACCATTTCCTCCTTTAAAGAAGGCAATGGGTGAAACATTGCAAGTCAATCTTCTGATGGCATTAAAAGTGATTGGTGATCACGGACTACTGAGTGATACTTCATCTCCTCAGCAGCCCACGACCACCACCTGTCCTTGCAACCAGACACAGCTCTCCGGACCTCTGAGTGAAAGCTGTGGTAAACCTCCTCATTCTTGGATGTGGGATGTTGTAGACGGTCGGAGTGGGCTTGGCGCTTTTTTTGGCTGGCTGGAAAACTCCCTCCGTCAGCCAAGGTTTCTGGGAAGGTCTGGACCGTATACCCAGTGCAGCTATTCTAGCTGCATGAGCCACTGCTCTCTACCTCATCCATTTATCCTCAGCATTAGGAGGAGAGGTGGACGATGCTCAGTCCCAACTGCAACCGATGATGAAATTTCACTTACAGCTTTCATCAGCTAACTGAAACCAGGCCACTGTGGGTTTGAATTGGGTCTTTGGTCACATCCACCATTGCCTTGGAAGAATGGCAGGCAGATCTTAGAGATGAGAAGCCGATGGTCAGGGGGTTGATCAGCTCCACCGTAGATGCTGGTGTCAAGGACATGGGCACACATCCACTGCTCTACCACTATGGAGTCCAGCAGATGTTCTTGCTCGGATTCGGCATGCATCCATGAAGTTGTGTGGATCAGCTCATTTAAGTGTAACTGTCAGGTAATTCTTAATTTCAGTTCCAGGAACACACGTGGTGATGTGTATAGCTTAATATCCATTTCATAACTGGTGCTGGGTTGATCCTTTCCCATGACGTCTCCCAAGAATTGCATTATCTACTTGTGTGAAATTCACTGACATCGGTTCTAATTGGTTATGTTTGTCAACCAAAGACAATCACCATAGCCTCACCAACCTCGCATCAACCATCATCACGAAAAGCTAGCGTTAGAGATAGGCGTGTGGTGGAGACTGAAGCCTGTGTTAGAGATATGAGCCAGTATTACAGACATGAGTCACAGTATTAGAGATAGGAACCAGTTTTAGAAAAAGGAATCCCAATAGTTACAGATTGGAACCATCTCATCTCATCTCATTATCTCTCATCTCATTTCATTATCTGAAACCGCTTAATCCTATATAGGGTCACGGTGAGCCGGAGCCTATCCCGGAAACACAGGGCGTAAGGCAGGAATACACCCGACGACGGGACGCCAGTCCATCGCCAGGCATTGCGGGACAATTTTAGTCTGCGAGCCAATCAACCTATCCAGGAGCATGCTTTTGGACTGTGGGAGGAAACAGGAGTGCCCGGCGAAAACCCACGCGGACACGGGGAGAGCATGCAAACTCCACAAAGAAAGGCACCCGAGCCGAGAGATTCGAACCCGGGACGTTCTTGCTGTGAGGCGTCAGCGCTAACCACTGGGCCACCGTGCCGCCCAGATTGGAACCAGTATTAGAGATATGAGCCAGTATTACAGACATGAGTCACAGTATTAGAGATAGGAACCCGTTTTAGAAAAAGGAGTCTCAATAGTTACAGATTGGAACCAGTATTAGAGATGTGAGCCAGTGCTGGCGGGGCCAAGCGAACCCCCTGGTCGAGCAGAAGATGGCTGCGCAGCTTTCATGATGACCGAGATAACGGCACGTTAATTATAATGGCTTGAACCCTAGTGGCTACCGAAGCAGCAGCTGTTTACTGGAACAATACTGTAGCATACAAATAGCGATACAAACTCACCCACTCACCCGCCATTTGCACCGACTCATTATTGTTGGCCCTTATTAGTGGCATTATGTGCGTGCTATAAAGAACATCGCCTGTTATATATGTATCACTGAGAGCTGAGTCTTTTTTTTCACTCGGGTAATAAAGGAGTGATTTGTGGTAGTGGTGTTCTGCCGGTGATATCCTTGCAACCTGGTGGGCGCCTGCTACCACGGCCACATCCCGTGCTCATGGGGTGGCTGCACCGACATCGATACAGCCGTGTTTGCTGGCTGCAGCACGGGTGATGCTGGCAGCGAGATGTTGCTGGCCAGCCTTAACCCGGCGTCGCTTCGAGTAACGCGTAGGTTCGCGAGACCTGTAAGACCTGCGGTGTTACCTTGCAGAGTTAAGGAATAGGGGAGGGGGGACTTTTACTGTAGAGGGGGGACCAACGCCACGTGGAGGGACGGACAGCACGGGCTGCGGGGGGGGACATTTACGATAGCAGGGTGACGTCGGTTGGAACTTGCTAGAAGGGGCCTCGGGGATATAAGCGGGGAGTTGGAGGGGCGGAGAGAGTCTCTGGGGGGAACGAGGAGGAGGAGGGGGAGCGTCACGATGTAGGAGCTCGTTGTGTGCCGCTACTCCGGCCCCGTGCACTGCTGGTTTCAAGAAAGCATCGAAAATCAAGAAGTCTCTGCTCATCCGTGCTCGCTGGCTGGTCTATCGCGGAGTGGGCGCTGATCCTCGCCGTGGTGTTGCCGCTGTAAACCGTCACAAGCCCGGAGTCAAAACCGTGGTGTCACAACCTTGACGCCCCTACCAGGAGGAAGAGAGCATGGCCGGCCGGAGCCGCGGGGCGGACGGGGGTAGGGATCGAGATAAGATGAAGATACAGAGAATGGGGTGGTGGCGATGGCGGCGGCGGCGGTGATGGAGATAGAGGAGACCGGCTTCAGTTCGTGAAGAACTACAACCTGTAGGAAGACGTGGGAACCTACCGCAATAATTGCAATCAGCATCACCAAGCAACCCGTACCTACTTGAGACGAGTATGCTTCAAAATAAAGAGTCACCGTTTCGATCTCCTTAAAGGGCCAAATAAGACTCACGTAATTCATAACACCTGACTAATCTAATTTAATTAATCAAGCTTTCAAACCTCTGTAATTGCGTTCACATCCCCAACCACCCCTTGGAGCCTTGCACGCACTCGCTTGTGCTGTGATGACATCACAGCCTCCCAATATCTCATCTCATCTCATTGTCTGAAACCGCTTAGTCCTATACAGGGTCACGGTGAAGCCGGAGCCTATCCCGGCAGACACAGGGCGCAAGGCAAGGATATACCGACGATGGAACGCCAGTCCATCGCCGGGCACTGCGGGGCAATTTTACCTGCGAGCCAATCAACCTATGTAGCAGCATGCTTTTTGGACTGTGGGAGGAAACCGGAGTGCCCGGCGAAAACCCACGCAGACACGGGGAGAGCATGCAAACTCCACACAGAAAGGCACCCGAGCCGAGAGATTCGAACCCGGGACCTTCTTGCTGTGAAGCGACAGCGCTAACCACTGGGCCACCGCGCCGCCCCCTCCCAATATAAGGAGATCGAAATGGTTACTCTTTATTCTGAAGCGAACTCATCTCAAATAGGTACAGGTCGCCTGATGATGCTGATTGCAATTATCAACGAAGCGTCGTATTTCATTTATAAAAGCCGTGAGTTTGCTCTCCAACACACCGGTATGCTGAGATAGTGAAGAATTTGCACGTTTTGTTCACGTTGACAAACTTTACTAATTTGCTGTTGTTGGGAGGTGGAGGGTTTACGACCAACATTTTTAGTGACCTAACCCAAAAAATGGAATCCATCGATTATTGTTAATTTGAAGAGGACATTTTTCAGTTTACACATTTTAAGTAACATCTAGACAGTGGGAAATTAACTTGAAAATTATACATCAGCCTATAACAGCCTTCCCACACCTAGAGAGGAAAAAAACTCAAGCTTGTACCCCTCATTACTGCTGTTCCCCGTGACACGTGATGTAGTCAATCCACTAGCATTACTGTTATCCATTGATCGATCTTACTCTTATTATTGATTTTGCAGGTAATAAAAAAGCATGTACAGCAGGTTGCTAAATTCAGAATATTGTTCATAATTATGAATTGCAGATGATGATGGATGGTGGATAACGACAATGGGAATGACAATGGCGATCATTAAAATGACACTTTTTAAAACATCTAAATGCAATCACATCACACGACATTGATTCATGAGGAAAATAATTTTTGTGTTTGTTGCCTTCATCGTGATTAACTATCACAAATGTTAATGGCTGGTAATGATGGTGATCATGGTGACTGATCATTGCTGTCACCATCATTAGTTACTAAATGCCTCCAACGTGTGAGGCGAAACGTCGCGAGGAGAGGAGAGAGAGCCATCGACGCGGCTGTCCCGAGGGAGCAGCTTTTCGAAGCAATCATCAAAGCTGATGTAGCTTACTGAGACTGGTGCTGAAGTAGCAAATTCTCAAATAAGATTGGTTAGAATATAGCAAATAATAATATTACCTTCTACAGGAATCTTCCACAAAGGTCCGAGATTAATTCGTGAATAGAGATTCACAAGACAGAAAAGACTATGAACTGCAAACAAAAAAATAAGAATAAAGCTTAGCCAAACCTGGAGGCCAGTTATTGAGGTCAGCAGTGCACAGATATAGAGCTCTGAAGTGCGAATATCAGAAGAGAATCACCAAGTGTTTGAAGGGCTGAGCAGGCTTCCATGAGATACAAACTAGGATGTGAGTCAGAGACGTAATTAGATTAGGTTAATGTGGTTCTGGTGTGCAAGCAGAACAATGGAACCCTTTCAAATGACCCCGACCTTCGTCCATTGTTCCGGGAATAAAACGCCATAGAAGAGACTTAACACATACATAGTACCTACATGTAAATAGGAGTCACACACGACACACACATACACAAAAAGCGCCGAAAGATGCCTCTAACATGAGGTGCAACGTCGCAATGGAGGGAGAGGGAGCGATCGACGCGGCTGTCCCGAGAGAACAGCTTTCGAAGCAATCATCATGCATGGAGCTGTGAAAACCTACATCATTACAAATATTACCTTCTACTTACCCAGGAAAGCCTCACAATGTCTCATGACATTTTAGGAGATTCCTGCATCGGGATGTATGGGCAATTCCATTATTGAGTGTTTTATTTCATGTGGAACGAAACCAGAAGAGCTAGAGAAAACCTACGCATTTTGAGACAAACGTAATCCATTCCAGTGCCACCATTTCCTGACTACCTCACAGTCACCTGGCATCCCCTGGTAGTCCCGCATCTACTAATCAGGTTCATTTCTGCATATCCCCTGAAATCCAACACAATTGGGTGCATTTATTATGATTTCAGAGGTGCTCTCTCTCTATATCGGCAAAAACACTAAAGATCCTGAACCAAACAGCTGTAGGATGAGGGGGATGAAGAGGATGCTGAACAATGATTAGTATGACATTGTTGAAGATATCATCACCTTTGCTATCATGTCCGGTCGCTACCAAAGGCTATACAATTTCATCCAGTTTGACATAATTACGCAGGGATAGACGAGCTATCAAATAGCACTTGATTTAAACCACAAATCATCATCATCATCATGAGGCATAATCTGTGCACTGATGAATAAAGTCTGCCCCAAGTCGTTGCCACTGCAAGGTATCATTTCTTTGTGAAAGCCCTGCCATCCAGAATACCACTGCGCTGTCGCAGCGTTTAATTTACACATTTTAAAGACGCTTAATGGTCCCACCACTCTCGCATGGCTTTCAAGTGACACTGAACTTGGCGTTGTGGCTCAGAAGAATTACGGTCATTTACGCCTGTGAAAGAATGTGTGCATTCTAATTTACATTTCATTATTATTGTCTCTCATGGGTCCTCAAAAGTTTAACATAATGTTTGATTGGAGACATCCCTTGGCATTGCATTGCACACAATTTAAGAAAATTCGCGCACACGCTTTACGTTATTATCTGAAGCACCGTTTCGTTCTGCCATTAAAATGGCATACTGCTACAGGGTATGCAATAAATAGCCTCCTCCATCTGCAGTGAGCTACACAGGAAAGAAAAGTTTGCCGCACTTCCACCCACACCGTTAATGCACATGAAATCTTGGCCTGTATTTACACAAGCTTATGCCCAAAGCATTACCGAAGAAAGCTGCATGATTTATCACTGAGTCAGAAAGCCCAGCGTCCCATAGCATTCCGGCAGTGGTGGCAAGTTAGGGCGGTAGACTCGAGAGAATCGTGAGCATGGAGCGTGCCAAGTGCTCATTAAACTGCCAGTAACAGCAGAAGTCCCTTCAAATAGGCAATCCTTTTTGTGTGCGATGACAACTGTCCCTACACCAGATGTCAAATGGCCTCATTAGGCCGCTAATCTGCATGCCAAGCACTCTCCAGCCACACATTGCGAGGCGCGGCGGGGGGGGGCAGTCACGTGAGGGGGCAGCACAAGGTCGATTGTTGTAGCCAATGCCCATTCTTATCCCTGTGCGCCCCTCCTGCACGCCTTGCTTCAACTGATTAACGTTGTAAAGGCAATGCAATTTTTTTTTCAACTATACGAAAAAAGAACTGTTTTATTGGAATACGTGTGCTGGTAATGGTGTTCTCGGATTACCAATATTGCACACATGCGCGGGCAAAGACGATGCCATTTGCTCAACCATTCACGACAGAGTAGTATGAAATTTAAATTATTATGCGACCATTGCTATATAGACAGGTGTCGTTTCATTGACTGTATGCAAATGGTTCATATGAACATGTGTCAACAATGGGGGTCTCCAGCCCAAGAATTGGTTCCATAATAAATACATATTTGTTCAACACACAATATGCATTTGCCACATTGCATTTGTGGACCTAGCCATCTGAGTTCTATTTGCAGCCAGAGCTAACTCACCAATCCCCGCCCCCCAGCCCCACTACCTACACATATGAATGGCATGGAAAGCCTTTAACCACCACTGTATGAACTGTAAATCCATTTTTATGCAAACCTCTTCCTTGTCCATTACCACTGAAATGTGTGTATTAATATAACCACTGTGTACAATGTTCTGAGGTATGGTTCAATTATATGTATATTTTTAATTTGGAATGGATTGTATTATTTTTTTTGGTTTAAAGATGTAATCGTTCTGTATCTGACAATGTCCACAATAATACAGCTTGAAATCAACAGTATTGTACTCATGATGTAGGTTTTCACGGCTCGATGCATGATGATTGCTTCGAAAAGCTGCTCTCTCGGGACAGCCGCGTCGATGGCTCTCTCTCCTCTCCTCGCGACGTTTCGCCTCACACGTTGGAGGCATCCTCAGGCGAAGTCTTCGCCTGAGGATGCCTCCAACGTGTGCAGTACTTCCATCAAGCAAGTTTAGCTTTTTGCTCCGAGGGCTTATTTAAGGGCTTGTAAACATACTGAAATTCAACGATTTGAAACAATAAATAATTCAATTCTACAAAAAAAACGAATGTTTAGCACATTGCTGAGCAAAAATCTTGGACCAACGTGGCATCTTTATACAAAAAAAACTGAAACATTCTGACAGTCCACTGAGCCATTCATGTCAGTGCTAAAATGTAAACAATGCATTGCTCAGAGGGCGGCGCGGTGGCCCAGTGGTTAGCGCTGTCGCCTCACAGCAAGAAGGTCCCGGGTTCGAATCTCTCGACTCGGGTGCCTTTCTGTGTGGAGTTTGCATGCTCTCCCCGTGTCCGCGTGGGTTTTCGCCGGGCACTCCGGTTTCCTCCCACAGTCCAAAAAGCATGCTGCTGCATAGGTTGATTGGCTCGCAGGCTAAATTGCCCCGCAGTGCCCGGCGATGGACTGGCGTCCCATCGTCGGTATATCCTTGCCTTGCGCCCTGTGTCTGCCGGGATAGGCTCCAGCTTTACCGTGACCCTGTATAGGACTAAGCGGTTTCAGACAATGAGATGAGATGAGATTGCTCAGAATGCAGTACGATTCTCACGGATTAGTTTGTTTTTGACAAGTTTTTGATATGTTAACAAAATTGTTTAAACTAAACCAGCTGTTATCATTGTGTAAAAAATGGAAAATTACACTTAAAGCCTTTTACACTGTCGATCTTGCAACAGGCTGGCTACATCGGGTGCTTCTTGACGATTTGGCCGAATTAATAGCTGTTGCCTATGAAATCGATATTGACATCCTCAACATCCCTGACTTGTTAGTTTCCTCTACAGAGCAGCAATAAAGCAACCAATCTGTCTCTCATCTTGGGTTTTGTCTAATCCAACCGATATGCGGGATCAGCGGTTTTAGCTAACCCTACTGACATTTTCCCTTACTCCAGGAAAATTTATGTGACAACCTAGAAAAGATATAATTCACAATTTTAACAATGTGGTACTGAAATAATCTAAAGCAATAGTGCTATAACATCCCATCCCTTTGAACCATAGCAATGATATTTAATGACATTTCTACTGACATAAAATGTTACTAAAGCACATTTTTAAAAAGTAATCAAACATAAAAAGTGCGTACTTATATAAACCCACACACATCACATGGCACCCAAACATCACGCACCACGCTCCATGCGGTGGTATATTCCTCTTTACCTTCCATCATGTACATTCCCCTATTACCAATTTCTTATCTTCAACCTTGGTGACCCTTGCTTTGGCTAGAAATGAAGCTTTGGTGCCAATCACATCCCTTGTGGACGCGAGGCTTTCGACAGCTGGCTTGGGTGGTTAAGGCAATCAGGAAAGCAGCCAGAGTTGTGACACATGTCAGTCATCTTGATTATTTTCATATTTTAAGGGATTTAGAAATCCATAAACATGATTATTTATGGATATAAGACAACAGTTATTTTTACAGCTTATTATAAATCCATTCATAGTGTTACAAGCTACATTTGTTGATATTACAATCTAGGTTGGTTATTAGTAAGATTTTTACACTGTAATAACAATAAAAAAGACAAAGTTGAAACGCTGAAAAAACTTGTTTTAAGTGACCAATTTCAATACAATGTATTCCACGTTTAAATATTTCACCAAAGATTGTATTTACCTCACAGGGTGACAGTATGCTTATACGACTTCACTCAAAATCAAAAGGTAATCTCATCTCATTGTCAGAAACTGCTTAGTCCTGTACAAGGTCGCGGTGAGCAGGAGCCTATCCCGGCAGACACAGGGCGCAAGGCAGGGATACACCCACGATGGGCCGCAAGTCCATCGCCGGGCAATGGAGGGCAATTTTGCCTGCAAGCCAATTAACCTATGCAGCAGCATGTTTTTGGACTGTGGGAGGAAGTCGGAGCGCCCGGCGAAAACCCACGCGGACATGGGGAGAACATGCAAACTCCACAAGAAATGCACCTGAGCCGAGATTCAAACCCGAAGCCTTCTTGCTGTGAGGCGACAGTGCTGCCCACTGGGCCACCGTGCCGCCCCAAAAGGTAATTGATAGTTTAAATAGTAGTTGAGGATTAACTGAGTTTTGTTACAACTTTGTAGGCATTTGTGGTTGTGCTATTTTCACGTTATATCGCATGTCGCTGGGCGTGATAGCTGACATGAAGCAAAATTGACAGGCTGCACAACATGCAGCGCAAGTCATAAACAACACTTAATAGTCAAACTGAGCTTATTAGATCTCTAGGTTCAATTATATAGAGAAGCAATCTCCTTCTTTGAAAATGTAGAATTTCAACGGGTGACTCAGGACCACACAAGATACATGAACGCTCATTTAGACATTTCACCATTGATGATTACATTTGGATCACATAGTTTTCTCTGTCAACATAAACAACAATCCTGAAGTGTATTGGCACGCGCCCTTGCTTTTGAATGAGAAGACCACTTATGCAATGCAAATGAAGTGTTCGACTGGTGTGCGCTCAATTCTAGTCTCCACTGACACACACAATACGCTGAGCACGACCTGTCTGATCGAGACCACACGATCCATCAATTATTTCATGGCATTTGGGTCTGAGTGTGTGGGTGATTGACTGAGTGTGCTGCTAAGGAAGTGGGAGAGTGCATGGGGCTGTCGGCTGCTCAGCGGGATGCTGGCAGAATGCTGAAGATTCAGCGGCATGCCCCTTAGACGATGTGGTCAAATGGTTCCATTACTGCACCAAACTGCTTGTGGCATGGTTCTACTCTTCCTTTAGACAACAGAGAAATTATCTCAGCCACAAATTGTAAGAGGCTATAACAGTGGGGCTTTTCACGTGCACAAAATCTTCACGTGAACATAAGCATTGCCGACACCATTTCCCTCGTCGTTACTGCTGCCGTGTGAAAAGAGAGGATTTGTGGAATGTGTCGAATTGGTTTCCTTCTCACACAGGTGGAGGATATAGAGCAGACACGGCCCATGGTGACTTAAGGGCCTGTACGAGAAGACTAATGTGGACATCGGTGGTAAATATCGGCGAGCACGCGGATCTCGGGGCCAAAACTGAATGTGATTTACAGTGATAAGGCTATTACGCAGAGTTTATAGAAGTCTGTATATAGTACATCTCATCTCCTCTCATTATCTCATCTCATTATCTGAAACCGCTTAATCCTATATAGGGTCACCGTGAGCCGGAGCCTATCCCGGAAACACAGGGCGTAAGGCAGGAATACACCCGACGACGGGACGCCAGTCCATCGCCGGGCATTGCGGGACCATTTTAGTCTGCGAGCCAATCAACCTATGCAGCAGCATGCTTTTGGACTGTGGGAGGAAACCGGAGTACCCGGCGAAAACCCACGCGGACACGGGGAGAGCATGCAAACTCCACACAGAAAGGCACCCGAGCCGAGAGATTCGAACCCGGGACCTTCTTGCTGTGAGGCGACAGCGCTAACCACTGTGCCACCGTGCCACCCTCCTAAAATTTTCGCTCAGTCAATCTTTCAATAGTAAATTTTGCTTTCAAAACGGTGAGTCTGATCTGACTTCGAAAACCACCAGCTGCCACATGAATTTAATAACACAGTTGCTTCAATTTGGGCAGGCTCATCTTTACTGAGTCAAATTAAAATCCCCCAAGACTTTTGTTAATCAACAAAACACAATCCTTGCACCGTGTCATTTGGAAGAGAAAATACACTATATATTCTATATTATATACCAATTACCACAGACCTCCAAATATTATTATAAATTGATGTTTACTATTAATAGCACATATTTTGAAAACTTTTCTTTAGTTTTATAAATGTAAGTCAGTTTCACAACAGTCTGTCGTTCCTATGGGATTGAGGACTAAAGCAGCTGTCCCCTTGGATAAGGTGTGCACGTTTGCGTGGTGCTGGGTTGGAGAATTGCGCTGAATGAAAATCTTTTCATCAAATTGAGATTTTTCATAAAGTAAAGCCGAGAATTGTGTTTTAAGTCCACAATTGCAGATAAGGATATTATTAAGAGAGTTTCAGTTTCATTGCTATGATTTCTCTTACATATGCTCATGCATGTTTTTGTTTTATCTACTACAATAAATCTGCACAGGCATTTTCAGCCTTTCCTACATTCATTTTTAATAACAATTATATGAAATGCATTGCAACGGATTTACAACAACGAAAGTGATGTCACTGCTTGTATTTGTATCTAATAATGTAAGATCGCTATAATGACTCGGGATATTATTAAAGACTTTAATAAAGAGGCTGCAAAGTTGGACTTGTGATTGAAGATGCTGTATCTGATGTATGGACACACTGCACAACTCATCCAAGCATAATTACTACAGGCAATTATTGAAAGTGAGCCGGGATCAAAATTATAAAATATGTACGTTGATGAACACAGGTAGCAATTCTTTTGGAAAACTGAATGAAAAAAAAAATCCCCTCCTTGAACCGCCACCTTACAGTGGTGGAGGGGTTTGTGTGCCCGAATGATCCGAGGAGCTATGTTGTCGGGGGCTTTACACCCCTGGT
>JAZEWT010000001.1:21451899-21490381 GCA_036362905.1 Mordacia mordax
GAGAATCAAAAACACAACGCAGAACTTTACCATCCGTATCAAAAACACAACGCAGAACTTTACCATCAGAATCAAAAACACAACGCAGAACTTTACCATGAGTATCAAAAACACAACGCAGAACTTTACCATGAGAATCTCCTCCTCGCCACGTGTGCACCCACGTGCGCCGAGTTCACCTGGTGTCTGACATCTAACTGGCCTGGGCGCCGGCCCTCTGTCTCTTGTGTGATCGGCGGCCAGATCGTGGGTGTGAAGAGACGGTGCAGGTTGGCACCGGTTACACGAGCAAAGTAGATTTTACTGGACGGTGAATGTTAAACAGCTGATCAAATCGGCGGGTTTTTTTACTGTTTTGAATGAGGTGCAGAAGAAAATACTTCATTCTGTCTCACAATAACAAATGTTTCACGCATTGGGTCTGTTACATTAAACTACATTGCATATTGTCTTAAACTTGCTTTCTAATTACCAAACTTTTGCTTTGACTGTCATCTATTGATTTTCCATGGATTTTTGTGTTTTAAACCAGCTGCCGCTGAGCAGAGTTAACATTTGTTTTTTACTGTACTGTTTCAATACCTTAAACATTGATGGGGATATTCTATAGAGACCAAAGTTGATATTATGCATCCTGGTGCATTTCTCTGAATTATGATTAGCTGCCATATGCTATGAGAACTACAGTGCATGTGTTACATAAACTGACTCACATTTTCATTTGTTTAGTTCATCACAGTAATAGCATCCACCTATCCATCATTTTACAGCTCAGTCTCTTCAATCTGGCAATTAGGTCATGCCGTAAACAATCCAGCAGCAGGAATGTATGAATGGTTGATTTTTCACTGTCCATCAGAAGATTCAGAATCGATAATCAACATACGTGAGTAAAAAGAGACAAACGCTGTGCACGTCTAATAGAAACATGTGTATCCATCAGCTCTCTCCACCAGAGGTGACACAGCATCCACAATACCACATTTTTTGTTATTGCTTGTTAAACGAACGGTATCCAGGTTGACAGGTTGCTCGATTAACCCCCAGTAGTGGAGGTATGAGAGCAAAATGCCCTTTATGACCTCAACCTCCTTTATACGGAGGTTCTTTGGATCATTATTTGTCTGGAACCTCCCCGAAACCTGTTCACTTTGGGAAACTACTAAACTCCTAGTAACATAATTCAGAGATTATTTCGAACACTCAAACTTCTCCACCATAAAATCTGGCAATGAGCCAAGGGAATCGCTATGCACAATACCACAGACATTTCAAATATGCGTACAAGTTGGCCACCATTTGTAAGGGTGTGATACTGCCATATAATCTGTTAAAATATGTACGCCTCACATGAATGTGATATGTATTTCAAAAACTTAAAAAAATCCGTTAGCTTCTGTGGAAAAAAAAACATTACACATGGGATTTCCTCGTGAGATTTTTGCAACAATCTTAACTGGTTTGTAGTTTTACTGTTGGCATTTCTGTTATCAAAAACAATTATTCTTTAACTGGTAAAGTGGCATCAAGCAACGTCAACATTTACCAACCATATTAATGTTTTTTGAGCAAAGGATATCGTTTCTGCAACTTTGCCTTCAAGCATAAGCCGAACATTTACTACATATTCATGTTACATTCACACTTCACTAACAAGACAATAAATAAAAATATTAGCACACTTTTATTTTAAAAGTTAAATTAAAAAACAAAATATATACCAATTTTGTAATGATGTAGAGTTTGACTGCATAATGCATAACAATTTCCATAAGTTCTTTTTGGATAGCTGTGTTGCATGTTCCTTCTCTTTCGTTTGCGACATTTCGCCTCCTACTTTGGAAGCATTACGAATTTTGAATAAATGACGCCTCCAAAGTGGGGGGCGAAACATCGTGAAAAAAAGCGAAGACACACTCGACACAGCTATTCCGAAAAAACAGCTATGCAGACCAATTCTCAGACCAATTTTAAGAAATATTGTCTGCTTACATAATAAGTTGTATTGTAACGTGTGGAATAAGTACGTTTAAAATATCTATCTCATTATGCACTGAAAAGTAGTGCAAGAGCTTAATTTTTTTGCTCTGCCTAACGAATATTATTGCTTGCTTAAACGTAGCGGCTATTAATGGCTGGGGATTACGTGAACCTATTACACATGACGTACAAATACAAAAAACACTGATTCTTATATGATTTTATGCAAGTATTGTGAGCTTAAATAATCAATGTATCACTAGGCTAGTGTAGCCTGTACAGTAACATTTACGTCTGATGATTGCTGTCGGAACAGTCGCGTCGATCGCTCCCTCTCCCGCGGCTGTCCCGAGAGAGCAGCTTTTCGAGGCAATCAGCATGTATCGAGCCGTGAAAATCTACATAATTACAATATTTAAGTCTGTGAGGTTGTTTATAATTATGCACATACATAAGTCACATTCAGAATGTTCGAGTTTAATTAGGTGCAAAAATATTGTGTTCCTTACATGCCATGAGCAATATTTGAACAAAGCAGATGCGATTTCAGCCTTAATTATAAATATCAGTGCACTATAGCTCTAAGCAATTCGCCAGCATATCAAGTATAATTAGGCATTTCGATGTATAAGCAAGCATATCGATAGGGTAATAAAAGCAAGCAGCCTACTTGACTCTGCTCGTAATGACAGCGTGGCATTAAAAAAAATGTCTCTGAAATCTCCAGTCAACAATATTGAAATGTTAATGCTACCAATGTTTTATTTTATTTTTTTCTATTAAAATCATGTGATATGAGGCAGCATGGTGGCCCAGTGGGTAGCGCTGTCACCTCACAGCAAGAAGGTCCCGGGTTCGAATCTCGGCTCGGGTGCCTTTCTGTGTGGAATTTGCATGTTCTCATGTCCGTGTGGATTTTTGCCGGGCACTCCGGAATTCCTCCCACATTTCAGAAAAAACCTGCTGCTGCATAGGTTAATTGGCTTGCAGGCTAAATTGCCCTCAGTGCCCGGTGAGGGACTGGCGTCCCATCGTGGGTATATCCTTGCCTTGCGCCCTGTGTCTGCCGGGATAGGCTCCGGCTCACCGCGACCCTGTACAGCATTAAGCGGTTCTGACAATGAGATGAGATGAAATCATGTGATATGCAACTCACAGTTATGAAGTCACTGGCCGTGCAGTTCACTCCTCGAAACTTGCAGTCGAGCATCATGTCTTTCAGCTCGTGTCCCGTGCGCTCGTAGAAATCCCGCATGTCAAACCGACCCGGCTTGAAGTTTCTGAAGTCGGCTCGCTCCCGCAGCTGTGCCAGGACGTGGGGATCCATCGATTGTGGATCGGGCACCTCGAGGCGCTCGTTGAGGAGAGCCAGGAACAAGCCAGCGTGATACAGGTCATTGCGCGTTATGCGAGAGTAGCGAAACTCGTTGAGGTTGCAAAACGTGATGGCGGGGAAGTTCATGCGATGGGCGGCCACCTCATCGAGCGCTGTCACGTGTGGGTACTCGAAAAAGTACTGGACACGCTCGGTGCACTCGAGCAGTAGGAGGCCCAGCGAACCCAGGAACGCGAGAGTCCAGATGGCACGACGCACTGACAGGCGCCCAAACACGAAGATGTGGTTGATGCCATGGAGCGTGGAGCTGTTCGCAAACGCCTGCAGGCTGGACGGTGGAAAACTGTCAATGCTGTCCTCCGAGCCAACTTTTAGCTCCATCTCTTAGGGTTACTTTGCACTCTTCTGGTTATTGACGGAAATAGTCGTACACTCTGCCAGCATATGATTTGCAAGTGTCAGGTTAGGGTAAACCTTGAGGAATCGATGCTTGTCTCTTCGTTATCAAGCCTTGTACACAACAACAAAAAACAATTTTGTTAGAATGCATTTCAATCCAAATGCCCCTCCAGCCAGTAGACTATGCGACAGTCATAGATTTTATTTAAGCAAAACTATATTTCAAGTACTTTGCTTTGAAAAGTGGGTTGAATGGGTTTATTTTAATCTGTAGCGGCCACACCATCACAAATGACTGCAAGGCAATCTGAATTATGTATTTTAAAGCAATTTATATTTGTCTATAAATGTAGCACTGAATCATTAAAATCTAGAGTGCATACCAGTCCTTTATCAGTGGGTTCTTTTTGTCTTCATATGCTGTACAGCTGTTTCATTTAGAATTTCATCTCGAAAGGAATCTTTACCCTCAGGCTAAAGTGTTATCTATGTTTAAGTATAAATAATATCTGTGAAGTTTCGTTGTTAAAAATGTTGTTCTATATTGTATTACAAATATATACTCCGTAAGCTCTGAACTGTGCAGAAGGACATATAAATGTCCAATAATTGTTTGCCAGAAGAATAAAACATACATTAACTTATAATTTTCGTGAAATCCCATTGGTGCCATGGAACCACTACCAAAATCAGTTATCCACAGTTATATTGCTAGTAGGCTACTATCCAATCTTCCTGCTAATCAGTCCCATCAGTTACAAAGTTTCTGTTATTGTTCAACGGGGCGTAAAAAACCCAAAATTTTCTAAAATAATGTGTACACTGCATAATCTTATCAAATTCCAAAAGGGCAACACAAATAGTACGGTAATCCCATGAATGGATGCTCAGTCATTCATTCAGTATCAATGCCCGCATAATCATGTGCAGGGTCGGATAGCAGGTGGTGGAGGGGAGGTGCCGAAGTCTATCCCAGCCGAGAGAAGTCACAAGGCAGGTGAATATCCAGAATATGACGCCAGTACACTTTGGGGGCAATTTACTCAGCAAGCCATTTAACCGGAATACCCAGCAAAAAGCCACAAAGGCGCGGGAAGAACAATCAAACGTCACACAGAAATCCGCCCAAGCCGGAAATCGAACCCGGCACCTTCTTCCCGTAAGGCGACAATGCTACCCACTGCGCCATCATGCTGCCCCATTGCTTTGCTGCCAAATTTAATCTTGCCATAAGTTTGTAGCATGCTATATACAGTATTTGTTTAAATTGTGAACCATACTTTTACAGCGTATCACTCACTTGTAGCAATGAGATATACTTTGCGTTTAATTTAACGTACAATATATCTCCTAATTTGTATCCAATACAATGGAACTCTGCTTATTTGCCCGACTATCAAGGAGACAGTTTGGTCACAGTGGCCATGCATTGACACTCCCTGTGATTGTTTAATTTTTGCTACAACTTGACAAAAAAGACAAATCAAAGTACAGTTTAATCTATGGCCATTTTTATGCGATAAAAATGTCAACCTAGTGCAATACCATGGCTGTGCCCATTTCAAGGCTGTGGGGCCATATACTGTACAAGCGTAATTAGTTTTTTTTCATGTAGATGAAATAGTAAAGATGCAGCTCTGCAATTACTTTCCCGTGTGTCGGTCCTCCCTTACACAAGCGGTATTGTCTCCTCGTGGTGACTTCCAGCATTAACACATTTCATACTCTTTACCTATTAGAAGTATCTGAATCTCAGGTGTGATTTCGTGATTTTTCATATGTCTTGCAGCCATCTCGGCCATTGAAAATGGCTTAGACTACGACTTCAGAAGAACCCTCCGTTTTATGCACAAAAGATCATATGGAAGAACACATCTACCAGCATGAACAAAATTATTTTAAGTCACACTAACTGGTGACTATGAAATGGCCAAGGAGAGCATTGTGATGATGTAGGTTTTCACGGCTCAATGCATGATGATTGTTTAGAAAAGCTGCTTTCTCTCGAGAGAGTGTGTGATGATGCACTACAGATACTGCTAGTGTGATTGGTACTTTCACTTCTATGGTATAATCATGCAAATTTACTTATAAGTCTGAACTGCTGAGCTACTCTTCACAGGATAAAAATGTGGCGCCAGTTTCGTCATTGCCTTCTGCGAGCTCGGATTTTTTGTGCGGCCGAGCATAATTATCAACTTTTATTACATTAAAAACAGAGCTATGACTGCGCATGTAAATTGTGTTTTCTTTAACCTTGAATGAGAGTCGACAAGCAATATTTTGTTTCCAGGGAATGAATAATAATAAATGTATTTTTACCCGAAGGGTCACAAAGCGCTTCACGGCACGCCAACAACAACGGCACCAGAACGGAAAGTCAGCAGCAATAACATTTTGTGGGGAGTCTTTTTTAAATAAACATCGTTGCAGAACAACAAATAAAACAATTAGACTTTCAACTATAGTTTTAAAATGTAAAATTATCAGAGTATATTATACATATATTGGTAAAAACTGTTTAATTTAACATTTATCATATAATAATAATAGCATTTGTACAGCGTTCATCACCCAAGGGCCACAAAGCGCTAAAACAGAGCCGCTGAGAGAACGGCACAATGAGATCAGAACGGCAAATCAGCAACAACGTTTTTTTGGAATATTTTATTTTTACAAATCCGAGCTGTGAAGAGAACGGCACGTCAACAACACCAGGACAGCCCAACCGAAAGATGAAATGTAGCAACAAAGTATAGAAGGAAACAAAATAAGTGATTTAAAAAATATAATTCTGATACAAACATGGATGGAATAAATGTTCCTGAGCAGCCGCAGTTCAGAGGATTGCCATCATCCCGTCATAACACCAAGCCACATAAATCAATCTAGAGGGCTGCGCATCCCTGAACAGCAGGGGGAATGGATAAGTGTAACCGTGTGGAGATGGGAATCACAGTGTTCAAGATTGGAGTCTCAATGTTCAAAATAGGAGTAACAGTGTTAGAGATAAGAGTCACGAGTCCTAGCCACAGGACTTGAAAGCCTTACGAAACAAGTGAGTCCTTGAGACGAGATTTGAAGATACCCAAGGACTGAACGAATCTCCACAGGAAGGGCATTCCAAAGTCTGTGAGCAGCACGCGAGAAGGCGCTGTTACTCATCGAATGGAGGTGCGACCTGGGCACATGCAGCAAGCCTCTATTGGAGGATCGAAGTTGTGTTGAGGAGGGTGCCTAAAGTAGTCCACGGATGTATGTTGGAGCAGAGCCAGTGAAATCCTTGTAGGTGAGAAGAAGGATTTTGAATTCATTCTTAAGTATAACTAATAGTTTGTTGAAAGACACCAGTACTGGGATATTTGATCGTAGATGGGTGTGTGAGTGAGGACTCTAGCAGCCGCATTCAGCACACGTTGGAGCTCAGCTAATGCAGGGCACTGCCATAGACAACTATACCCTCCAGTCGCTCAAGTAAGATTGGGTGGTCAACGGTATCAAAGGCAGTGCTCAGGTTCAGGAGGACAAGAATACTTGGCAAGCCTTCATCAGCAGTGACGAGTAGGTCATCAACTACTTTTACCAGAGCAGTTTGAGTAGTATGGCCGAATCTGAACCCAGATTGGAAGGGATCGAGGAAATCATTAAGAACATGTTTCTGGAGTTGTGCGGCTATAGCACGTTCAAGGACCTTAGAGATGAATGGTAGATTTGAGATGGGGTGATAATTATCAGGGATGTTACAATCGAGGCCAGGTTTTTTTAAGCAGAGGGGTAACTGCAGCACATTGTAATAGTGGGGGAACTATACCAAAGTGAAATGAGTTATTTAATAGATCAGTGACAAACGTGGCAAGGGATTTGAAATTTACCTGGATGATCTAGGTTGGGAAATGATTCAGGGAGCAGTTTGTGGGCCGAGAACCAGTAACTAAAAATTTCCAGGAGTTTGAGGTCAAAGAAGGTGGAGGAACATTTATCGAGGTATTGGTTGATGATTGAGGCAGGGTAGAGATACGATGGGCTTCAGTTTTTTTTCTGATCTGCCTGATCTTTATTAGTGAAGGGAGGTGAGGGCAAGTGACTGGTTGGACAAAGGAACTGATTAATGATCGAGAACGGAATCTTGGATTGTCGCAGGTATCAGCCAGAATGCTGGAAAGATGACTGGTACGGCACAGTCAAGTGCCTTACGGTAGTGGATGAGCTGTTCCTTAAAGATTTGACCATGAGCGGTGAGGCCAGAGTCCGCTCAGCCCTGCCTGCAATCGCCTTGAGATCACGGAGTTCAGCAGTGTACCAGGACAGTTACATGTCCTGTCCAAACCAGTTTTTCTTAGTCAATATGTTATCTCGAAGTTTAGTATGTATTGTGATCCACTTTTTTCTTCTTTTTGTTTCTCAATTCTCAGAATGCAACTTTCCGTGCATATTTTATACGTTTTGTGTTTTGATCTATTTTCATTGTGAATGTCTTTGTTTCCAATCTACATGGCTTAGCAGGCAAAGCCCTAGCAAAAATCCAAATATCTAGAGGAGTAGAATTATGAATGTACATTACTACTTTAATGCAATCGTTGATAGCACATGTAAAGTGGTGTTAAAGAACAGCAAAAACAATTACCTCAATCTGGAAAAGACATACCTAACAAGAGCACAGATGTTGAGAGGCATTAATGCTAAACAAAACATTGCATTCACATAACTGTTTCAAGAGTATGTAAAGAATCAAAAGATAATTTAGAGAACACAACCCAAATGTATTTATACACTGCAATAAGAATGACTGAAGACATCACAAGAAGCAATGACATTTTGAAAGTAGCAAAAAGGTTAATGACAAGAAATTGAAGCTTAAATGTAATGGAGTAATTTTGTGTTGATGTCTCTAATGTTAGTTGCAACATGCTTCGTGGCTCTTAACTAAATGCTTGCACAAAAATTAAATACCTTCATCATGAATATGATGCCTCAATCATCTATTAAGACTTTATTGACTGAATGAATTGCATATATGTAAAATCTGCAAAAAGTTAATTGGCATCAGAATCTCAGAATATGCAGAAGCCAACAAACCAAATGATGTAAGTGGGATTTAAGAAAGATTTCTCTACTATCGCCTCGATACAATGAACCAGATGCTGATGTATTACAATACTGTAGGTTCCATGTATAATTATTTTTGGCACTCTACTGCTAAATGGGAGCTAAGTCACCATACTTCATCACGATGATTAGTAAGGAATGGTGAAGGCAAAGCACATGGATGTAGGATACAGAAATTTTTGAAAGTGCAATATAGTACAATGAATTTTTATTCACTGCCCTCTACCACCCATCCCATTGCGCCACAGTCACCTATGTTAACTTAGCATCCATAGTTGTCACCCATCTAAGCACTATCCAGGATTATTGCAGCTTAGCTTCTGAGAACTTAGAAGGTCATACATTTTTGGTGCAATATTCACGAGTTGCATTATTGTACCATATATCATATACTTCACTCGCTGTCACGGGTTTATATGATGTCCAACCTTTGACTTAGTTGCAGGGAATCCTTAATAAAAGGAATAGGTAATAGTTAATAACCGACTACTGTTTCAGGAAGTTTCTCATGAAAGTAACCGAGTCTGCAAAAGCCACTGACAATCTGGCTCAAAAGAAAGCCATATCTGGTGTAGGCCAATCAGTTTGAAGGACAATGCATATGTTTTCAAAGCTTCCTGTTTGCATATTTCGCCACAAGTATGTGTGGTTTTTGCAAACTTGACATTTTGTGAAAGGTGTCTATTTTGGTGATTTAATATCTTAACACCTGTTCAATTGCCAGAAATGGTAAAAACCTTTTCTACTCGTTACATATGTACACTGGCAAAAAGTACCCATAGCATTAACGGAGTCTGACAACATTCTCCACTTATGGGGACATACGGAGAACATTCTGGTATTGGGCAGACTATAACAAATAAAATGGAAACCAAGCCTAAGTCTTCAACAACAACAGCTCACTCCAGATGGGAGATTAGAAACTGGATATGACACAGACAGGCTTGTGCTTTCTTCCAGAGAGTGCGAATAAGTAGAGTAACAGCATTGGCATAGAGACATTGTTGGGTGAGAATGGAGCTGTATCCTAACAGGATTGCACTGTCACGCTGAGACCTCACACCACACCGTCGTGGCATATCACTGTCTAAGGTGTCTCATCGCATGGTGATTATTTATATTGCGTTTTTCAATTGTGACATCTGTGAATCGTGATAGTTGCCTCTAAAAAACTGCACGTCACAGTATACATTTATATAATACACAAACTCATCTCATCTCATCTCATTATCTGAAACCGCTTAATCCTATATAGGGTCACGGTGAAGCCGGAGCCTATCCCGGAAACATAGGGCGTAAGGCAGGAATACACCCGACGACGGGACGCCGGTCCATCGCCGGGCATTGCGGGACAATTTTAGTCTGCGAGCCAATCAACCTATCCAGGAGCATGCTTTTGGACTGTGGGAGGAAACCGGAGTACCCGGCGAAAACCCACGCGGACACGGGGAGAGCATGCAAACTCCACACAGAAAGGCACCCGAGCCGAGAGACTCGAACCCGGGACCTTCTTGCTGTGAGGCGTCAGCGCTAACCACTGCGCCACCGCGCCGCCCTAAATCACAAACTGTTCAGTATAATTGTCTCATCTCATCTCATTGTCTGAAACCGCTTAGTCCTATACAGGGTCACGGTGAAGCCGGCGCCTATCCCGGCAGACACAGGGTGCAAGGCAAGGATATACCGACGATGGGACGCCAGTCCATCGCCGGGCACTGCGGGGCCAGTATAATTGTTTGGAGAAAAAAAAAACCCATTCCTTGAAGATCTAGCAAAAAGAGAAAGTATAACGTAAAATGTACGTACACTTCATAAAATACTAGACTTCATTTACAATATCAACTCAGATATAATTGGTTGTTCAATGAACGCTTAGCCTCTGCATCCCAATACAGATATGCGACTTATTTGTGAATGCAGTACATTGGGTTTTTTTTGGAACACGATGTTTCCAGCCTCGATAGAAGGGAATGCACCCTTACCGTAATTGTTCTTCTCACCATAATGAGTGTAAATTGTCTAAAATTATAATCTGATCAGATCTCATTTTCAAACAAAAACCAAATTCTGCATAACGTTTTAAAAATCAGCATTGACATGAATATGGTAGCAGGCCAAAGCGGTAATAATGGTAATGCTCTGTGTTTGCTTTGATTGAACACACAATTTAAATATTGGGCAGAATTAAGTCTTACCAATTCAAAATAAGTTACTTAAAAAATGCTAACTTATGTCTTACTGATTCAAAATAAGTAACTTAAAAATTTTCAAATATATTGCTAAAACTGTGCAATACTTAAACTAATACGAAATTTAAAACATCAATTTGACAGCGTTATGGAAATTTAGCATAAGCATAGCATTTTATCATGAAGTTTATATTTAAAAGTAGGCAGTACTACAATATGCAGTAATATTGTTAATATATGAAAAGATGTATTATTGGATGACACTGCATTGGCAGAGGTATGCAAGCACAAAAGCAAAGAACCCATCAAACGAACGTAAATAACTGCGCTATGAAGAACGCCGTATCTTGAATCTTTTCCCATAATATTTTTTTTTTAAGGTCACTAAATTATTGGCGAATGTGTAAAGGGAGATGCCTCATTCTATAACTTTAAGGGTATGGTTTGCAAATTATATACAGCCTGCCATTACGCCATCAATTACATACACCATGGAGTCTCATTAGATTATGTTAGAGCAGTGATTATTGTCACCTTGTGGTGTACTGGTGTAGATTTTCACGCTCGGTATATGAGAAATGCGCTCCGTAGCTGTTTTTTCAGGATAGCCGTGTGAAGTGCTTTTTCTCCCTGCTTCGCGACGTTTCGCCACCCACGTTGGAGGCATCCTTAAGCGTTCCAAATATGTTTTTTTTTGCTGAAATATGTTGTGTTGTATATCGACAATGCGTTGAGAGTGTGTTTTCTGATGTTAAAAGTAATGCGGTGACTTGAGTGGAGAGGGTCCTGCGCAGAGAAGACGGACGCAAGTGAAACAATGGACTTCTTTTTACATTGCAAGAAGAACAAGAAAACACACAGCACGCTCTCAATGCCCTGCAGATATATAACATAACACATTTTGAGTGAAACCTCCCGTGTTCGAATCTCTCGGCTCGGGTGCCTTTCTGTGTGGAGTTTGCATGCTCCTGGATAGGTTGATTGGCTCGCAGACTAAAATTGTCCCGCAATGCCCGGCGATGGACTGGCGTCACGTCGTCGGGTGTATTCCTGCCTTACGCCCTGTGTTTCCGGGATAGGCTCCGGCTCACCGTGACCCTATATAGGAATAAGCGGTTTCAGATAATGAGATGAGATGAGAGATTTTGAGTGAAACCATTGGGAAAGGCTAGGGAAGCCTTTGTTGTCTGCAAACTCTGCTCGTGCATTTCTCTCTCATTGACCACGTTTATATCTCATTCATATATTACGCTCGTTGGACAATCTATTTACCCTTCCCTGTCACGTGAACACCAGCCTTTCTCCTCTGCATCACGAGGACATTAAGCATGCCTGAAATTAAACTGTACAGGAGATATTTTTTTTTTAAGTGTCAACAAAGTTTAAATTATTAGTACATAAATGTTTATTATTATTACAGTAGAAACAAATACCCAGTGAGCTTGAAAGCTCTTTGCGGGATTCCTGCGACACAACAAACACGCGAGTTGCAAACATAAATAAATCTAAATATCCAAATAATAAATTAACCAAAATAAAAAAACAAGAAAAAAATATTTACACAGAGTGTTGCACATAATTAACAAAGTAAATGAAAACACAGTTAAACATTGCAATGGATGGAACATTTAAACGTACCGTATTGCAAATTGAGAGGGAAGAAATGCAAGAATTCCAACATTTCAAACCCCATTCACAATTTGCAATCACAGCTAGGCAGAAATTCTAATTCTGATTGGGATCTACAGTTGCTGATCGCAGATAGTCACTGTAGCTTTAAGCTCAAGGCAATGTTGTTGCTAAAACGTGGGGCAGCAGGCACAAAAGCTTTATCCCCATATCTTGATGTGAACCTAGAAGCATTTAGCAGAAAGTACTTTCAAAAAAAGTGCTGACTTGTTAAGTTAAACCTTAAGTATGAAAAGGGCCCAATAAATTCTTCTACAATTTTTGTGTGAAAATCTAGAACTAATGTACATTTCACAACGGTGGGATTTACACGGGACATCCCGTGACATCCCGTATGAAAGACAAGAATGAAATAGTGGGTCAAATTAATGAATGCGGTATTGTATGCGGGCGGAGCGGTGGCCCAGTGGTTAGCGCTGACGCCTCACAGCAAGAAGGTCCCGGGTTCGAATCTCTCGGCTCGGGTGCCTTTCTGTGTGGAGTTTGCATGCTCTCCCCGTGTCCGCGTGGGTTTTCGCCGGGTACTCCGGTTTCCTCCCACAGTCCAAAAGCATGCTCCTAGATAGGTTGATTGGCTCGCAGACTAAAATTGTCCCGCAATGCCCGGCGATGGACTGGCGTCCCGTCGTCGGGTGTATTCCTGCCTTACGCCATGTGTTTCCGGGATAGGCTCCGGCTCACCGTGACCCTATATAGGATTAAGTGGTTTCAGATAATGAGATGAGATGAGACTTAAGTCCTCTAATTTATTGCTGCTGTTTGACTTTCAGTTGAACTGTTCTGATGTTGTTGGCGTGCCATTCTCTCTGCAGCTCTATGCAGCGCTTTGTAACCCTCGGGTGAAAAGCGCTTTTTAAATGCAATTATTATTATTATCATTGATAGCTCAAAGAAGTCACTTTAAAAAATCTATACTGTTATAGTACTTGATTCTGTCTATCCAACCCCCAAGCAACTGTTGTCTACTGAAAGATGATAAGTTATGATGCTTCTTGATTCATATATAATGATGTTGATTCAATTTAAATGCAAATGTAGATTTTAAGCGACAGCGCTACCCACCGGGCCACAGTGGCACCCAGTTTAAAATATTGCTCGTTTCAATTAGTGAAAGGTGCGAAATGTGTGTGCTGGTAGGGGTACACAGAAAATTGATAGGTCTGGTTGTTATGCAACAAGGAAACAGTTGGGAACCACCACTCTTAAGCCTGCACATTAGGTCTATTTCCTTCACTAGAGGTAATGTTTGCATGTGATGTGAATATTGTGGTCGACGGAATTGTTTTTTGATCCAATGAAGCACTGTACATGTAATTACCAACATGTTAACACACACATAACAGCGAATATACTTAATTTATTATTATCATGCGGGCGGCACGGTGGCCCAGTGGTTAACGCTGTCGCCTCACAGCAAGAAGGTGCCGGGTTCGAATCTCTCGGCTCGGGTGCCTTTCTGTTTGGAGTTTGCATGCTCTCCCCGTGTCCGTGTGGGTTTTCGCCGGGCACTCCGGTTTCCTCCCACAGTCCAAAAGCATGCTGCTGCATAGCTTAATTGGCTCGCAGGCTAAAAATTGCCCCGCAGTGCCCGGCGATGGACTGGCGTCCCATCGTGGGTGTATCCCTGCCTTGCGCCCTGTGTCTGCCGGGATAGGCTCCGGCTCACCGTGACACTGTATAGGACTAAGCGGTTTCAGACAATGAGATGGGAGATTATTATCATAATCATCCTGCAGAAGCTGCAGAGAAGACGGATTGACCTTCGACTATCCCAAGATGAATGTGAGCTACAGATAAAAAACAGGCAGCGGTTTCAAAAAAGGAGGGCGCAAGAATCTAGTGCTGAAGATGCAACGTGTAAGGTATACACCTTAGCTATTCTTTCGGGATAGCTATGTCGAGTGCTCCCCCTCCTTTACAACGTTTCATCTCTCACGTCGGAGGCATCCTGAGGCATACCCAAAGACCAGCATTGGAAAGTACTCATCATGCATCGAGCCGTAAAAACCTACTGAACCGGTGTGATGTCATCAGCGGTGACGCAAGGCTTATTGCCGTTCCGCAAATCACACGTTTTACGAATACTTTTTGAGTGCTTTGTGTAACCAGTGTTAACGGATGAGATGAGTTGCACGTACATATGCCGCATATATTAATGTTCATTGGGGAATGATGCGGTTGTATTAGCATTATGCACGTGTAGCCGGCGCCAGCCTGCACCGTCTCTCTCTGCATGCGAAGCGCGAGGAGGGATTGAACAAAAACACAACGCAGAACTTTACCATCCGAATCTCCTCCTTGCCTCGTGTGCACTCGCGTGCGCCGAGTTCACCTGGTTATCTGACATCTAACCGGCCTGGGTGCCGGCCTGCAGTCTCTCGTGCGATCGGCGGCCAGATCGTGGGTGTAGAGAGAGACGGTGCAGGTTGGCACCGGCTACATTGGTGCCGTGACTCGTTCTTTTTGTGTGCTGACCATTTTCAATTGGTCACCGAGAGTTTTCTGCACAGGTAGAGCGAGATATATTTTCAATGCGTACATACACACGCGTCACTTAGATTTTTGTTTGTTAATGCTTCAAGTTTCGTTTTTATTTTGAGTATAATTATAGTTTTTTGTCCGTTTTTTTTTGTTCTGCCCGGAGTGATGGCGGATGAGCAGATGGAAGCGCAGATTCTATCACCCATCCAGTCCAAGGGTAGGGTGGATTTGGTGTCGGGAGACACAGAGAGACGTATGTGTGTGTGTAGGGAAACACGGAGAGACGTACACGTCTGTGTAAGAAGACACATAGACACGTACAAATGTGTGCAGGTAGACATAGAAATGCACGTATGTGTGTAGGGAGACAGAGACTTCGCGCTTGTGTAGGGAGACACAGAGAGACGTACGTGCGTTTGTAGGGAGATACAGAGACACGTACAGGTGTGGGTAGGGAGACAGACACGTATTTGTGTGTATAGGGAGACACAGAGCGATGTATGTGTGTGTGTAGGGAGACACAGAGAGACGTCCATGCTTGTGTAGCGAGACACAGAGACATGTACAGGTGTGTGTGTTGGATGATGCAGAGACAAGTACACGTTTGTCTGGGGAGACACAGAGAGACATGCGTGCGTGTGTAGGGATATACAAACAGACGTCCGTGCTTGCGTAGCGAGACACAGACACACGTACATGTGTGTGTAATGAGACAGAGACACGTACTCGCGTGTGTAGGGAAACACATAGCGACGTATGTGTGTGTGCTGGGATATACAGAGAGACGTCCGTACTTGTGTAGCGAGACACAGACACACGTATACATGTGTGTCAGGAGACACAGAGGGGCGTACGTGCATGTCCAGGGAGACCCAGAGACACGTACAAGTGTGTGTGTTGGAAGACACACAGACACGTACACGTGTGTGTCGGGAGACACGGAGAGACATACGTGTATGTGTAGGCATATACAAAGAGACGTCCGTGCTTGTGTAGCGAGACACAGGGACACGTACATGTGTGTTTAGGGAGACACAGAGACACATATTCGTGTGTGTAGGGAGACACGGAAAAATGTACGTGCGTAGATAGGGAAACACAGAGACACATACGCGTGTGTTTATGGAGACATAGAGAGACGTACGTGTGTGTGTAGGGAGAAACAGAGACACAAACACGTGTGTGTAGATAGACACAGAAAGACGTATGTGTTTGTGTAGTGAGATACAGAAAGATGTACATGCATGTGTAAGTAGACACTGAGACACGTACACGTGTGTGTAGAGAGACAGAGAGATGTACGTGTGTGTGTGTTGGGAGACACAGAGAGACATACGTGGAAGTGCAGGGAGACACAGAGACACGTATGTGTGTGTATGGAGACAGAGAGAGACGTACACGTGTGTGTAGGTAGACACCGAGAGACATGCGTGTGTGGGTAGAAAAGTACAGATGTCCGTGACTCCCATCTCGAACACTGTGATTCCCATCTCTAATACGTTGACTTATCCATTCCTACTGCCATTCAGGGATGTGCAGCTCTCCAGGTCAATGGCCTGCTGAGTAAATTACACCAGGGGAGGTACCCAGAGACGTGTAGGTGTCGCATCCTGGGTATGTCCCTTCCTTGTGCCCCTTGTCTCCAGAGGTTGGCTTCGGTCCCTGTTCGATATGATCACTGACACATGTGCGCCTCTAAAGAGCTTGAATCATTTCCTTGTAACCCCAGCACTTTGGCTATTTTACATGAGCTGATACTGTGATGCCTTCGTTACACCCATCGGGTTGCCGGCAACAAAAATCCCATTAATCTGCCTGCAGTTGAATTCCCTACCTTCATCCCCATACTAAGATCTACATATCGACTACCAAAGAAACAACAAGTTAGACCATTTGCAGATAGACGTGGCTTGATAAAAATACTGCTAGTTGGTGCCACTCTTCCTGCTCCCGCATTGTCCGCACCTGAAACCCACTTTGCCCTGCTCAATGTGCACTCTTTGAACACCAAAACAGCCTCACTCATAGCTGATCTCGGACAACAGTTGGACCTACTATGCTAAACAGAGACCTGGCATCATCAAGATGATTTTCTCACATTGAATCAGGCTCCGGCGGCACGGTGGCCCAGTGGTTAGCGCTGTCGCCTCACAGCAAGAAGGTCCCGGGTTCGAATCTCTCGGCTCGGGTGCCTTTCTGTGTGGAGTTTGCATGCTCTCCCCGTGTCCGCGTGGGTTTTCGCCGGGTACTCCGGTTTCCTCCCACAGTCCAAAAGCATGCTCCTGGATAGGTTAATTGGCTCGCAGACTAAAATTGTCCCGCAATGCCCGGCGATGGACTGGCGTCCCGTCGTCGGGTGGATTCCTGCCTTACGCCCTGTGTTTCCGGGATAGGCTCTGGCTCACCGTGACCCTATATAGGATTAAGCGGTTTCAGATAATGAGATGAGATGAGAGAATCAGGCCCGAACGCGAGACTTTGCATTCCATCAGAAGGCTTGTTCAAATGGCCGTGGTGGCGGCCTAGTAGTCTCCACCATGTGTCTGCTGATATGTAACTGATTCCATCGCTGACCTTCAATTCATTCGAGCAGATGCTTCTGGATTGGAGGTCGGCTCAACCTGTGAAGTTGGCGCTGCTCTACTGCCCACCTGGAGCATCCTCTTCTTTTGTCAATGAACTGTCTGAGCTCCTTTCTAAAATGTACTCCAGTTCTGAAAGTATCCTGATTCTTGGCGATTTCAACATCCATGTTGACTCTCTAACGAGCCCTTGTGCAAAAGATCTCATGGCAACTCTGATCTCACTTGGCTTCACTCAACATGTGACATCAGCCACTCACAAATGCGGCCATACTCTCGATTTGATTTATTCATGGGGTTTGCTGATGGTAACCAACCTGTCGATCGCTGATCCAGGTCTGTATGATTACTCACTCCACTGTGCTGTTTGATCTTCAAGTACCACATCCAATTTACATCACCAAGCGCAAAATCCAATTTCGAAATTTTAACGCCCTCACTCTAGACATATTCAACGCAATAATCAAGAGTACTGCACTCGCTTCCTCGGCTCACTCTGCCTCTGATGCGACAGCAGAAACTTACAACAACATGCTATCAAGAATACGGTATGATTTGGCCCCGTTAAAATCACGCGATGTTTCAGGTGGAAAACCATCCCCCTGGTATACTGCTGAACTCCGGGATCGCAAGGTGAATGCAGCTCCTCTACTACCAGAAGGCACCTGACTCTGCCTGTACTAGACGTCATTCCAGCATTCTGGCTTATACGTACGACAAGCCCAAGATTATTTTCTCGACCATTAATCAGCTCCTTCGTCCAACCAGTCACTCGCCCTCACCTCCATTTTCTAATAAACATCAGGCAGATCAATTGATTTAGTTTTTCTCAGAAAAAAACTGAAGCCCACCGTATCTTTACTGTGGCCTTCAGCCTAAACCACCAAAAATACCTCAATAAATGTTCCTCCACCTCCTTTGACCTGAAAACTCCTGGAATTTTGCGAATGAACAGAATCCAAGGTCTCTTCTTTAATTACCAGATTTCGGCCCACAAACTGCTCCCTAGATCCCTTCCCATATAAAATCATCCGATAAAATTTCAAATCCCTTGCCACAGTAGTCACTAATCTCTTTAATAACTCACGTCACTCTGTATCATTCTCCCACTATTCAAATGTGCTTTAAAAAACCTGGCCTCGATTGCAACATCGCTGATAATTATTGCCCCATCTCAAATCTACCATTCCTCTTTAAGGTCCTTAAACATGCCGAAGCCGCACTCCAGAAACAAGTTCTTCTCGATCCCTTCCAACCTGGGTTGAGATTCGACCATAATACTAAACCTGCTCTAGTAAAAGTAGTTGATGACCTACTCGTCACTGCCGATGAAAGCTAGCCAAGTATTCTGGTCCTCCTGGACTTCAGCGCTGCCTTTGATACCATTGAACACCCGACCTTATTTGAACAACTGGAGGATATAGGGGTCTCTGGCTATGCCCGCATTGGCTGAGCTCCGACCGGAAGACGTTTGTCAGCCTCGGAGGACAAAACTCAGAAATAGATTCTGTTTTGTCTGGAGTTCCTCAGGGTTCCGTTCTCAGCCCACTCCTCTTCAGCATCTACAAATAGGCTGAACATATCCAATTGATGCTTGACGACTAGACCATTGAAGTTGCTAAGGCATTTCGGAGTCTAGGTGAGGTTGATTCCTCACTCACTATTTCCATCTCAGAAATATAGCCAAACTGTGCAACATCCTGTCACCCGCTGATGCTGAGAAGCTAATACACATCTTCATCGCCTCACGAACCGATTACTGAAATGCACTCCTCCCTGGCACCCCTGCATACCTGATCAATCGGCTCCAATGTGTGCAGAATGCAGCTGCTCGAGTCCTGACTCGCACACCCATCCATGATCACATATCCCCAGTACTGATGACCCTCCACTGGCTACCAGTTAAATACAGGATTGAATTAAAGATCCTCCTTCCCACCTATAAGACTCTCATTGGCGCTGCTCCACCATACATCAATGACCCACTTCAGGCACCCTCCTCAACACAACTTCGTTCCTCCAATACGGCCTTGCTGCATGTGCCCAGATCACACCTCCATTGGATGGGTGGCAGAGCCTTCTCGAGCGTGGCTGCTGAACTTCTCCTGCTCGAGAACATTTATTCCCTCCTTGTTTGTTGAAGAGTAATTTTTTTCTCCGCTTACCTTCTGTTCTATAATTTATTGCAACCATTTGACTTTCAGTTGAACTGTTCTAATGTTGTTGTTGACATGCCGTTTTCTCCACAGCTCGGATTTGTAAATTAAAGTAAACCCCCAAAAATACGTTATTGTTGCTGATTTTGCGTTCTTATGTCGTTGTTGTTGACATGTCGTTCTCTCCGCAGCTCTGTGCAGCGCTTTGTGACCCTCGGGTTAAAAACGCCCTATAAATGCAATTATTATTACTATTACATCAGACGTGTATTTTTACAGCACAAAATACCCAGTGAGCTTGCAAGCTCGGGGTGCAGAATTCCTGCGATACAACAAATGTGGGAACCAATGCAGACAAAATAGAACCAATATAAAAAATACAATACGGTTTTTCACAAAACAGAGTGAATGGATATTTTTCATTTCTTGTAACTTATGCCAACGATAATGAAAGGAACGTTCCCGAGAAACTGTCTCCTTGATAGATGGAGCAATGAGATCAGCTCACATGCCGGTGCTGGGTACATGGAGGCATTTTGAGAGGTGGCAGCAGTTTTGGAGAGAAAGCCTTTATCAGGCAGTGGATTGATCAAAGCTGATTATCATTTGATGAATGCCACAGATATTAATATACCTACAATCCATATGCTTACAGTGCATATTTATATATTTGCTGAAGATGAAGTGGAGATGGATATATAGCACGTTATGTTATTGTTGATAATAGAAATAAAAGATAACACCTTTTTAATACATTTCCTTTGATTGCATTCGGGTCTGAACAATTTTGTATAATTTTTGAGTGAGCACTTTTTCCGACTGTATCTGGATGTTGGAAATTTACACGTGTTACATCAGTAACTGAAATCTCTGTTTTTTTGGCCCAATAAACGTTTTAGGTATACTTTACGTTGTAAAATAACAGTAATATCTAATTTAGTGTGACCATTACTTTCTAAAAGAGATTGTCACCTTATCGTTATGTAACCCCTTATCGACATGACCCTGCCCTAATGTGTAATGTGCCTGACGCAATCGCAGTCGAAAATAGACATGTTTCACTTTATTTGAGAGGATCGACCAGCTGTATGTCAGGATTCCCAGACATTATCCACCAGCCACCAGTTAACCCAAGCAGATAAACTTCTCGGATGATAAATAGAGATCATGTTTTCAGATCCATATTATCCCTGACGACAGAATGTATATATATATAGATTTTAATGCTATGGGTCTCGTGTATATTAATTTGAATCTTATATATTTTCCATAACAAACCTTTCAGATGTGTCCTGCCAAAACCGACTCACATATTTTTATACTTCAAATTACGTCCTTAACTCCTTAAACTGCATATATTCTTTAATCTGCGTTTTTCAATTCCTGTCTCAGTATATTCAAAGCGTGTATCTTTCCATGCTTTTTCGTGCAATTTTAAGCTTTTGCTCCATCCTCTTCAATGGTGTCCATGTTTATGATCCATATATTATTGCAGATAATACACACGGAATAAAAACATTCCCCTGCGGACACATTCTTATTTTTATTTCATTACTTATTTCAGCTCAACCTCTTTTCACCTGCATTTTTATGTTTCATCACTTTCATGTCTAAAAATGGTACGTGGGCATGAGCAGAACACATTGCCCTGAGTTATTATGGACAACGGAGGAAAATAATTTCCAAGATAACTACTTAGTGATAGCCAAAGCAGGGAAAGAGGCCAAGAGGACGTCTGCGACAGAGATTGAGCAATGAGATTGACTTGTGTGCAAGTGCTGGGTGGATCGTTGCAATGAAACAATTAAAAGTTGGTGGTGACTTGGAGAGGTCTTTGTTCAACAGTGAATTAATCATGGTATATGATGACTCATACAGTGGTGCGAAAAAGTTCGTGAACCCTGTAGAATTTGGTCTATTTCTGCATAAATTTGATGTTAAATGTGATGGAATATCAATTTTTGTCCTAAGTATGGATGCAGAGAAACTGATTAAAGAGTTAGCAAAGCAAAAAAAATCTGCTTTTTAATTTACTCATTTAGCAATATAATACGATATTTTATGTATTTGCCGACAAAAGTATGTGAACCTTTCCATTCAATAACTGGTGACACCCCCTTGAGCAGCAATAACGTCAACCAAACGTTTCTTGTAACTGTTGATTGGTCCTGCACATTGGCTCAGAGGAATTTTGTCCTATTCGTCCTTATAGAACTGCTTTACCGCAGAGATATTTCTGGGTTTTCTTGCATGAACTGCTCGCTTCAGGTTCTGCCACAACATTGCAACTGGGTTATGGTCTTTCTATACCAATGAGCACCAATGATCATCGGCAACTTTTTATGAGGTCTTCAGAAATCTCTTTTGATTAGCGGCCCAAACTCACTCTTGATTGTCATCCCCATTCATTGATATAACTGGCCTCTAATTACCTCCATAATTGAGCTGAATAACCTAGATGTTCACACACGTTTTCTGGGACACAAATTGAATGTTGGCTCATTTTGCTCAATAAGAAAATGAAAAAGTAGATGTTGTTTTGTGCTGTGCATGTCATTAGTTCTTCTTTATCATAATAATTATCAGGACTTCGATGAAAATTTGATCACAGTTTAGGTCACTGCTAAATGAAGATTTGATCACATTTCAGGTCAAATATATGCAGAATACTGAAAATTATAAAGGGTTCATAAACTTTTTATCACCACTGGACATATGTTTATATTAATCATGATTGGCAAGTTGTATTTACAGATACGTTTTAGGACCATTATCAGCATGTCTGTAGCAAAAGTATCTGGGATTTACCGAATCGCGCTAGATCTTGAAATATCATCCGGTTTATGCCTGGATAATGTTTGAATGGGTAATGACCAGGCTGCTTCAGAGTTACACTGTCAGGAGAAGACAAGACAGAAAAATCCGTTACTGTACTGTACTATGCTCTAACGTCTGTGCATCTCACCTTCACGAACTGGCACTTACCACCGTGGTGAAGTATAGTCCAATTAGCGCTGATGACCTGCACGGCACGGCCCTAATTTAACAGTGAATTAATAAAAGGACTACACATATACATGATCGCACAACATTTAACGGTCTATTCATTATCATAAAGCCATCTGTCAAAATTCAACATCTCTTTGCTTATGTGAAAAGTAGTGGCACTCACTATTATAACTGTCATAAACGTTAACAATGTAAATGTTCTTTTACAATTGAATTCATGCCTAAGAATAACAGCCTTCACCTCTCAGTTACAAGTACATTATGTGTCTGAAATGGTTTTTATTAAAATGTTAAAACATTCTCTATTAGGATAAGTGAACAATGTTACAGAGATAAGTTTGTGCTAAATATCTATAAGGAAAATACTCTACAAGAGTAATATTACATTAAAGAGGCATTATTCTATTTGCAGGGTGGCACGGTGGCCCAGTGGCCCAGTGGGTAGTCGCCTCACAGCAAGATTCCTGGGTTCGAATCTCGGCTCAGGTGACATTCTATGTGAAGTTTGCATGTTCTCCCTATCCGCGTGGGGTTTTGCCGAGCACTCCAGTCGCCTACCACAGTCAAAAAACATGCTGCTGTATAGATTTAACTGGCTTGCAGACTAAATTGCCCTCAGTGCCCGGTGATGGACTGGCGTCCTATAGTGGGTGTATATCCCTCCCTTGCACCCTGTGCCGAGGCTCTGGCTCACCACGACCCTGTACAGGACTAAGCGGTTTCTGACAATGAGATGAGATGAGAGTCTATTTGCATTTTTATATACGTCTCACTTCAACATTTTTTGTAAGTTTTTAAACAAACCCACATATATCGAAATTAGATTATTTTTCAAATTGATGCAATGAGTTACTGCCCAAATTGGGCATTTAATTGACTGCATAAGGGTGAGACATCATTAAAATTAGCAAACAAATTAACTGGATGATACCAATGACATAACACCCTAATTTTATCAATCATGCATTGTCAAATTCACACATATAACTAAAAATTCATAGTTTTAATTAATCTGTCATTTTTATTCGCTGTGAAATTCATAAACAGTTCAGTATTCGAAAATAACCTATTGCATGATACCCTTTATGGCACTGAAGAGTATTGCTACAATATATAGAGGCTCTCATTTATAGGTTACTAAAACTGAACACATCTTTGAATTAATATGCGTACAGTGAATACACATTGACAAACGTATCTTTCTCCCCTGTAGTTGATTATAAGACTATCACTCAGCTGCAGCAGAAAATGTCACTCAAATGCAAAGCCCAGAATATTTTATTTTAAGCATTTATTGTTGTGAATTCCTCCTCTTAATCCATATTTCCATTACCAAGCGAAATGCATCGGTGCTCTTGGAGATTAAGTCCCTTTTACTGTAATTTGGAATGGCTCATCAAAACACACATTTTCTTCAAGGCCCAAGAGGGGCCTTGATTTATTTGGCTTTGTTTCATGCATTTCTATAAATATTCTGCTCATACTCTAGACATAAACCAATTTTATGAAGCTCTACATAATCAATATTTTCTATATGTATACCAATAGCATGTTAATGAATTACACTGACAGTTTGCCAGTTCCTAGTAACTTTTTCATCAAATATTACATTTAATGTAACTTACAAATTAAACTGAAACTGTTATTTCCTAAATGCAATCACAACAGAGAAATGCATATATCTGGAAGCCAGGTTTAGCAACACTGAAAGTATTGCCATAGCAATATTATATATAATCAATCCTGCATTGCAAATACACATTTTGCACACAAAACGTTAACAAAAGATATAATAAACTTTCGTTTGGATACATTCATAGCCCCTTTCAGTTGGTTTCCATTGGCATTGCAAAATAAATATCAGATCTGACTGCGATCAATACAAGTTTCCTTTTGGGAATAGTGAGATTAAATTTTCATGGAGGCTTGTAATTTCAGACAACATATATTATTTATTCAGGTTAGTCTCTACACAATTACATACAAATGGCCCGTGTTTAATGAACGTGATACAGTTTGGAATTCACACCTATAGCAGGTTCTATCACCGGATATCAACAGACCTGCGAATCCTCATTGTCAGAACTGTGATTTTAATTAACATTTAATACGATTGACGTTTCATGTTTCAAATCAGCGAAAAGATGTCGCCACAGTTGTATTAATCGGTAAATGACATGTCATGTCCAGTGTGTCATCTCGTTGATAATAAATAGCAATTTTATGAGTGTGATCTCCAGCAGAGAGATGACCAACTCAGCATTACATAACGCTCAATTCAGGAGTTCATAGCACCATGAGTATCAGCTTTTTCAGGAGTTCTGTAGATTAAATCATATCATGTCCCAGGTCTCCCTTGTAATAAACTAAAATAATTTTTAAAAACTGCACATTACTTGGTTATAAACATTATGCCATGTTCTAATGTCGGTTTTCACAGTCTGATGCATGATGATTGCTTTCCAAGCAGTTCTTTCGGAAAAGCTGTATCGAGTGATCCCCCTCTGTCCTTTATAACACTTTGCTTCCCCACATTGCAGGCATATTGAGGTGTACTGAGACTGAGACGCTCAGAACACCTACGGATGCCTCCAACGTTGGAGGCAAAATGTCGTGAAAAAGAAAGGTGGAGCACTCGACATGGCTATCCTGAAAGAACAGCTTTGGAAATTAAGCATCATTGTACCATGTTCTTAACATTACAAAACGCTCCAGAAAGTAATATTGATATCAATGTTTTGTATCTTAATTCAATTGTGCAGTACATACCTATGCTCTGCACAGAGCACAGCATAGTAAATGTACTTTATTTTCTCCGTATGCTAATAAGCGATTTAAAATGTCGATACCATGGAAGGTGACCTCGAAAAAGATGTGATTCAAATGATTTACTGTCATAAGAAACCCAATAAGTGTTAATTACTGATCATTCCACCATGACCTTTATATAAACCCCATATTAGCTAACGACAGGAGGATACAAGTAAATTTGAAAGAAGGAAAATAGCTTATGAAGCACAACTTGCTATTCACTGTGCCTCCTGTTCATTTTACACATCTTCAAGTGCTCAACATTTGTAATGCCCAAAATGCAAAATGGCCAGCAAATTTGCTCATTTGGGATTATATATAGCACTCGTCACCCTCTACTGCGAATCAAAAAACTTAACAGAAACGTTAGCCTCTTAGTGAGGCTTTTCTGGGTAAATAATAATAATAATAATGATGATGTCATAAATTTATTTAATATTTTTACAAAGTGCAAGCATAGCAAATTTTGCTGCATTTCTTTCATATTTTTTTTTTAAACCACTCACCAAATTACGTTTCTAATCGATACTTTCTGAAAGTGCAAACAATAATGCTATCGTTATTATCCAATGAAGAACCAATACGTTAATTGATGTCAGTGGTCAGCATGATTAAATTAATCGGCAAAAAAATATTTTCCGTCATTGTTTCATGTGCAAGTCAAACTGTGGGTAAATTGCGTGGCACGGGTGTCTAAGTACGTCTCAATATCATAATTATGCAGACAAATAAAAACATTGAGACAATTTCGCGGGTACTTTCTGTAAACTGAGGGTGGAACGATGAAGACTTCCAAGATGTATGCACTGTAAGGAGATAGGGTGGGCCAAATTCCAATCGGTACTGCAGGTTTGATTAAAGCCCGACCTCGTGTCATATTGGTGGATGAGGATGAACCTCACAGTTGACACAATAAGAGAGCAAAGCATTACCAAAATATGTTTGACCGGCTATATTAAAGTGCGTGTTTAAACGCCTACATAGCTTAATAATTCTGTCTCTATCGCATATTGTGGTTCCAGTTCATTCTGTTCGGGTGATAATTTAGAAATCATCAATTATCAATTTCTGTTTTGTTTCCTTTAGGATCCCAACGCTTGTTATAATAAGTCTGTAATATTATGTAGATGTACAGAAAAATGATGCACATACTCAAAAGGAATACATTCCTTTTCCATGTTTAGCAGAGAATGTTCCTAATGGCAAGTAACCATGGCCCTTCACAGCGCAATATGTAAAAAGAAAAAACTCCTAGATGAAATTAAATAACTTTAGACATTATCAAAGAAGTGAGACCAACATTTGAAAAAAAATTAACAGAACTATTTCCTAAATGTTTATGTCAAATGAAATGCTTTTGCTGTGAAATGAATCATTGATCATTCTAGTCAACAGGAGGAATACATGTCTAATTTAAATAATACAATATAAATTACCCTCCTTTCAAATAATTTGATCACATAGATATTTCGAGAAACAGAGAGTGGACAAAATATAGGTGAATAAACCAAGATGGATTTGGAAAAGATGCTTCTACCATAGACCACACATTTTGCATTATATTCTGGAAAGGATTTCTAAATGTGAAATACCGTTATGCCTGGATTTTATCTGCTATGAAAAGATGCAGTCCTCAAAGCTATTTAAAAGTAAAGCCACCATTTCAACAAATTAGAAATTATTAAATCAAATAAAAATAATGATGATTAACTACACTGAAACTGCATGGACAAGTAACAAGAATATTCGTCAGGCTCTACTTACCAAGGTGGCAGATTTCACCAAGACCATTCCCAATAAACATTTGGAAAGATTTTTTTAAAAACGTTTATAAACAGAGACATAAACATGACCGGAAAAAATATGAATCAACACAGATTTACTGATAACGTAGCAACTCACTGATATGAGCTAAAAAAATAACAAGAACCTACCATCAAGTTGCAGAATTGGTCTAAACATAAACATGAGTGAAGCAAAATAATGCACAATAGCAGCATTTGATGGAGGAACGCACTGGAAAACACAACATAATTTATACGTTAGTAAATTATTTTTTAAATACCAAGATTACTATTGAGCAAGGGCCGCGCGGTGGCCCAGTGGTTAGCGCTGACGCCTCACAGCAAGAAGGTCCCGGGTTCGAATCTCTCGGCTCGGGTGCCTTTCTGTGTGGAGTTTGCATGCTCTCCCCGTGTCCGCGTGGGTTTTCGCCGGGTATTCCGGTTTCCTCCCACAGTCCAAAAGCATGCTCCTGGATAGGTTGATTGGCTCGCAGACTAAAATTGTCCCGCAATGCCCGGCGATGGACTGCCGTCCCGTCGTCGGGTGTATTCCTGCCTTACGCCCTGTGTTTCCGGGATAGGCTCCGGCTCACCGTGACCCTATATAGGATTAAGCGGTTTCAGATAATGAGATGAGATAATAAGATGAGATAATGAGATGAGATAATGAGATGAGATAATGAGATGAGGAGACTATTGAGCAATGAAGAGACAAGTAAGGTTATGATGACGGGGTGCTTTTGGAAAGGGTGATTTCATGTTGAAACAAAATATACAAATGTACCCATGAATAACGTTTGAAGTTGGTGCATATTGACTGCTACAGTATGGATCAGAAACAATAGCACAATGACAATTTTTTTTTACAAAAACAGGAATCAATTGTAGATACAGCAGAGGTGAAAGTAAGCCGGCACGGTGTGCTTGAGTGAACATAGCTATAGCAATCATTACAGTAGAGGTGGAAAGAAGGGTTGTGATACAACTGTACCAGCAAAAAAATGAAGCTACTTTCACTCTTGGATTTACACTGAGAGAAGTAAAATACAATTCATGAATTACAGAAAAAAATTACTAATTAGAAACAGCATAATGATATATTGCTAAAAGGAAAGATGGTGGGATGGATAACAATGCTGATGGCATGGCAACCAGGAGACGGAAACAGCTTAGAGGAAGGCCTGAAAGTTCGCCTGAGGAGTTCAGCTCCCGTGCAAGGGTGAGATGAATGGTGGCACTGCGATAGCGAAGCCATCATTGAAAATTGGACAAATCATGGCTGACAATGATGACGAAACAGCTGCTTTACACGACTTAAAACCTACTTGAATATAAGTTTTTAAAAATGTGATTTTGAAACGCCAGCCCTTGCCATAAACCACACCAAAATAAGAGCTACATGCCTGAATGTTGGCTATTTAGATCCATTACATGCAAGGGTATGCAGGTTTACAGCATACAGTATATATCAGGCCCAAGAGGAATTTTGAGGGGACACAATACCATAAAGAAATATCAACCAATATGATCGAAACGTTTCCTTTTAACTAATAGAATGTATCCAAATATGCAATTACCTTGTATCTGAGGACCTGCAATTTCACTGAAATGAAGTGAATGTATTTTTCATTATGCCAAGTTGTCTTGAATGCACAGCAAGCTGGTTGAAGTGTTTTAACACCTGGACTTGAGAGATAGTAGGCTCATGCAGGAGATGAAAGGAGAAGGCCTGTGATTGGGTGGGCCAGGCCCAACATCCCCCCACCCCCCATGGACACGGGCCTAATATTTATATTCTGCAGCTTACTTGACGGTAGAATGCTGTAAAACTGTGATTTAAATAGAATTAACGTATTACCTTAATATTCTTAGGAACTAAAACAACGTGAGCAAGCAATTTTCAGTGAAAGGAGTCTCACGGCATTTGTCATAGTTTCGTGAAACAATTCGTTTATACCACATAAGGGCTATAATGCTAGATGAATGTTTGTACGCACATATACAAATTACTAAGTATATGGAGCAGGGGAATGCTATACTACACATAATATGCTGTTATATATTCTGTCCTGGTCTCGTGAACCGTCACCTGCAGAGCATTCTCTTATTTATTATCTGTCTTGTATGGGTGCTTATCTATGTTGGGCAAAATCACTTCCTAAGTGATTAAAAAGAATCATGTGCCCTGTTGTGAGTTGGTCATCAAGGGAGACGTGCAACGAGCTGTGTGGGCAAGTGGTCCCCAATTAGGACACAGTATGTGCAGAATATTATCGACCCATTGTAGAGAAAGGGCTGCATCTGTCATGATGACATCACCGACTAGAACTGCCTAGACACGACACCAGGATAGCTGGGCTGCTATGGTGAGAGCTTGCAATCCAACACTTTGGAAGCAATGGTTAACGGATTGCATAAATGCTGTGAAACTTATTCCTTGTGGACGTTGAGGTACCATACCCTGGCTTGCTACGAGAAAGCAGTACAGTAAAAACCTGGACTCCACTTTTTCAATATGTATTGGAATAGAGTGGGTTTCTTCCCATATTTAAGCACTGAAAACATCTTAATATGTCGGGCCCGCAGCACTTGGGAAACTCTTGGCACTGGCTCACTGCCTAGCTACCTTCCCATTTGTCTACACTTCCTTATGCCTCAGAGTCTCTGTTCATATTACAAGCTGAATTTATTATTATATAGGATAATGCATTTTTCGGACAAGCGAGGATTAGTTGCCCATCCAATATTTATAAAAGACCTACGTACATATGAAAACGTACACGACCTTCTCTTGCATGCATTATTGTGTTCCATTTATATTGATAGTAATTTACATATGTAACTTAATGTTAGCGTTTGTAACAATATACAACAGTCAGCTTAAAACATATTCTTTAAAAAGAACAAAAATCTTGATCATCGTTCAATGTGTTATACGTACATTGAACACAACAAGAACAGTCAGTAAATGTCACATATTTTTCAATATGACATTCTGAAGTCATGTACCATATTGCCCATCATATCAATATGGCATCAAACTAGCCACATTAAATGCACTGAAATCATGGTATTTCGCTGAATATCATGGAGGTTCCAACAATGTAGAGCAAAACTAAATGTTCAGTTTCAGAAATGCACACACCACAAAGCCTTATTTGGTTTAAGACATCTCCGAAGGCAAATATAGCTGAGTGTTATTTTAAATTCATTAAAACGATGCGCTTACTTTACAAGCAATGTTGATGAATTAATATGATATAAAGTTACAAAGTCTCATCTCATCTCATTATCTGAAACCGCTTAATCCTATATAGGGTCACGGTGAGCCGGAGCCTATCCCGGAAACATAGGGCGTAAGGCAGGAATACACCAGACGACGGGACGCCAGTCCATCGCCGGGCATTGCGGGACAATTTTAGTCTGGGAGCCAATCAACCTATCCAGGAGCATGCTTTTGGACTGTAGGAGGAAACCGGAGTACCCGGCGAAAACCCACGCGGACACGGGGAGAGCATGCAAACTCCACACAGAAAGGCACCCGAGCCGAGAGATTCGAACCCGGGACTTTCTTGCTGTGAGGCGTCAGCGCTAACCACTGGGCCACCGCGCCGCCCTCTTAGCGAAATATAATTTTGTTAAATACAACATTACAGTAATTTGAAGCCAACACAACATAGAAATGTGCGGCGCGGTGGTAGAGTAAATAGCGCTGTTGCCTCACAACAAGAAGGACCCCGGTTCGGTTCCCGGCTCGGGTGCCTTTCTGTGTGGAGTTTGCGTGTTCTCCTCGTGTCCGCGTATGTTTTCACCACGTACTCCGGTTTCCTCCCACTGTCCAAAGACACGCTGCTGCCTAGGTTAATTGACCTGCTGAGTAGACTGTCTCTAATAGTGCCCTGCGATGTAATGGCATCACATCCTGGGCATAGCCTCGTCTTGTGCCATGAGTTTGCCAGGATAGGCTCCGGGACCCCGCAACCCTGTACAGGATTAAGTGGGTACTGATACTGAACTGAATAATAACGAAAGGCCATCCAGAGTATATTTTCAAAGGGCTAAAATGATAACCATAGTGGGATGGGAAATCGACTTGACTACCTTGTTTAGGTCCATGTTTGTTGCAGATGCAATGACAATTTTTCATTCATCAATAATTTAATGAACTGGGAAAGTAGGCTTAGATTGGAAGAAAGAACACCATAACTACAACATCAATAACGTTTCAAATACATACAGTATTAGTGTTAGGTAATTGTCACATGATGCAAATTGGCCCCGTATTTGTAGTTCCCCTGAATGTGATATGCGAAGTATTCCAAATGTCTTGAATTGTTGGAAAATGTTTAACTGTGATGTCAGCTACAGTTGCTCAACAATTCAGGAGTTTGAACAGCAGCAATTTGAAATCAGATTGCATTTCAATAAAAGATCACAGTTTGTAGAAATGTAAGGCATTGTTTCCTAAAAACTATACTTACCAAAACAACAGGAGGCAATAGCAAGTTCTGTGTATTGATGTGTGAATCACAAATATAACTTTTCATGCATGCCTACACAACAATATGCCTACTGACCCATGTGCTAAGAGCACTTCAAACACACAAGGCATCAAACATTTAGAAACACCGTTCAGACTGTTTATGCCCAACGTTATATTCCCAGGCACACAGTAAGAACATAAATGCACCCTTTTCTTTACAAATAATGATGCCTTAACTTGACAATTAGCACATGTAACTTATTCAAATAAATGACATAATATACACACGCATACATACTCAGGGTTAATATTTTAAACAATAGTCAACAGAGCCATTTAGGAACGCTAATGAAAACAAGTTACAATTTCCAATTGAACGAGGAGCTCTGAAAGATTTGTTGAATTGCTAGAACACTTCCATGCACATCTGATTTATTTCCACCATTTAACAAAGTTATATGCAAATTGCATATTTATAACTGGGTGCATCTCATAAAATTCCTTCCCTGCAAAAAAAAAATCAATTGTACTTTTTACGTGCATTTAAATCAAAGTTTGCTTTTTTTCTATAGAAAACAAAATGTGTTCTCAAGTCATCTCTTGTGTGTTGAATATATTTCAGGATGTTTGTGCAATAATGAGTAAGACACAATAGGGATATTCAAAACCACGAATCGTATACATGCATGAGCGCTTTGCAATCTCATTACTCTCAAAAAGGACAAACTGTACTATATGTAATGATGTAGGTTTCGCTCCCTCTCCTCTCCTCGCGACGTTTTGCCTCACACGTTAAAGGCATCCTCAGGCGCAGTATGTGTGTGTAGTGCGTGTTGCTACTTTATATATGTGGGTACTATGTATGTGTCGAGCCATCTTTTGTTGTGTGGGGTCTACATCTGAATCACATTAACACTAATCTCCTTATCTTATTCACACCCCGGAGCTGCGATAACCCCCTCTGCTTTGTCTGTGGCTAGTCCCCTAATTTGCATCTCATGAAAGAACCTCTCACACACCTGGCGATCCCCCTCTGATGTCCACACCCAATAGCTCTATATCTGTGCAGTACTGACTTCAAAAACTGGCCTCCAGGATTGGCTGAGCTTTATATTCATTTCTTGTTTTCGGTTCATGGTCCTTTTAGGACCATGGTCCTTTTAGGACCATGAAACTCGCGCACAGATATAGAGCTATAGGGTGTCGACATCAGAGGGGGATCGCCAGGTGTGTGAGAGGTTCTTTTATGTGATGCAAATTAGGGGACTAGCCATAGACAAAGGTTATCGCAGCTCCGGGGTGTGAATAAGATAAGGAGATTAGCATTAATGTGATTCAGATGTAGACCCCACACAACAAAAGATGACTCGACACATGCATAGTACCCACATGTAAAAGGAGCAACAGGCACTACACACACATACTGCGCCTGAGGATGCCTCTAACATGTGAGGCGAAACGTCGCGAGGAGAGGAGAGAGAGCGATTGACGCGGCTGTCCCGAGAGAGCAGCTTTTCGAAGCAATCATCAAACTGTACTATATTTCACAGCAGCTAATTTTCATCGCACTAAATCTTAGAATATTCAGATTGTTTGGATGTTACGGACCACCTACAAAGCAGACATCTTTAACTAAATGACTCAGTTTGAGACACTGAAGCACTTATAAAATGGAACCCCACGGTTATCACGATAATATAAGTAACAATTATTACATTTTTAAACAACAATTTGTTTACATGGAGAGATTTCTCATAATCCATCGGCAGCTCATTTTCACATAATACAATATTACCAAAACAGTACCCCCTATTTTCTCAGGGCCATAAAGCCACAGCTAATCAGTCTTTTGAAGGTATATTTTTAACATATTCTCCAATCGTTTAAATCTGAAAAAAAGACAATTGTGTAGTGCCCGCATCACAGGAATGCATGTTGAATTGTTTTAAAAAATAATAACATATAACTAATATCTTTGTGATGGACAACAACAAGCTATGTTACCTGATTTTAATGGTTGTGTAAAAACGTATAGAGAAATTATGGAACTTTCCACTTCCATGGCAGTGTTTAAATGTCAAAATCATGGAGCACATGCCTTATTTAAAGGGGCAGTATAGATTCAGAGGTGCTGTGCTCAATTCTCGACATCCAAAATCTTGCGATATTAGAGCCATGCTTTCAAAGTAACCATATCTGACACTTTTAATAGGGTGTTAATGTTAATTTATATATACATCATCAAATACGTTAGGGTATGTCTTACTTATCAATTGTAAGAATAATTATTGCATTTGTAGAGTGCTTTTTACTCGAGGGTCACAAAGCTCTGCATAGAGCTTCGGAGAGAATAGCACGTCAACAACAACGACATAAGAACGGCAAATCAGCAACAATATTTTTCTTTACGTTTTTTTTATACAAATCTGAGCTGTGCAGAAAACGGCATGTCAACAACAACATCAGGACAGTTCAACTGAAAGTAAAATAGTGGCAAAAATGTATAGGACATAAAAAAAGGAATAAATGTTCCCGAGCAGGCACAAGTCGGTGAGCCATCATCCCGGCAAAAACTAAATCCGCACACGGCCATACACAATATATGCCGTTATATCGCTAGCTTGGTAGGTTGACCGTCGTCAACTTGGGACTGCAATACTCAACTGGGAGTCAACAGTATTTTCCCAAAGAAACTGATCCCTGCTTTACAATTGTAGAGTCTCTTTTAAGCAACTAGTTTCGGACCGTCAATGGATCTTCAGATGAGACAATGTTTGTTTGAGCATTGAGGCTCTGACTTTTTTCACACGCGATCCAACATGGTTTGTAGTTACATTGCTAAAATATATTGTTAAATATGACGATATAAAAGAGGTCAGGCCGTTGTCAAATCCACAAATCCATGGAAGTTAGTCCGGGCTATTTGACCACCACGCCAGTCAAGTGTGGGTGGGTGAAAGTTTTCAGATGTTAGATTATATCAACTATTTAATTCCATTTAATATAGTTGCGATAACTTCACCAGTTATAATATACATGTACATGTGCACATAATAGGAATAATTAAATTTATAATGTGAAACTTCCATGCTTGGTGATGGACAAAATATAGTCTCTGACCAGGAGTGGAATTTGCAGTCAGCTGGAGCCAACCCGTGAGACACTGCTTCATATTATGATATCTTTGGCCAATTAATCGATAGTTATTTTTTAGTTGTGGGAGAAAATTGGAGAACCCGGAGGAATACCCACGCAGAACAGGGGGCAAACACAGACATTTCATCCAGTAAGGCTCCGAGGCAAGAATCTAACCGCCTCAGACAAAACTTTCTTTCTGTGCGGCGCAGATATTTCCACTGCGCCACACTGCTGCCCAGTAGGTACGCATGTAAGGATAATCGATACATATCATTGCGTAGGACGGTGTGTTCATTCAATTAAAATGTATACAGGATTGTATAAATATGCTTATTTTTTCTTTTGACATTAGCGTGACCCCTTTGCACTTACGGCGCACAACTGCAGCGATGACACGATAGCGGTGGACAAAGAACAACTCTGGTGACCCTGCCGGCCACAGGTATTGTGGGACGGACTGCACATGCATGTGTTATGCAACACATAGAAGCCCCTCTCAAATTACTCTCAGTTGGACACATTCCAATTGGGAACATTTGTTGCCCTTGCGAAAAAATGCTATGGTACGAATGTGGAGATTTTCATTCGCGTCTCACTCCAAGCTACGGTATGTCCGAGTGCACGCAAATTAGATGATTTGAATTTAAAAACCCGAGAGCATTCATGTTTCTCGGTAACAGAGAAATATGAAAGCAACAAATACACGTTTTAACATTGCCCCTTTGTACAAATAACCAAATCTGCATGCCTCTCTATAGATGTCCACATAACAGTCGTACGAGGAGGCACTAACCGGCATAACAAGCAGTGTTTAACCAAGCATACAAAGTGCTGTCAATAACCCGCAGATGAAGTGCGCGGAGTGACGCAGAATATACAATTAAAGAGACACATCAAAATATGGGTATCAATCACAAAATACTCATTTCTGAATTCCCCCATAAGCTAATGTGTTACTTTATGTATATACATTTTGAAATTAGTATACAAAACCAATGGATACGTACAAGGTTATGTGTCAGGGTCCCGGAGACTTGCGCTGCACTGAACAGTTTGCGAGCCTCCGCTGGTCCGGTGCGTGCATCGAGCAGCGGCGAGCGCGCACACAGCACGGCCGCACTCGTTTGCCACCACACAGTGGATTAAGATCAATACCCGCCAGCAACCCCATCAGCATTCAACACCGCGCCACCCCCACGAATCCCTCCCCACATCACCCACCCCACGCCCTCTCCTCCTCCTCCTCCTCGCCTCTCCCCTCCGCTCCCCTTGGGCTAACTGGGTCCTGCGCTGGCTCTCCAGAATCCAAAGCAGCAGGCGAGCGAGAGATGGGGGATTCGGCAGCAGCTGTGGGCGGCACTGCTCGCTCTCTCTCTCTCTCGCCGACCACACTCGCTCGCCGTGAGCGCAGCGCACGTGCGTGCCGGCTGTGCCACCGAGTGTCGCTACACGCGCCACTCGCCCGAGATCGAGAAGTCGTCGTGGCACAAGCCACCGATGCCACCACCACCGCATGTCATCGCCAAGGCTTTTCACCCTCTGCCAGGTCCCGCAGCTGCTGCACAGTCGACGCGCGATCTCCACGATCTGCCCTCGCGGCATCGCATTGTCTGCCCTGAGGTCTTCTCTTTTGGATACTGTTCTGAAACCTGTCTCGGTAGCATGCACTGTTTCACAGCCTGGTTGCGATGTATCCTTGACATTTCTACACCGGGCATCCGTTACTAAGCTAGTCCTACACCCACTGTGTAGAAAACCCGTTACCGCATGACGCAATCGTATTCTCCATTCACGCTACGCTCGCTATTGTTGCCTGGAAATACGGCGTACAAAGGTGAAAATATCAGCTTCTGTATCCTATGGCCTGCCTGATAACATATATATACACAAAAACCCTTACAATTCCATCCTTATTGCATTGAACAAAACAAACCGAGCTGTGAAACGGTTACAATGAAAAATGAAAACATACATGCAGATTACACTTTCCACCTCCATTGATGCCGCTGATGCTTCTGGATATGAAAGGCGTCTCTGAGTGTATCATCACCCTGCAGTCGTGATTCTGTGCCCAACATCTATCTCTGCTCCATTGTTTCCATATCCGAACCATTCTAATCCACACGAGACAGGATTTCACCGTGTCCACGCTCACTTCTAGCAAATGAATCTCTGGCTGCATTATTAATTTCTGTGACCACATCGGTTTCCGGGTGTCACTCTCACAACTCCACGTGTGTTCAACAGCTACACTAATCCATCATCAGATATTGCAACTGGAACCTCAGGCCCCTGTATAATTTATAACCACCGAAATCGCCAACACCACTGTCTGCTTCCCAGTCACGATCTCTGCTCGACTACTACAACTTCGTACTTGTTCAACCTTAATAAGAATAATTGCACTTCTAGAGCGCTTTTCACCAGAGGGTCACAAAGCGCTGCACAGAGCTGTGGAGAGAACGCTACGTCAGCAACAACGAGACATGAACGGCGAATCAACAATAACGTTTTCATCGAATAACCTCAATATACCAACCACCTCTCCCACTTCGTCGCCTGCCACTCTCAGCTAGATTCCCTTGCCTCCCTTCAGCGGCGTCTCTGTCGACAACAGGGTCACTCAAGGTCGCCTGCCTCTTTCGCTGCACCTCTACTTTCAGTAGTTAACTACATCTATCATCGCTCCTGTCGCTCCGCACTCAGCTCATGGTAGAACTCTACACAGCGTGACTCACAACCCCCTCTCGGACCAAGGCCGTCACTGCCAGGTGCCTTATCTCTGTGGCAGCCCCCACCGGGTCTGCAACGCTGTCCAATGCACATTCACACTATTCAATCTACATCGCCTCATAAGAGACATTTAAGGTTCACCTCTTTCGCTTTCGTGTGACCCTGGATTTGGTTCTGCACCAAAAATTCACAGATATTGGTCGCGTTAAAATAACTTTTATCATTACAGATATACAAAAATATTCGGGCGGCACGGTGGCCCAGTGGTTAGCGCTGTTGCCTCACAGCAAGAAGGTCCCGGGTTAAAATCTCGGCTCGGGTGCCTTTCTGTGTGGAGTTTGCATGTTCTCCCGTATCCGCATGGGTTTTGGATGGGCACTCCTGGGACTGGCGTCCCATCGTGGGTATATCCCTGTCTTACGCCCTGTGTTTGCCGGGATAGGTTCTGGTTCACCGCGACCCTGTACAGGATTAAGCGGTTCTGACAATGAGATGAGATGAAAAATTCTTTCAATGCAATACTTTACCCTCTAGGGGCGGCGCGGTGGCGCAGTGGTTAGCGCTGACGCCTCACAGCAAGAAGGTCCCGGGTTCGAGTCTCTCGGC
>JAZEWT010000001.1:21500042-21510213 GCA_036362905.1 Mordacia mordax
GGTGTATTCCTGCCTTACGCCCTGTGTTTCCGGGATAGGCTCCGTCTCACCGTGACCCTATATAGGATTAAGCGGTTTCAGATAATGAGATGAGATGAGAAATTTCAACGCATTGCAAATATATAACAACACACTTCAGCTCAACTATGCAGAAACGCCTAATGATGCCTCCAACGAGAGGCAAAACGTCGCGAAGGAGAGAGGGGGAGCGCTTCACACTGTTATCCTGAATGAACAGCTTTGGTAAGCACTCATCAAAGTAACTTTTTTATATTTCACAGTATTGTGAATTAAGTCTTGGGTTGACAAGAAATGTCAATAAAAATTATATTGTGTTTTATAGCTTTGTGCATTCAGCAAAGGGATAAATAGATGTCTATAAAGCGCTGCTAACCAGCATCGACTGAATGTAAGCTATAGCAAGCATCTCATGGAGTTTTCTTATAGCCCTGCTGTGTTAAATTGAATACAATACTGGTTGCCATATGAACTGGTATTTTATCAATACTTTTATTTTTCTAAATGCGGTGGACGCACACTTTATTAACATTGCCCACTGCTTATATATAATTTTATAACGTTTGTTGGTAAAAATCTATATATTGTACATGTATACATTGGCCATGCACTCTACCTGTTGTCTCTCATCTCATTGTCAGAAACCACTTTGTCCTGTACAGGGTCGCGGTGAGCTAGAGCCTATCCCGGCAGACACAGGGCGCATGGCAGGGATATACCCACGATGGGACGCCAGGCCATCACCGCGGGCACTTTAGTCTGAAAGCCAATTAACCTATGCAGCAGCATGTTTTTTGGACTGTGGGAGGAAACCGGAGTGTCCAGCGAAAACTCATGCAGACACGGGAAGAACATGCAAACTCCACACAGAATGGCACCCGAGCCGAGATTCGAACCCGGGACCTTCTTGCTGTGAGACGACAGCACTACCCACGAGGCCACCGTGCCACCCTCTACCTGTTTTATTTAAGGAAATTACAGTTATCAAAATTGTAGAAAGAGCAACTACTCACACTGGGCACGTCCCCTTTGCAAAATGTGCATTGTCGGCTCTAAGCTGCATCTTTGGTGGAGATAGAATACCATTTGAAATTCTAATCGAGTGACAAGACAATTCAGAAAAAATATTTCCGTATTATAAAGCTGGTGTCAGGTTTTCGAGTTAACAAATCATTTCATTTACAGGTGTTTAAATATAAAAATAACTTTTGTAAACATATACAAAAATGTTCTATAGCACGGTAAAACGAAAATACATTCACACTGAAGTTATTTTGATATTACCCATTTTTGATCTCCAAGAACGTAAAATAAATTTGCCATTTTGTGTAAATTAAACACACATTGATATTTGAACGATATTCACAATAAAGACCAGGTGCACCAACAAAAATTGTTGGCCATCAACAAGCATGTCTTCAGCATCCATTTCTTAAAAAGAAACTTAGAATTGAGATAAAGACTCAGGGGTGCAGCTTTTTTAACAGCATTGTTTTGCTTCATGACAAGCTGGACAGAAAAGCGTCAATTTTTAGCTGAGAGATGACATCTCCAAAGGATGGTGGGACAATAAAGCTAATTTCAAGTTGAGAACAAGATGATCAGTCACATATCAAAACGAGGATAGGTCCAGTTAGGCTTCAAAGGTGTTGTCACACTTAGGTGGATGGAGAAAATCGATTTACAAGATAATTTTTAGAGACACGTGAAAAGATCCTGCAAGGTGAAAGAATATAAGAAACACTTTGACTTTATTAACAAAATAACGAAATACAACCTAACTGGTGTATAACTGTTCAAATCTCTAGAGAATGGCTCACTCTTAGGTCTCTTACCCTGAGCACGTGCCTTCTCAGATTATCCCAAAAAACAGCCACTGTTTTTTCCTCCGTCTCTCCTTTTTATCCTTACTCTTTACCCTTTGTTTCCTGAGCTCCGCTCTCCCCCTTTTCGCTCATTTTCCCTCCTTTTTCTTAACCAATCCTGATTTACCATTCATCTGCCCCCGAATTTAATCACCACAAGGAAGCAAGGATTGAAGTGGCCAGTCCGGGTTACTCCACCGTTTCCATTTGATTCCTCTCTAGCATCTCTTTTGCGTCGCCGGGTAAATATGTCTACACATGGAATAATCAATAGATAGTGCCAAGAAGGAGCTAAAAAAGAGAGGCCTAGTAAAAGTAAATACATAGCTCGAGAATGGTGGAATATTGTCTATCAATACTCAGGTAATGGCTGGACAGGGGACAGTGACGTTACTAATGTATCCCCTTTGCGTACTCTCACAAAAGTGGATGAGTTAAACATGCATTGTGTTGCTTGGCCACTTGTCAAAATCCTGACATTTCTTGTAAAAACAATGAATGATAATTTCCATTTGTAATGCGCACACTTCACGAACCGCACGTGCGTTGACGATTCGGAGGCGCGGCACCTGGTTCTAAGATAGTTGGTGCCCATTGGTGAAAAGGTGAGTTTTTAGGAGATTTTTTTTTTATGGGGGTAGAACGTTCCAGGATGTAGTTGCAGCGACGGAGAAGCAGCATTGTGCGAATGTTGTGAGCGTGCAGGGTCTTTGAAGTAGGAACTGCAACCAGTTTCATAGTATACACTGTACGGGATTGTTAACGCTATGGGTACTTTTTTTGCCAGTATACATATGTAAGATTACAACAGCCCGGCGATGGACTGGCGTCCCGTCGTCGGGTGTATTCCTGCCTTACGCCCTGTGTTTCCGGGATAGGCTCCGGCTCACCGTTACCCTATATAGGATTAAGCGGTTTCAGATAATGAGATGAGATGAGAAGATTACAACAGGTTTTACCGTATCTGGCGATTATGCAGGTGTTAAGATCTTAACACCTATTAAGATCCTGCATAATTGCCAGATACGGTAAAACCTGTTGTAATCTTATATACAGGATTGTGTTGAGGTGAGCGGCCGGAGTAATGTAGCGAGGTATTGCGAGAGGTCTGTGTGGATTGTGCGGTGGCATGTCAGTGCTGCTGTGTAAATGATGCGGTGGCGTATGGGGAACCAGCGCAGTGTCTTCATGCAGTTTGTGGTGGATGATGGCCCAATATCAAGCAAATTCCTGTAAAATAATTTTACACCGTATTTATCTACGTTACAGTTTTTAAAATTACAGAGACAAAGATCCCTAGCATAGCTTTAACAGACTGTCTGGTCAAGTGCCATTAGCGAGCACATATGAAGGGCGACAAGAGGTGGGTGACCAGCATCACGCTCATCCGCTTTTGTCTCCTTAGTGCGCTGTTTATACACTGCAATAGGTAATTATGAGGCTGAGTCGACCTAGGAGAGGCCACGGAATAGTTCAGAAAATCGTTACTGGTGTTGGCCATGAGTGGGATTCGGGACTCGTGCCTCCAGATTCGTAGCGCATCACGCAAACCGCTGAGCCACCGCTCCCTACATTATGAATTACACTTATGTGCACACGGCCTGTTAGGAGACTTGAGATGGCACGAGCGATCGCACCTTGATGCGAAACTATCAGCCCAAAAGCCACTACTTTTTGGAGTTAAAATGCTAACAGAGCAACATTTATAAGCCCCCCTACAGTACTTGTGGAAGATGAAAAGACATTTTATTTTAACCACCTTTCTGCTCAGTGCACTCTGCCCACCGTCTGAGTAAAAACACGTTTGCTGAAAATGTCAGACGGAAATAAATTTGAGGGCAGGTGGGTGACTCGTACAATTGTATTCACAATTGTATTCACAATTGTATTCACAATTGTCCACTGCATTCAATCAAAAGCACGAATAAAAACATGTACATGCTGTCAGTCTTCCCTTACATATTGCATAAGCACAACTGTAATAAACACAATTGGATGCAGCACATTGAACAGTTAGATAAAAATTTCGCGTCATATTTACAATAAGAAAAGACAGAATCAATATAATAGGGTATGCTGGGCTTAAATGGCGAACATTCAGAAAAATATGCTACTGTGTAAAAGATCAGTACCTCACATTGTTATGTTTACAATGAATAACTGCACACGTTAGGAAACCTTACCCTGAACAGAAGTGTAATTGGTTTCTTAAAATCTCTTAATCCTATATTCCTGTGCCATGATATAACACTGCTTCCATCCTCCCAAAGGGAATGAGCTCTTATCCCATAGAACAGATTCTGTGCGGCAGGCTGCCCAGATTTCAAGGCTACATGTTAATCCGCCCGTATTCGCCTGTGCCATCAAACCTGCTCTCTCTGTGATGCTGCGGCAAAGAACACAGCAAGACTCCACAGCATCGCCCACCAGACTTGTGTGCAAGCACCTGGGCTGCCAAGATAACTGTTTTTTAAACTCTAGAGAACCTCTCGCTTGCTCACTACCATTTCTCACCACAGACCTGTTGTTGCTTGCGATTCCGTATCACGAATCCCAAATGAAAACATACGTTAGTGGAGTCAACAATCGGACACATTAAACTTTTAAAAGGGGCCTGCAGATGCGATCACACAAAGCAGCCGGATACACTGACGTAAAGCAGAATTATTTGTAATTACATATAAGACAGAATGAGGGCAAAGTCAAGGTGGTGGCAAAGGTTCAATTGAACAAGATTGCAAAAGTAGCCGTGCCTGAAATCACACGAAGGCTCTCCATAAGGGAAAAAGGAAAGTCCAATTAAAATTGAAAAGGGAAAGTTCCAATTCTGCACATTACGTGATTTCCTATTACAATTTTCCACAAACACAATTAGTCATAACCCAAAGTCATTATTACATTCCTCGTGTACTAAGTGTATTTTGATGGCTTCAAGTCGGAGCCAGAGCTCCACCAGTAAAGTTTGTATTTTATTTTAATTAGTTGATCATTATATATCAAAAGGTGAATTTACATGTAAAAATTTGAACATGTAATACATCTGTTATACCAGTACAGTATTAAAACATGAGAGTCAATCATGGATCTTAAAGACAAGCATTGAAGCATGGGCTACATATGTCTGGAAACAAATTAGCTTTGGTGAATACGACTCATCTCATGTCATTGTCAGAACCGCTTAATCCTGTACAGGGTCGCGGTGAGCCAGAGCCAATCCCGGCAGACACAGGGCGTAAGGCAGGGATATACCCACGATCGGATACCAGTCCATCACCGGGAACTGAGGGAAATTTAGTCTGCGAGCCAATTAACCTATGCAGCAGCATGTTTTTTGGACTGTGGGCGGAAACCGGAGTGCCCGGCGAAAACCCACGCAGACACCGGAAGAACATGCAAACTACACACAAAAAGGCACCCGAGCCAAGATTTGAACCCAAGGTTTCTTGCTGTGATGCGACAGCGCTACCCATGGGCCACCGTGCCGCCCTGAATAGGGCTAATATCACGCAAATATAGATGCACAAACATTACAATCAGGTAAGGAAAAAATCAAGTACAAATAAGCTGTCAGAAATAAAAGTCGCATGAAGTCGACAGGGCATGTTTTAAAGATGAAACATAACGTATTGGAAAAGTTAGTGTACACGTGAAGTCTACCAAAGCAATAGACTCCGTGACCAATTGAAGACCCGCTGGTGAAACCGCCTGCAGAAAAGACTTGGGATTGATTATTACCACACCGGATAACTAGCGGGAGACACGGAATTAAGGAGTCGTTAAACGTCCGAGAGCGATGAAGGAGTTTAATATGGCATCAGTAGCCAGAGACTGTCCAATGGAGGTAACTGGCCTGATCCAGCATAATAAAAAGCATGCAACACTCTATATTGCTCAGCATGAAGAGTAATACTTTACGTATTTTTAATTAACAAATATACTTAACATTAATCAGCACTTCGAATGGGTGGAGTAATGACATGGCAGTGTAGCGCACTACATTTTGAGCCTGGCAATGCGAGTTAGATTCCCAACCATTGCTATCATCAGGTGGAAGGTGATATATATGATCCGGTCCTGGGTCCATCACTGCTTCACCAGTCCATACCGATCGTAGAACAACCCATATAACCTAACCCAATATGGGGAGACCATCATCTCAAAGGGGATTAATCAAGGGCTATAATTATTATTAGGGAAATGAAATAAACATTGCCGATCATAATGATGATGGAAATTTACGTGCAACAGCTGCATCAGATAATATTAAAATCACAAACCAGTGCCTTCATTCTGACTATCATGCATGTTCAATATCTTGCAGAACATGTACACTACTGAGACAGGCACAAAATTACATTCTGACATTATCCAAAGGTGTTTTCAATGTTCCATCTTAGAAAACATTCATGAACAGCATAACGCTTTGACCACATAGGGCATAAGATCTGGTCTTTCATGTGAAAAAGCATCAAACGTGGCCTCACCTGAATGGCTTGTGCTTCGTGTCTGATTGGGGAGTGCTGATTAAAAAGAGCTAGAAAATGATGACATAGCTAGCCTTCAAAGCCCTCGTTTAAGACTATGTCACAAAGGGTGACATAGAGAAATACTTGCATCTCGCAGTAAGAAGAATCTGGACTTGATACCTGACTTGTGCACCATTTTTGGTGTGTGTGCATTCTCCCCTTGCACTGCATGTGATTCCTCTGGATCCTTCTGATTTTCTCCAATAACTAAGAAAAAAACATAACATCACTGTCATTGGCCAAATATCCCAATGCTAAAAAAATGTTACAAAAATGTTTTCATTGATATTACATATCTTGCACTGCATGTGATTCCTCTGGATCCTTCTTATTTTCTCCAATAACTAAGAAAAACATAACATCACTGTCATTGGCCAAATATCCCAATGCTAAAAAAATGTTACAATTTTTTTTTCATTGATATTACACATAGCCCCATCAACCCTTGTGAAAACTTGACAATTCCCTCAAAAATAGTGTATTGAGACACATCACATGCCATAATAATTACAATGAAGGTTACCAACATGAAACATACAGAGATCTGTAAATGCTACTAATTCACATGTCTTGATCACATTGTTGGTACTAAAACGTGAAATAATAATTACACAACCTGGCAAATAATGCACACATCCGTAGTTATAGCTAATAAGTTAAACTTAGCCATTACACATGAGCATATATTGATGTGGTAAACCTACAAATTAGACACTTATGTGGCCTTTTGTAACATATGATTATATGCCTCAGTGTATTTCAGTATACAAGCACACGTTTTCACACAGAACAAAGTTCATGATTTCAACGAGTGCTCAAACATGATCGGGCTGCTACTGAGTAAGAGCCTTTGCAATGAGTATCAAAATTACTCTTGGTTTTGGAATCGTAAAGACCCTTTAAAACGACGATTTGCTCCGAGAGCAACAAAACACGATGATTTTAACTCTTGCAATAAACCTTCATTTGCCACGACGAAGCCGCGAGACGCTGCAGTGTTATTAAACTCCGGCGCGACTAAATGCTCGCAGCCAAAGTGGGGGGAGGGCGGGGGGATTAGGGGCTCTCTCTGCCAATTTGAAGGACTTGAAGCCCTCCAGATAGCTACTTTACCGCCCGTAGTTAACCGTGGTCAATACACTGATGGATAAAGGCATTCCCCATGCTGTGTTGGTTATTTGGGTAACTGCCTATACTTCACCGTGCTAGCCATATTGTGTGGCGAAGCGAAGGCAGCGGCACAAGACCAGTGCGAATATTGCTCGCTCCTGGTGTTGCAGTCTGGCTTTGCAAATTCGCCAGTGCCAAAAAGAACACGGGTACTGTACAATATATACCTCCGCCTGCTGATTATCGCAGATGTTGCACAGAAATTAGAAAAGCGTAGACCGGATCACTTTAGCACGTCATCTCAAAGCACAAGGCGTTCGTTCCGCCGCTGCCAACAACAAGCCCGTGTCAATTTCTTCCAGCAGAGTGAAAAAATTATAATGGTTCAAGATCGTAATTCTTAGGTTTCAAGTTATGTGTTTGAAATTTGTGGTTACGGATTACTGTAATCATTTCCAATTGAGCATTGATTTCGTATCAACCGTCGAGGGGCTAGCCAGGTTCAAAAGATGACAATTACAATATTTCACACACACGAAACTCAACAGAGCATGTAGCACTGTGCAAGTGTAAACACCACCTTTTCAGGATAAATTAACATGAATGTTTACTACATGATTACCGTATGTATGTACAATTAAAAAAAATGTGTGAACAGTGATGAGCTCTTATGATATAACTTTTAATGTTAAATAGTATGTTACGTCTTCTGCGTTTCATCATCGTCGGATATTGTTTAGCCACTGCTAGATAAAGGCCTCCCCACTCTGCCCCTTATTGGCCGGTAATGCCAAATCTATCAACACAGCTGCCATGCGCCACTAAGTGGTGGTGACGTTAACACGGCGACTGTATCAGGCCATAGGCACGTTGAAGCCATGTGAAGTGTCGAAGGTACACGAGCAAGTGGTCACAGGATAAACTCTAGTGTCACGGATTGCCCAGCTGAGTTGAGTGGCAGACGCACCACCTGTGTGCCCTATTAAATACCCAGGCTTGGCTGTGGTGGGGTTGATGGTAAGACCCTACTGTTTGGTGGCAGGCACCAAGTTCAGTAAGAGAGCCCCAAACTCCTCCTCAGAATAAGTGGCAACTACCAACTTACCAGCATGCGTAACATCGTTGGCCAATTGACAGCCATCCCTTAACTGCACCTGGAGATTGATCAGTCTCATTTTGTATCTGTGCCAGATGGAAATTCCTCGAGTACAGCTCTAGCAAGCTTCTCAAACTACGTGGTCAAGAAAGATGTTAAATAATGTAGGAGCTGGAGGACGTCCCTGTCACACCCCAAAGTGAACTAGGAATAGTTCTGACTCCTGGCCACATAGCTTTACCTGGGCCCACCCACCACCATGAAGGTCCTTAACGATGGTGAGCAAAGAGTCAGGGACCCCAAAAGCACGAAGAACAGCCCATAACCCAGGCCAACCAATATTGACGAGGTCAATAAAACAGAGATGCAGGTTCTGTTGGAATTCCCTACACCTCTATTGTAGCAGCTTGACAGGGAATATGGCGTCTGTGCAAGACTACCCTGATCTGAAACCACATTTGGGTTCTGAAAGCCTCTTCTCAGTGTGCCTGGCACGATTATGTTAAATAATCGCTGCCAGGACCTTTCCTGGCACACTGAGCATGGAGATCCCCCTGTAGTTGTTGCAATCAGTGTGGTCCCCATTATTTAAAAAAAGAAACCACCAGGGCATCCTTCCAATCCTGTGAAATCCATCGTATGTTCCAGACGGTTGTAATAATATCATGTAGAGCAGTCTACAGACAAATGCACCCTTCCGCAGAATTTTGAATGGCAGGTCAAGGGTTACAGAGGCAAATTCTATCTACTCGGCAGCCTACGATCACCATTCATCCTTGTACTTTCACACGACTCTCCAAATCTCCAGTAAGGGGTGTGGTAAGCCGCGTCATTCTTGGACATGGAATGCTGTCGACAATAAGAGTGGGCATGCTACTTTCAAACAGTTGGAACACATATTTCAGCCAGGGACTCTGGGGAGGTCTGTACCATGTACTCAGTGCAGTTATTCCAGTTGTAAGAGCTACAACCGAGAACCGCACCCACATGCCCTCGGCATCAAGAGGGGGGGGGGGACAATGCCAGCCCCAGCTGCAAGTGATGATTATATTCTCGCAGCTTTTATCAGTAAGTCGAGACCAGGCCACTGTGGGTTTAAAAGGGGTCCTTGGTCGGCACCTCCGCTAAAGTAGAACAATGTTAGGCGCATCTTATAGATGACTAGCCAAGAGTCACAGAACAGATCAGCTCCACAATAGGTCCTGGTGTCAAGGACATGAGTTTGCATCAGCTGTTTCACCATTATATAGTCCAGCAAATGTGCTTGTTTGGACCCGGCATGCATCCATGATTTTGTGCAACAGCACATTTGTAATTACAAGCCCATGGGCGGCACAAAAATCGAGCAGCCTCTTGCCGTTGTTATTGAGCTCATTGGCTCATGAATTCCAATCACTGCAGCCCAGGTGGTGACATCATTACCCACTCAGGCATTAACGTCACCTAACAGATTGATTCTATCCCAAGTAGCTACTAAGCAAGCACCAGGGACAGGAGGTCATAGAAGGCATCTCACTCATCGGCCTTGCCTGCACACCTCCACTGATGTTCATCCT
>JAZEWT010000001.1:21560210-21570811 GCA_036362905.1 Mordacia mordax
TTCCTGCCTTACGCCCTGTGTTTCCGGGATAGGCTCCGGCTCACCGTGACCCTATATAGGATTAAGCGGTTTCAGATAATGAGATGAGATGAGATGGGTGTTGTGAAATATATTATGTCCGTCTCTTCAAAACGTGTTCTCTCTATGAGCATGTCACCATTTTAAGCATTTATGCATCCACTAGCAGCGCAGACTCCTTTACGTGTGATGTCTTTAATATTCCTATACAATGATGTAACATCTTTGTCCTTTTGCTTTTCTATTTCTCTGCATTGTTCATTAAGCCATTTGTATTCTTCTATCTTGCGTATTGATCAACATTTATAATCTCATCTCATCTCAATGTCTGAAACCGCTTAGTCCTATACAGGGTCACGGTGAAGCCGGAGCCTATCCCGGCAGACACAGGGCGCAAGGCAAGGATATACTGACGATGGGACGCCAGTCCATCGCCAACATTTATAATCCATTATCCGATATTCTGTCATAGTGCAGTTTTATTATTTCTTCTGCCTTTCATTAACTCCAGGATCTCGTCCGTCACCCATTTCTGTTTCCTTTCTGCTTTTACTGATATAACCTGTTTGGCTTTTCCAACCAATGCTTCTTTAAATATTTCCCATTTCGACATATTTACTTCCTCTTCAAGTTCTTGAAATCGTTCTTTAACTGCAGTCATGTATCCTCCTCTAATCAGATCGTTTATCATTCAAACTTTATAAGCAAGCTTCTCTGTAGTTTTTGGTTGCTCAGGTTTTTGCGCATTATCATGATGGTGCAAACTAGAGGTACACAGTCACTTCCACAATAATCCCCTGGGTACGATTTAGATTGTTGAACTGCATTCCCTGAATCTTTTGTTGATAGTAATGTAATCAATTTATTCTCTAAATTTATCTCCAGGGATTTTATAAGTGTACCTTCGTTTCAGATGGTGCTCAAACCATGTGTTTGTAATAGCCTGACCGTTCTCAATGCACCAATAGATCAAATTCTCGCTTTTCTCATTTATCTCCCCAAGCCCATGGGATACAACAATATTATCTATTCGTTCACTTCCTTTTTTTTCCGCGTCCAACTTTTGTATTCAGATCACACATCACTCTCACTACCTCTTGTGGTTTATACTGCCTGGTGTGTTCTAGACATCGCATCTCCGTTCGATGGGTGACAGCTTTCTCGCGCACTGCTTCTGGACTCTGGAACGCCCTTCCATTGGAAATTCGGTCAGCTGATTACCTGTGCATCTTCAAATCCCATCTCAAGACTCGTTTGTTTCGTAAGGCCTTGAAGTATTCTGGCTAGGACTGTTGATGCTGCTCACTATTGTGCTTCGATGGTGGCACCTTGCGACCTGCGCCTGCTCAGAAACACTTGTTCTTTCCTTTATTTATTTAACAATTCTTTTATCCAGAATTTTACGACCTTCATTGATTTGTAGCCATTATTTTTCTTTAAATGATCTACTCTGATGTTGTCGTTGCTATTGACATGCCGTTCTCTCTACAATTCTGTGCATCGCTTTGTAACCCTCGGGTGAAAAGCGCTCTAGAAGTGCAAATATTATTATTATTCTTTGCTTCATCCCAATCTTCATAGAAATACTCCATATCAGCTTCTTCACTTTCTGCTGTCGATGCAAAAACTTGAATCACTGATATATTGAATGGTTTCGCATTTATTTTCACTAACATGACTCTATGAGATATTGCCAAAAACCCATGCAGACACTTTGAGATGTATTCACCTAACATTAAGCCAACACCTCGTTCGTGTCTCTGACCTAAAAAAATAATCTTCACACCTCCTGAAACAATCATTCCCTCATCCATCCAATGCGTTTCACAAATACGTAGAATATTGATGTTTGTCTCTTCATTTTCTGATTTGCATTCTCCAAATTCCTGATTTGAATTGAAGAAATGTAATGTAACACTTTGTTATCGCCATTATATATTGAATTGTATACGAATTCAAATGGTGACTGGATTGGTAAAACATTACTTTACCTAATTTAACCTTTATATATCACTTTCTTAACACCACCAGACCGATGGTGTCTTGTATCCCTCAGAGCATTTTTGATACCATAAACTAAATTTATGTGTATGCAAAGTAATGTTTTGAATACTTAGAGGGCGTAATAAGTAACGCTGCTGCCTCATGTAACCCGCTCTACTTCGATCCGAGTCACGGCACCAATGTAACCGACGTCACCCATCTTCGTCTCCCTTTCTTTTCAATTTCGGCCGTGTGATCATACGAGAGACACCAGACTGGCACGACGGTTAACCAAAACATTAGAGATGACCAGCTGAACAATGTGCACGAGCACAAAGGCATTAGGGGGTATTCAGATGGTAAGATTCTGCGTTGTGTAATTATTTTTGCGTGAATCCCCCTTGTGCTCCGCACACGCCGCTGGTCTGCTGTGATGCGCCTCTTCTGCCACCACAGACTTGCACCACCCAGGCCAACGCGTATCTTCTCTTATATAAACAACTTAAGTAACTTGCTCGACCACCACCTGCGCCAACTTCACGAACAACAGGCACGCACCAAAACACAGAGCCACATTAACCACCTTCACACTCCTCTCCGGGTCTCCAGTACACTATACATGACCGTGAGAATAAACATATGCTGTTTAACAGATTAACCAAATCCGGCGAACGCCATTAAACAAAATGTCTGACCTTAACAACTGCACTCCCCGCAAACATTGCACTTAAGATGGACAACGCGGATAGCCACGCACCTCGCGCCAAAATCCACACAAAGCTAACTGAAGAATAGGCTTGTATAAAATCATGAATGCACTTTAAAAAACCACATAATCATGGCTCGCACTGCCAATATGCCATTCATATATCACTTGTCATCACCTCCTATACGGTTCTGGAAATAATTCAGTATTCATAACCCCATCTACACTGACAGTCACACCGAAACAGCAAAACTTACATCTGCAAGAGTAACTTGTCTCCCAGGTTGTGTACAGGTTAAGTTATCAACAGTTTTTGGACCTTGCATTCAAATTAGCAACATCAAATTGGTAACTTTTAAAATATACTGTAGAAGTGGCACAGAGGCACGCCGCAGTGGCACAGTAACTGATGCCTGCTGAGTTCGATTCTTAGCATGGGCTATTTTCTTTTTGGAGATTCTGTGTTCCTTCCACGTCTGCGTGTTTTCGCTTGTACTCTCGTTTCATCCCACAGGCCAAATATATGCTGCCTAGATTAATTGGCCTGACTAAATTGCCCATAATGCCTTGTGATAGACTGACGTCTTATCCTAGGTATAACCCTGCCTTATGCCCTGTGTCTACAGGTACCGATACTGAAGCAGATACTGATACTGAATTAATGAAGAAACACATGTCATGCCTACCAATTTTCTGGCAGGCTCAACATGAACATGCTGAGCCAACGGTCCCATCCATTGTCAGCTCAAGTTATTTTTACACAGCCATGCCCATTGAATTATTAGGTTTGCACACATAGTGAGTGGCCTCACTGTCCCCACTTCCTGCTCAAAACCGTCCACTACTCGGGTAGCTCTGCCCTTTAGTCCCTATCGTGAGTGGAGCGTGAGGACATATTGGTAATCTAGCTATGAGCTCACCAACCAGTCATGTTGAACAGTATTGCATGTTGTTACATGGTAGTGCTTAAACATGATCATATATCACTGTTGCGTGTGTATTTTACAAACTCAGGCAGGGATCCGGAAGTCACTCATGGAATGGTCATAGTTTGCTTGTATAATTCAGGCACGATAAAGATGTAGGTAATCATTCGTACAGTACTGTTTAATTGTATAATTAGTGCTGTTTAATTATAAAGTGGCTTTTTAATTCTAGAATGGTATGACAACCATTTAGGATGAATTGGCATTGAAGCAATTACTCCATCTTCATTGAGATTATCTAATAAACTAATGTTTCATCCACACTGGGATGATTATACATTGTTTCATGCATGTGTTGAACCAATTTTGTTTTCCATAGATTCAATTATATTAATCTGGGACTATAAAAATACACTCCAAATGAAACAATGTACTTATATGCGTTTGAAATTTTGGCCGGCTCTTCCTAATTAGTGATTTGGTATGAGTGGTGGAGAGTCATTAAAAAATGGTTTTCTGGGCCAGAACCCACAATATAACTACATACATTGTTACAAAAACACAACCATCTGGACATTTGAACAATACACCTAACAATGCAGATATGCTGATTAAATGTCAACTTAGTTCATTGCCATTGCAGCCGGCGCCAACCTGCACCATCTCTCGAAACCCAACGATACGGCCGCCGATCACACGAGAGACTGCAGGCCGGCGTCTAGGCCAGTGAGATGTCAGACACCAGGTGAACTTGGCGTGCATGAGTGCACGTGTGGCGAGGAGGAGGTGATTCTGATGGTAAAGTTCTGCGTTGTGTGTTTTTGTTCAATCCACCTCGCGCTCCGCATGCTCCGCTCCTGGTTCGCCGACACTCGTTACTCCCCTTCCACAAGGACTTGCTTCCGCACGTATCTTCTCCCGAAATGATATTTATTCACTCTGCAGACACAGCACCTTCATACACACCCACCAACATACGAAGTCACATCAAAACTCCACAGCCCTGCGGATCGTACAAAACACCTCATTTGTAACCAACCTCTACGGATATAATTGTATTTGTGCGGAGCTCGAGAAGCAAACGTTCTCACCTCAATCACGCTTCACTCACACTGGGGAACGCTTCCACAAGGGTGCGCGTGTCTCCCTGTACATGGGGGGGGTGCAATGCTAATACGCCAGCATTTTAATGTGCGACCATGCATATGTACAACTGATTACCATACCCACTGGCTACACCATGTATATTTAGAAAAACAAATGCCTCAGCTATGGAAAGCTGCCTGCAGAGCTGAAGAGCAAACTCGGTGACTTCGACTGTAATAATCATCTATTTGATCATGTGTCTCATCAATAGGGCAAATGAAACTGATGTGAAGAAGTTACAGCCTGTAAACGCAAGTTGGTTTGGTAGAATTTATTTTCTCCCATATACGATCAATACCGCGCTACGCGCTACAGAAAACACAAAGGCTGACTTGCTGGCAAGTACGTATGTACGGTTGTACGTCACTGCGAACTTCTGCGTGATGACGTCACTTCTATTCCACAACGTTGAGCCGTGCGTGCTGGAGTCCACCCCCCCCCCCCCAGTGGTGATGGTTTCGAAGCGTGGTGATGGTTTAGAAGCAAAAAAAAAGCAAACATCAAATGCCATTAATTCTCACTGGTTGACTATAAAAGTACTGTTGTTTCGGTGGAAAACTACAATTTGTACGTTGGTTTTATCGCCGGAATCCTGCACCCTGAGCTTGCAAGCTCACTGGGTATTTTCTACTGTAATAAACAGCTATCTAAAGCAGTCGTCCAAGTTGACACTAATAAAGCTTCTTATATATGTGAAGTGATCCTAAGATGCAAAGGTACAAAGCAACAACTTATCCTTATGAAATAAAAGAAATACAAGTAAACGATAGGTATGTGGCGCACCGGTCGTGGCACCGGCCGAGGCACTGGGCGAGGCACAGGGTGTCAGTTGACACCGTGTCAGCCCTCTCGTCCTCCGTGTCACCCTGCGGCTCCCTCTCCTCTCGCACCGCCAGCCTCCCTCCTAGCTGGATCACCACCTCCTCACTCTCCGACTCGCTCATAGTAGGGCTCAGGCAAGGGTCTTCACTGCAGAACTCTTTATTGACCGCCGCGCACCAACGTGGTCGAAGTCGAGACCCGCGCACCCAAATCCACCGCACGCTATCCGTTCAGCACCAGAGAGGCTCTCTCCCCCTCCGTTCCGTATCGCCCTTTATACTCCCTGGACCCCGTAATCCGAGTCACGACTCAATGGTCAATTATTGACCCGAGTCAATCAATCTTGTGCACTACTCAATCGCGGCACGAGACGCTGTTTTTGAAAACACCACATGACTGAGCAGAGGGGTCACTGGGCACGTCGTCGTCCCCACCCCGAAACTCCACGTATATAAGCATGTTTTCAAACTGTTTCCTCTCAGTGCATGCCCTCTCTCGGAATTTGCCACAACGTCCATCTGCCATCTCCCTCTTTTATACTCTTCTCAAATGAATCCATTTTCTAGCCACTTCCCCGTTTTCATCAAACAATGCCAGGTAAATATCTCTCAACATAAGTCGCACAGGAACACTTGACACACTGTCCCAAAATAAAAGTTCTTTGGAGCAATTTTCATACACTGAGCTGTGAAAGCTATTGTTACAGCTAAACACACTGCTAAATGGACGATTACCCAATGCGGGAATTACTAAAATACTGTAAACGTTCTTGTACACTGAGAGGAAAAGTGGAGAGCCCAATTGATGGAAGAATCTCTCTCGAAAACTCGAGTTTCGCTTCCGGAAGATTGTCACTACCATTGGTTTGTTTTGGCCGCTTTTATAAATATCAGCAGCAAAATTGTATTAACTCAAAAAGCTGGCAATTTTCTGAGTGGTGGTAATATCATTATATGAATTAAGTCGAATAATGATAGCTTATCAAGGCAATTCAAGGGGACACTAACACATTCCTAAAGTTAAATTTGCAAACTGCATGAAAATATATGGTGAATGTAATAACGATCTCAGATTTGCTGAGGACAGCCATTATAACAAGTGTCAGGCAATCCCCTGAACCGCTCTCCAACCTCACAGACCGCTCGTTGTCACGCCCGTGGATCCCGGGACGTGCTGGTGCTTCTCAGCCAACGGCACCAACAGTGATGATGACGGGAAACTTCTCACTTTGCAGAACTTTATTTAAACTCGCTCAACAACACTCCATGCTGAGCGCTACCCAAGCTTTCTCCAACCCGCCAAACATCAGCACCAAGCCGCGCACTCCTGTCTGAACAGCCCGTTGGTCTCTAAATCATCAAACCATCAGCTTTCCGAGCTCCTATCACCGACTTGCTCTCCGGCTCCCCCTCAACCCGCAATCAATCTACCACCCCCCTCGTCCATACGTGACATCTGACATCCTATCGTCGTCCTTCCTGTTTACCCCACATGCACACCACCGCCTTCCGTCCGTTCCTTTAACTTCCTATGACTCCCCTCCGGACGCCCATTACATAACGCTCGACCCCTTAGCAACAGCTCGGTGATCTACTCTCCACCGATCACGCACGATCCGCACTCGGCCCGATCCCAATGCAGCCCTCTCTCGCGGCTCAAACCCTGGGCCTGTCAAAATGCACCCAGCCTGGCACCGCTCATCACGCACAACACCCCACTCAGCCATTCAAACCGCCGTAACCTGGTACCGCTCATCTTATGCACGACACCCCACTCACCCCATGACATCCCGACCCCCCCCCTCCCCCCCAGAGCCTGATCGCTGGGTATGGGTGTCCGGGTGCACCTAGCCTAGCAGGGCACAAGGCTTGGCACCACATAAGAATCGATAATTACTGATATGGGGTGTGATTGAAAAACATACGAAGGCAAGAGATAAAGATCAGCATAACCAACTGGATGTAAAAGTGAGCTTAGCAATGATGAAATGTTGGAATGACACAACAGGCAAATACTGCAGGACATGTATTAGACAATAATTGAAAGTTGGTTGTATTTCAAAATTATTTCATATTTTAATTCGTAAAGTGAGAGCACGATGGCAGGTTATTAAGTGTACGAGTACCTTTTTGCCAGTACAAATATGTAAAAAATAATAACAATTGCATTTATAGAGCGCTTTTCACCCAAAGGTCACAAAGCGCCACACAGAGCTGCGGAGAAAATGGCATGTCAACAACAACGACATAAGGACGGAAAAGAGACGAGGTTTTACCGTTTCTGTCAATTATACAAGTGGAATAACCTTAAAACAAGGACCTCGATACAGACCTGATGAGACCCGCCCAGTTTCCCAGTTTTCAGCCTCTCCCAATCCGTTCATAGTCTCCTGCCTCTTTCAAATGTGCCTCCTTCAAATATATTGATCTACGCGCACACCACAGAGAAGACCCCCATTGGTCAAGACCAGGGTCGGCCAAGACCAGGGTCGAGAAGACCCCCATTGGTCAAGACCAGGGTCGGCCAAGACCAGGGTCGAATGGCCAAGGCTGGAGAGAATGCAGGACCCAAGGGTGGAGCCAAGGGGACCTACTTAAGGGACGGAACAGGAGGCTGAGGCTTTGGTGAAACCTCTCAGAAAAGTGTACAGTCGTAACAAATAAAATAATGATTTGCGGCAGTAATACATTTTATTTCCTGGCAATGTGGTGTTTTAATCTCCCACAGATGTGGCTTATATGTCAATACTGCTGCAGCCACGTTTTTTACAGGAGCATTGATATATTTCAGTACATTTCATCTTTACATGGTTATACGAACGTATCTGTGGAGTCTTTTCATTCAACATTAAAAATGATGTTTCATTTGTAAAAAATTGAAATGACAGTCAAGCCAGTGCACAATTTTATCACAGGACGTTCCGGATGTACACATTTGTGACTGTCGAAAATCATAATACAAAAGAACTGTACGGTGATGTTTACTTTTTTATTTCATATGTGAAACACCACTTTATTAATATTAACAAATTCATAGTTAGACACTTCCATCCACGTGTCAGGGCACACAGCAGCAGCCAACTAAGATGGGTAATGCAAATAGAAATTAATTTTGTAAAGTTCTGTGGTGATTTAACTGCAATAGTGTAGTACAATTATAACGGGCAATTGAATCGTAACATGTCTATACATTAAACAAACTGAGTTTTTACCGTCATTTTCATCAATATTTATTAGTTGGATAAAGATAGGTTAATTAGCCTGCGACATCGTTTGGGATAGATTAGTGAAAAACGTTGAGTTGCAGTATCTCTGAATAATTGCACACTTCTGACACCAAAAAAGTAATAACCACCAATAAACTACACATCCCACAAACCCACCAAACATAAAATGTATGCACCCACACCTAATTTCACATTTTGACATCTTCCAAAACATCCTTGCACTCCCCAAATTCACCCAACACCACCACCAACTCCAATCGCTGTCATCGCTACTCCTCAGTCGTTGATTTTAAAAAAATGTATTAAACCCCCCCCCACCACCACCAGCACCACTCTCGGGCATATTAATTAAAATGATCACAGGGCCATTATTTGCATGATCATCAGCAGTCTTCGCAAGCAAGCGGCTGGCTGGCTTGCGAAACGCCATCATGTTTTTTTTTGACCTCTGAAAAATGGCGACGAGAGGCTTCGCGATGAGCCCCGCGGTGAGCAGCAGCAGCCAGAGCCACCCGGCGAGGCCGCTGCCGGGCCCCCAGCCGCCCGTCTACCGGTCTCCCGGCCCCGCGCCCGCCTACCCCGTGAGTCGCGCCTCCCGCTCAACTTTTTCTCCTCCTGTGTAAACTTTCGCCATGGTAACCGACATTGCGTGGATGTGCGGGGAATGCTAACGGAGGAGGAGGAGGAAGAAGAAGGAGGAGGGGGGGTTTTGGATGGGTTTGTGGGTGGGTTCTTGCCGCCTCGATCTTCTCTTTCTCTACAAGCCCTACACGTCGCCTTTCTTAGGCGAGGGTTGTCGTCGTTATGAGGAAGAATGTAATTAATAGTGGACAGGCGACGACTGTGCGGGTAGAGGACGTGCGGTCGCCGAGTCTTTTGTGTTGAAGCCACTGCGAGCATGCGGTTTTGCACACAATGCGGGCCCGCAGCGACGGCGCGCTCGCGTGCGCAGGATGTTTGAGAGAGAGAGGACAAACACTATAAATTAATACTTTAGTTTGCGACTCAAACGGCATGAAACCCTTGTGCACAGAATGTGGGTTTGGGCCCTGTCGCAATGTAGTCACAACCGATTACAGTCTACATTGTGTCGAGTATTAACCACGTGTCCCTGCCACTATTCAGTTTCTAACAACACACATTAGACGATCAATTGCACCGAGCTTATTTTAAATACGGTATCAATGTGCGACATGTGGACTGTGCAGTCACACTGGCGTCCAGCATTAACTAGTGCGCACACGTAATTGTTCTCCGCCTGTTTATAATTCTATGCACACGACGCTAAGCAGATATCCTTTACAGTTTAGAGTCTTGTGTTGCCCGGTCGAATCTACATTGTTTATACGCGAGGTTCGTGGTTGTGAGTCAGTGTGCGTGGGGGGGTGTTGGAAAATGCCTCCCGCTTTATTCACCACTCATGCGGCCACCGCTCAGCACCCTCACCACCTCACCCAGCCACACACCGCACGTACAGTACGGCCATGTGCAGTACTTTTTTTTGTTCGTTCTCCCGACGCAGGCGCACACGCGAGAGCCCCGCGCACCGAGCGGGAGCCGCGGGAGCACAGACACTGCTGCCCGCTCGACGTTTCCCCGTGCTGGTGCTGGTGGTGGCGGTGCTGGCGGCGCTAGCCTTCGCCGTGCTAGTGGCTCCCTCTTTCGCTCGCGTCTCGTCCGGGTTTTTCTAGCCGTCCTCTCTCCCCCGTCTGCTTAGCGCAGCAAGCATATCGCCCTCCCATCCACATCCCGTCCACCACCCCCCCCCTCCTCC
>JAZEWT010000001.1:21581369-21620186 GCA_036362905.1 Mordacia mordax
CTGCTAATTTGAAAAATAATTGGATAAAAGCAATGCTAATTACCACTGGGAATTTAAATTAATTTTGGCAATTCGCACCGTGTTTACAGTTGCCATATTACACTAAAGGAAGAGTGCATCACGGAAAAGTACCTTTTAAAGTGACTGCAACATTGCTGCTTTCTTAGCTGAGGTGGAGTTTTGTCACAGGAGTGACTTGGTGTGAAAGTTTTTTCCTTTGTATGAAAGCAGTGCAAATGTATGTTCATTGGAAAACGATAAATCACTTTCGCAATGTAAAGAAATTGCCGTAAAGCGCATATGTACATGAGAGGCTAGAATAAATGTGGGATTAATCTCTCAGATAACTTTTAAGGTTCATTTAGTAACCTTTTCTTGGTAAGGTTTCAGATGCATTGTGTTCAGCGCTCTTTTTGTGCAAACCATTCTTACCCCCCGAACCCCCTTTTCTGATGTTTGGATTTGCTCCAAGTCTACAGCCAAAGTGATTGGGAGGGATGCATACCGCTTTCATTGACTGATGACGAGCTGACCAATTACCTCCGCTTTAATTCATCCCTCCAAAATGATGCCCTTGTTACCCCCTCAGCCAACCTCCAAACCCATTGACCTCCTTTTGCATGCTCCGCTAATACACTGCATATTGTGTTGCCATGCCGGCATAAAAGAAAAGGGTTTAAATAATGTATTCATTCAACTGTCGATGTTCCACGCATTGTATTGCACGAAAGGCACTTCTCGTCTTGGAATTGCATATGTCGACCTAGTCTGTAGGGCGCAATGGTTTTGTGGTTTGCGAGATGTTTGGTTGTCTGGCTGGTGATGAAGCAGGCACTTAAAATAATTGCATGCCAGCTGTCCCTCCGTTTGGTACTCCGTGATTTGAGGTTACAAATCCCTTCAATGGCTTGGCCACCTGCTCAGGTTACAAGTTATAGGTCAGATATTTGAATAGGCTTCGTGTTGTGTGTGATACGCGCTACGCTCTACCGGGGGGAGGAGGGCAAATTGAGCGCGTGAAGTTATATTGTAATTTGAAAGTGAGGGTGAATTAAGTGGGATATGGCTAACTTCGAAGTGACATTCTACCGTTTGTTTTTAATACCGTAAAGTGTTGTTTTTAGTGAATGTTATTGATTAATTTGTTGGATGCTTAGAGCAAATCAAACGTGATATTGAAGCAATTACGGTCCCTACAAGCTGTCTTCTTCATTAGCTGTCATGAAGGTACTTGCACTTTGTAGAATTTTAGTTTATTTCTGTGTTTTAAAAAGTATGAAGATTGTCTTTTTTAGAAATCGTCATCTATGTGGGCAGGGAACCAGCGGGTGGTGGGGAGTGTGCGTGCACATTTCATGTCAAGAGGCTTTGGAATGAAAGTCACGCTGTATAGCTCTGCTTGTTTGCATAAGGTGTTTATTTTGCTTTGCTGCAAAAAAAAAGGAGTTGAAACAGTCTGCACAATTCTACACCTAAAGATGCAGGATAAAACGTGTAGGGAATTTAAAGTAGAGACAAGGAACATCTACAGGCATTTCGCTTGGCTATTTGCAGTGTTCATATGCCGAGCCACATTGAGTGCAGTGCAGCTGTGCATCCCATGTATTTATTGCGCGCCCCCTCCCCCTCCCCCTCCCCCTCCTCCTCCTCCTCCTCCGTGCGCGCGCGCGCGCGCGCGCGCTTCTGTGCATGGTGGCTCTGGGTGCGTGCGCACGTGCTCCACCTTCACAAGCGGGCGGGGATGCCGGCAGGCAGCCGGCTGGCTCCTCAGGGGACACCTATGGGTCCTCCGTCAGGCCCCCCGTACGGAGGAGGGAGTGGGGCGGTGCGCCCAGGCATGCTTCAGTCCGTCATGGAGCCGTCTCGCAAGCGGCCGGCTGCTCAGCCGCTCACGCAGCAGCCGGGACAGCAGTCCCAGCAGCAGCAGCAGCAGCAACAGTCGCAGCAGCAGCAGTCTCAGCAACAGCAGCAACAGGCGCAGAGTCGCAGCCGCAGGTAAAGCCTTAAGAAAGAATATTCAATGTGAAATACTCATGTCAGTGAAAATGTCATTATTACGGTTATGATCATCTTTTTTTTTAATTAACGCCTTGCTATTTTTCAACGAGAAAATGTGTTGTAAATGCACCGTTGGCACATTTAATTTTGAGCTATTTGATGTTGTAAATTATGGGCCGATCAATTAGTTTTTCTCTGCCAACGATGGCTTGCACTCTTACCTGAACAAAAAAAATCCCAGCGTGATACTGTCAAGAAGTGTGCGGGCTGTTCTCTTTATAAATACGGTAACTCTTTTCACTGCGTGAATGGCGGAACATTTTTATGGCGTTTTTATCCACGCTTTACGATGGGATGCTGGAAAAAATGGTGCTGCAATTTGCCCGTGTGCTTTACTTTGGTGGGTCATTCAAAAAGCGCACAGCAGGTAGGAAATTACTGCCGAGTAGTTTTATGTAATTTCCAGCACAAAATTGGAAAAGGTTTACCCTAAAAATGCATCTTTTGCAGGTTTTTTACTCGACTGCAGCTTTGCCAGGACAAGAAGCTAAAGCTCATTATTTTGTCTCTACAGTGCGTGACTAGCTACATTTCTTTGCTGTATAAAGGAATATTGTTGCAGGGGGGGCGAGGGGAGGGTTTTAGGCAGAGTTGGGGCAGTGGGTGGGGAGAAGCAGAATTGCACAAAATGTGTCGACTAAAATTTAGCAGATGGATGGCTCGTGTCTGCTCCGCGGTTGCCGTGGTGACTGATATTTTTCTCCGTTTCTACCGTTTGTTTTTTCCTTTCAGCACCAAGAAGAAAAAGATGGCTGATAAGATTCTGCCGCAGAGGGTAAGGTCGGCTTTTCCCACCTACTGTACACCCGACCACCTCCATTTTCTTTACGACTCACTATAAATATACTCGCCCCCCTATTCATAACGAGAGCCTGTCCAGCTCCCGAATGGCAGCACAAACAGTGGTCTCTTTTGCTCTGTGGCATTAGGAGTTTATTTCCACATTCCTCTAAAAGATGACCCTTTTGGACCCTAACCGCTCATGTTTGAGGCACTAATAAGAAAAGAAGCAGTAAATATCAATAAGTAATATTCTAAAAGTCTACAATGTTCGTAACGTGGCTTACTGAAACATAACGTTTCTGTAACCTCTATATCCAGACGTGTTTTCAGAGTTAATGTAAAATAAACAAATTTGTCTTTGCAAAAATAAATATATATTCCACATTTTTACGGCGAAGGAAAATTACACAGGCAAAAATGAATGTGCTGTTGTACACATTAAATTAGCATTCCACTCCACAGTTATTTCATGGGTGCAATATAACAAATATTACTTTTAGTTTCAAGTGCATTACAAAAATGTAAAATAAACACCTCTGCAGCCTTCGAGGTAAAGTGCATTGATTATGCTAATCGTCTCCGTAATCTGAGCTCAGAAGCTGCACTTCACATAGCCTGAAATCCTCCGGCCACGGGAAGAGGGGTGGGTGGGATGGACGAGAAGGGGAGGAAAATATATAAAAAAATGCCAGCTTCTTAAAGACCAGAAAATTCTCAGGCTGTCGGCGATGCGGCTGAGACCGGTGCTGCAGTTCATCACATTGTCGGGATGATTACACGCAGACCGAGATGAAGGCGACTGGGGCAGCCGAGTGTTACAATCTTATAAGCATGGGTTGGGTTGGCTTTGGCTTGTGGTGAGGAGCTGTGAGGGGTGGGGGAGAGCGCGGGTAACTAGCTAGGATGAGATCGTGACTTGGGAAAAATGAAATTCTCCACTCTCCAAAGAGACTTAACGGTGCTGATTGCTGCAGTGAAAAGCAAGCCAGTGAAATGCATATCCGATTAAAGGAGTGTGGTGACAGGGAATGCTCTTTTGGATTTGGTTATTCCAGAGCAGACGTGCACAGAGCTGTTGAATAAATAAAAGCTTTTTTCTTTGTGGGTTTTTCAGTATGAGCATGCATGGCAGCAGTTGTCTGCAGACGATTTCAGTTCTAAGACAGAGGAACAAAAGATTTTTTCTGCACACTGTGTGGTCCATGCACTGTGAGAAAGTAGATATCTCTACATTCCTGAGCTCTGCTTTTCCCTTTAAAATTCATTATTCAATCCCTCTTCTTCTGCTACTATTCAAGTTAATTCGATACACGTTATAAAAGATTTCTGAGCTTTCAATGGCGGGAGCCCTTGGAATAATAACTGGAATGTTTTGCCGTGTGTCCCTCAAGTCCAGTGCAATCATAAGAGCTCAATGAGCTTCATTCATTCAAAAGTTTGTTAGGGATTTGCCTCCTACATCTTATTTCTGTAGCTGCTTACTTAAAATAACAGGTTGAGAATACAGATTAGTTCACATAGCTGACAACACCTGGAGGTCTGTGAAAAGAAAAATTCTCAAACAATATAATTAACGTTTCTAAAACAAGAATGTTGTCATACAAAGACGGCATAGAATATAATAATTAAAATATCAACTTGCTGTTATGAAAAGCAATGTGGTAATTGAAATCCCTCTTCATGAATAAGTCAATGTCTTGCACTTAACAAATACGGTTCCTTTGGCTCACAATTCTGAGTAGCATACCATGGCTCAAGCAGATAAGTACAAACATAGCACATATAGTAGAGATCTTCAAATTTTTACCAGCCCCATTGAAAATACAATGCTGCAAGGGGCAGGGAAATCGCAAGCAGCCTCCAATATGCATTCAGCATTATGGACGTATTTTCGTAGGCAAGCCTGGTTGAGTGCTTGAGCCGACATGTGCACATTTACATACAGGTGCGGGAGCTTGTTCCCGAGTCGCAGGCTTACATGGACCTGCTGGCTTTTGAGCGCAAGCTGGACCAGACCATCATGCGCAAACGCCTGGACATCCAGGAAGCTCTCAAGAGGCCAATGAAGGTGTTTCCTTTGCTATAAAATTGCCCGTGTCTCCTGACTTTTATCACTGTACTGCTTGGTACGTGAAATTAATTTACAAATGGCCTCATTCATAACATGTTTGTACGCAAATACATACAATATGATCATGTTAGGTCCAACAGTTTGTATACCTATTGTGTTTTTAACATATGCACTTTATGCAAAATGAACAATTGTTATTTTTGAAAAGTTGCACAAAGTCCTGCTGTCCTTACAAAACATACCATGTAAAATTGCTCCAGGGGTAGTAAGTGTCGTTGCGACCAGCGTGGAAAGTCGTACGGCACCGGTGAATAGTTTCACCTCAATGCGGGGCTTTGAAATGTGCAGAAATAAAGCACGGATGCCAGTGCCATATGCGGCAGATGCAGGCGGCTGCGCAGGATGGGCGGGCACGCTTGTTGTTGTTTATCCGGGCGGGTGTATAAAGGGAGATGCGCAGTCCCACTGGCAGATGTATGATGGAGCTGCCATCCATCTCTCTGACAGCTCACGCCGCCGCGTCGTGGCCCACTGGCGCTAGTGTGCCGCACGCTCGCTCGCCTTCCCACTCGTGCGCTTCGTCACATTTGGGTGCCCTCCCCCACTCTCTTACCGGCCCCGCCCCGCCGTCCAGACTGCCTGTAAGGAGATTTTATAAAACGGTCCCCGTTGTCTGGCAGCTGAGCGGCAAATTAAATTTTCAACAAAAAAAAACGACACGAGTGTGTGAGGTCCTTAACCCATTCTTCATCTAACCGCAATATGTAGACACTGGCAAGTTTTTGTTTTTTTCAAATACAATGTTTTTCGGCTTTTATTCAGGCCTGAGTGTTAATATATTGTCACTATTCAATCTAAAATATCATTACCCACACTTTCAAAACCTGTTAATTGAATTATTTTTATGTTTATTGTACAGGCGTCTCCTCAAGTATGTCTTGTATTACAAATTGTTACATTTAAATGGATTGAGATTAGTAAATACTTTAAAGTTTACTGGTAAAAACATGCATTTCTTAATTAACAATTGCTTATTAAATATGTTTTCCAGCATTGCTGGTAGCATGTCTTTTTTTTTAATCAAGTTCTATCCTATTCTCTTATAACAATTCTCAGGTGGGCACTGGCGATAACTTATTTGTAACTACATTGATAGAGTGATGTGTGGCAATGCTTGCTGTAGCCAGGATATCGTTTGAATACTTTGCTCTAAAGAAATAATTTTCAACAGGAAAAATGAAATGAGCTAAAATTGCATGAATTATTTTAGCCACTGAACCAAGCAGTAATTCCTGATTATATGCAATGTAAAGTTTGCTCACTTGCTGAGCTTGCCAGGATTTCCTTTCTGATGCAAACTAATCAAGAAAGTTTCTGCTACAGCAAGAGGTGGGAATAAAGCAAGAGTAGAGTGACAAGTTTAACATGTGTGCATTGTGCTGACAGCAAAAACGCAAGCTGCGGGTTTTCATCTCCAACACGTTCAACCCAGCCAAACCAGATGCAGACGATGAGGAAGGCAGTGTGGCATCATGGGAACTGCGTGTGGAAGGACGACTGCTGGATGATGTGAGGGTTATTGCTTGTGTTTTATTAAAAAATTTTACTATACAAGAGCAACTTTAACAATGTTATAAGGCCAATTATTTCATATGTGTAATATTTGTCAAGATGACATTTTTGTCAACATGCCAACAAGCAGAACACACTGCTAAAATGCAATAAGAATTTAAATATTACATTTTTGTAATTCATAATGCATCTTTGTTCCTCAAGCTCTGCACTGATTTAATAATACACTTTATATTGCCTGAGAATTGTAAAATGTCTCATGCAGTCCCTGCATTGCGTTGCTTATTTGTGCTGTCAGCCTGCCTCTTCCAAGTTTGATGCCAACAAGCAGAAAAGAAAATTCTCATCTTTTTTCAAGAGTCTAGTTATTGAGCTCGACAAAGACCTGTATGGACCTGACAACCATCTGGTGGAGGTAAACATTTGCTGTAGTCTGATGGGACATGACACCTGGTGAATCGAGCTATTCCATCCATACAGCACCTGTCTGTTACAAATGCTTTTCTCCAAAATAGCATTGTGTATTACCATTGTGCCGTGCAATTACGTGGATGCTTCAGCCAGCTGCACACATGATTGCAAAATGTTTTTGCAGACCTTTTTTTTCTCATCGATGACTACTGGCAATATTATACATTTATTCATTCTATTTGCACTGCCTTTAGTTATTGTGCCATCGCAGTGTCTCTTCAAGGCTGTAAAACTTGCTTTGAACATCTTGGATTCGTTTTCGTTAATGAGGATTTGAAGTTAATTAAATAGCAAATGACTTGCCGATACTGCGTTGGAAACGGTCTACAATACTACTTTAAAAAGGAATCCCATCTTTAGACAATACAATGACCCTTTCTGACGTGCAGGGCGGCCGTTGCCCAGAACGTGTAAGGTTATATATGTTTTGTGTGTGTTAAAATGTCTTTATGCAGTGTTATTGTCAGTTTTTACGTAAAATATTCAATGACTTATCAGAAACATTAATAGGCACAGTAATCTCAGAATGCATAACACTGCAACATATTTGTGTTCTTGTAATTTAATATATAATTGAAGGTTATTAACATATTTGTAAAACACTAGTCAAATGACAGCAGGATGACCGTTTGTGGTGCATCGACTTCCTGTTTTTATGTTTACTGCATGGCTTGTTCTTTGTGTAAGAATGCTACAGCAACATTTTTTATTGTAGCGTTTAATAACAGCAGCAGTGGCATAATTAATGCTAATTGCTTGGCATAACTCCTTTTAAAGCATACAGCGCTTTGTGACCCTCGGGTGAAAGGCGCTCTAGAAATGCAAATATTATTATTTCTGCTATATCCTCTGCAACACTGCTGCTATTGGTGTTTCCCTATAGGCGAAATTACTGCAGATTTTGGCCAGAAAAAAAATATTAACATAAAGATGTGCACATACTGCGCTAATGAGATTTTGATTTGGCATCCTTTTCACTGGAGCACAAGCAACTTGCATTACAGCCTGTCTCAAATCACACCGCCAGTGGCAGTTATACCTGTGCCGCAAAAGATGACTCAGCTGGCCTGTAAGTGGGCATTTGTGAGGAGTGGCTTTGATTTCTATGTGTAATCCGTATTTTTAAGTTAGAAATAGCCTATTCGTGTCGAATTGTGAGATGTTAAACATCAACTGCGAACCAGAGAGCATGTATTTTATGGTCAGTACACCTGTACTAATAACAAGGGCAGCCTACTGGATTTAAATGGTGGACCTCTGCAACCAGTGCATTCACATCACTTGTAGGCGGTAAGTTTGGGCATACACAGTTTGAGGCTTCATTCTCTGGGTGATCAAAAAAGTAAATTATAACTTTTCAGTAGCAATAAATGGCTTGTGATGGGTCATTTTCGCACTGTGCCTCTGCTCCAGTGGCACCGCACATCCTCCACCCAAGAGACTGACGGATTCCAGGTGAAGCGTCCAGGTGATGTCAACGTTCGTTGTAAAGTACTTCTCATGCTGGATTATCAGGTGACGGGACTCATGCACCTGGGAGGTTGTTTCTTCTCCTGCTGCCCTTACTTGGGATTCTCACCCAAGTGGCCCATGCTGATAGCCCTCCGCATGTTCAAGTTCAGACTTAAGGCTCCTATCAAACGGTTACTTTTAATTACCTTAATTCGTCCTTTGCCATCACCCGTAATGTTTTTTGTCTTGGTAGCATAAACGATGTTACTTTAATCTCTAATTATGTTAAAATAATGCCGTTTGTGTGGGATGATGGTTGAGATGGATATTGTGGTGTCACGCCACTGCTCACGCTTACCAAACCGTGTTTTTTTATTTTCACCTTAGCCATACTTTTATTGGCTGGTCATGTTTTTGGTTTATATGGCATCACGAAATGCTTGTAGTATTTGGATGCAGGTAAGTAAAATTTCAATGTCAGTATTGATAAGCATCACTATCATTATTGAACTGCCTCCAAGTTGAATGTTAATTGTGGACATTGTTGGTGGTATAATATAGGTTTAATACAGTCAACTTTTTGTTATTTTAAACATTTATATAGGGTACTTTTAAACACATACGGCCATTATTATCAGCCGATGGGTTGTGACCAAGTCGTGGACCACGAGCATCGCCAAATAGTCCATGAACCTCAAGGTCCAATTGGTTATGGTCACTTGTTTTTATTAAGCAAACAACCTGTTTATGCGTATTGTTTTCTTCATACCCTTGTTTCTTTACGCAATCAATACTAAATGTTTTATCACCGTTTAATGCAAATGCACTTATCTCCACAGCCCCCACAGTTTAAGCTGAACTCACACCTGGCTCGCTTGCTGGGCATCCACACGCAGACTCGGCCTGCCATCATTCAGGCCCTCTGGCAGTATATCAAAACGCATCGCCTGCAGGATTCCCATGAGCGCGAGTACATCAACTGTGACTCCTACTTCCAGCAGGTCTGTTGCCAGGCATCCCAGTGGCGCACATCTCATCACATGTTGCTAAAGTGTCCACAATAACGCAGTTAACATTACATGGTGAAGTGTATTTAATTGAAGTTGTCGATTGAACTTGCGTTTTTTTTAATCGACACTTGCCAGATTTTTGACTGTCCAAGGATGAAATTTTCTGAGATTCCTCAACGACTTCATGGTCTCTTGATGCCTCCAGATCCCATCGTCATAAACCACACAATCAGGTAGTGCACGAGTCAGGTGCCAAACTACTACCAGAATATTTACTACATAAGCATGTTTTACGTTTAATTAAATTCTAAATGCATTATCCAATATTGTCAGCAGTGTTGACCCAAATGACCAGAAGAAGACAGCATGTTATGACGTGGATGTGGAGGTGGATGACATGCTGAAGGCTCAGATGAACTCGTTTCTGCTGTCGACAGCCAGCCAGCAGGAGATCGCCGCCCTGGACAATAAGGTACCACCAGCTGCACTCATCTGTGCTTTAATATCTTGTGCCTGGCCACATCGCAGCTTCCAAACTTTCTCTTCTTTCATAGTTAACAAAAATCAGTTGCATTTCACATCTACCATTTGACACCAGTTTTGCAATATTCACATTAAAGCCATGTTTTCTTATTTGTACTGGTGTTGATGAACAAGTTACAAGCATGATAGTTAAATGCAGTTTATTTTTTAATTGGCATTTCACTTCCCATATGTGGCACTAAAGTCTCAATGACGAATCTGCGGCAATTCGAAACTTAATAATTGCAATAATCCTTTGTTTCAGGCCAGTTTGGCTGACGTGTGAACGGTCTGCTCACTTGTTGCTTCCGCAGATCCACGAGACAATTGAAACAATCAATCAACTCAAGATCCATCGTGAGTTCATGCTTGGCTTCGCACAAGACCCACAGGGCTTCATAAACGACTGGCTGCAGTCACAGAGCCGCGACCTCAAGGTAGGATCCCTCATGGCTCATATGAAGCAGTTCATCGTAAAAGAGGTTTAACGGCACCTGGTGTAGTATTGATTTCATCTAAATATTCCTTTTTAAAGTGTTAAAATTGCACAAGTAGTTTTAATATTGCATTTCTTACTTCCACTGTGAAAATTACATATTTCATAATTAAGCAGAATGAAATTTAAATGTGCTGTTATTTGCAGAATCAGTAGTATGTGCCATCTGTTGTAGTGCTGAGTGTCTACTTGCACACCGCAATCTAACTTGCTTTTTTATATCCCTCCTATAGACTATGACAGATGTTGTGGGGAACCCTGAGGAGGAACGGCGTGCTGAATTTTACTTTCAGCCGTGGTCGCAGGAGGCTGTCTGTCGCTACTTCTATTCCAAGGTTGAACATGATTCTGCCGACAGTGAAATTCAGCTTGCCTGTTTAATAATTTATATCAATGCTGTTATTGAGAAAGCAAGATAAGATTCCTGCTCACTTTCACTATAATCAGCAGTAGCTTGCTCCTTTGTATGCAACCTACAGACAACACTATATTCAGTTTTATTTTCTAAATAAATACTTCATTAAGCTGCCTTGTGTGTTATAAGATAAGACATTTCTTGGCCAGTTCAAACATTTTTGGGCCAAACATGTAGTGTATGTACAGCTGGGTTAAACGCATCTTATTTTTGGCAGTACATATTATTAAATATCTCCCATCATTGTAATGTAATAAAAATACTTCAGTAGCAAAACAATCCTAAACTATTATGCAATCTTTTTTAAATTACTTTATGTATGTCTCCAGTATTTGTCTATCCTATCTAACAGTATCAGCCTGTATCAACATTGCAAGTGTGCATTTCTTTGTAAATAGTATCCCTAATAAGAAGCCATTTTAATAGCTCTTGGTAACTGTATTCTAATTTTACAATGTGAAAATACACCATAACGGATCTTGCTCTATGACAATATGAAAAGAGTAAACAGGTTGTCTTTTAAATAAAAATAAGTGACATGAATTGCATGCTATAATAAAACCTCTTAAGGGAAGGTGCACATTTCATATCGTCCTTAGATTGACTGAGTCACAGGAAGTGTTTAAATTGTATGTTTAACTGTATGTTGCATTATTTGCTGTGGCACATTTATTGTGGAATGGTCTTAATTAGTGAATAAGTTAGCAGCTTATTAAAAGATGTTGCCGTTAAAATAGCAGAAATAAAATACAATATAAACTGCTGCAGTCATACCACCAGGCATTTATGCAATTATTTTCTGGAAATGGGTAGCCTAAAGCCTTCTTCCCCGAACGTTATAGCCCAAATTGTTCGTCACTTAAAACATTAACAGCTCATTTCATTTTGTGCAGTCTTGCAGCAAACATCATTTTCACAACTTTAAAGGTTTACAGATATTCATTATGACATTCATAACGGATGATCTTATGAAGGAACATTACACTGTCATTTGTCCAAATATTCAGAATAATTGCCATTAACACTGGAAGTATTTGTAACTGGCAGCACATTTATTCACATAAACGGAGTTGGCACCATAATGCAAGATAATATAAAATGCACTTGAATGTCCTGAGGTGAACGATATTATGCCTGCACTTGTTGTACTTGTAGGTGCAGCAGCGCAGACAGGAGCTGGAACAAGCCCTTGGCATCCGTAACACCTAGCTTCATCGTGGCCAGCCACAGCCACTCCCTGCACAGTATTTGTCCAACGCACATGCGGCGATGTCTACACGTGGTTAAAACCAAACTGCTTATACATTTAAAACATGAAACCTAGTATTAAGAGCCTCCCAAGCAAAGCTTAGGGATGATTTGTTTTCACTCAATAAAGTGGTAATGTGATTATTTTAATATAGTAATTATTAACAGCATCCATTTAGTGTATCTGCTAAAAAAACATGCACTGCTTTAACTGCCGTAAAGTTTGTACTGCTTTATAACATTTGTATTTGTGTAGCCTCTTGAGCTTTTTTGCAAGCCATTAGTATTATCTTTATAATAGCGCATCATGTTAAAATCAATGTTTTTTATCTGATGTTAAGGGACCAAGGCACAATATTTGTGGTGCACTTTGAATGACAGTAAGCTGATGGAAATAAAGCTTTTTTTAATGTCCACAGGTGTCCAGAAAGTGAATAATTAAACGGTTATTTTCTTGCATAAACAAAACAACACCAGCAATGAACTTTACAAACGGACAACGGTTTTATATTAATTTATTAAATATCTTACAATTTAACAGTGCATCGCTATGAAAAAAAAAACCTATTTGAAAATGTTTATATTACATTCTTATTTTAGCATTTCTTGTACAATTAAAAAAAGTGTCAAGACAGGCCATATTTGCAGACAGCAGAATAACACAACCTTAAAGTTCCACTGGATGGCAGTGTATACAAGCTTTCATCTCAATTTGCACACACATTTTTACACATGTATTTTACATATTTATTGTTGTGCAACGTAACTTGTCATTACCTGGATAACTTGCTATTTTAAGTACACCCACAGAGTACAAAGAATTCACAAGCAATGGCATGAATCCGACAGCTTAAAGGTCAAACACTGCCACCCGGTGGGATGAGCTTTGGAGAAGTGCTGTCTACTACTGAGCAGAGATCAGTCATTCTCTGGTCTATGCTTTAGCTTATGAGCACCATTAATATATATCATTAATAGGTAACATCCAGAAAATCGTTAATCTTTTCAGATTGCATTACTATTACACCATTCATCTAAGTAATATTTTTGAATATGTTGTACATAGCACAACACATTAACACTTAAGTATTAAAAATGGAAAAGAATTTCACTTATGATTAAAACAATTACCATGTAATGTTCTTGGTATGTATGTAAAAAGTAATAGGTGGATGCATTAAACAGCTGCATTAACATAGTTAACATCTAAGCGGTAATTATTTACAGCTTAGGTAATAACCTAGGTTTCAATCATTACATTTCATAAAGATGTTATTTGGCCAGTTGTTGCCAGGAAAAAATGCTGCAGCATCCTTTAGCACGTCTAAGTAAATTCACTAACATGTTTCTACCTTGATTACTGTAGCATTAATATTTAGCATGTGGTATTTACCACTATGATTCAAAAATTCAAATTGTCAACAAACCTTTCAATCTTAAGCATGCATGAAAAAGAAATCAACTTTCATATCACAAATGAAACTATCTAAGACAAGTAAAATGTCGACACATTTTAAGGAAATGTGTTTTTAAAGCTCTATAAGGAACACAGTCGTGTTTGCTCAGTTACACCTAGTAGACATCAGTTGTAGTAAATGATGCAGACAGTTCCATTTAAATTAAACACAGCACATGCAGTACTTAGGTACATTAAGCACAACTACCATTGCACAGGATGCACACACCCCTTGTCATTGCTGGCCATGAGACTTGCCAGTAACTGTTGAGCTCGCTTCTTCTTTTTCTTTCCAGGAGCAGCCATTCATTTAACTCTGCGATTGAAATAAATTGATGTCAACTACAAGTTATAACATTTCTTTCAAGAAAGTAAATATGCAAATGTGTCAACGTTTTTTTTTACCTCTTAAATATTCTCTTAAACACGGACTAATCTCCCAAAAATGTACTACACTGGGTTTTTACAATTCAATTTCATTGTTTTAATATAGGCAATAAATATTGGGTTCAATGAATGTGGTTACATGCATTAATAGTGGACTATAAAATTGCTCTCCATAGCTGTTGCAGAGAGCTGTCAAGTGTTTCCTCCTTTACATTTTACATCCCACGTTAGAGGTTAAATCAGCCGTTTAGGAACATCTGATGTCTCCAACGTGGCGCTGAAACATTAGGTGTGACAAACTACTTCAGTAATGGACTATAATATAAATCTCATTAGGTGTTGAGGAACAGCGAGTGCACATTGTAAGAAACCTCGTGGACCTGCTGCTGGTTGGGAGACGTGCTGCTGGGTGCACTCCCATGTGGATCCAAGAATCCCAATCTGGCCACGTCCTCCTGCCAGCCACCCATCGGCAGTGACCCAAACCTAGAACTGCCCCCCTCAGGCTGCAGCATATTCTCTGATGCTTCAAGGGTCAAAATGAAAGAGTAGAAGCACAGATACAAGCAATTATGAGACAACCATGAAAATAGAACTGAACAGCACTTGAGTGTGAAGGAGGTGGGGGGTAAATAGTATTAGATTGGTTTGCACTCAATTTCTAAATTCATTTGGTCAAAAAAGTAATTCCTTCAATGATATTGTTCTATCAAATCTGGATGAAGTCCTTTTACCCACAATTGAAGTAAGGTGTGCTTACATTGTTTAACTGTAGGCATATGCAATGGCATTTTAATGCAATCAATTTTTTTTATTAATAATGGTTATTCTTGGGAAAAGATAACATGAAGTATAAAGCATGTGAAGTTGAGGGCTCACCTGATGTGCCACCGTAGTGCCGAAAGGGGAACACGCCTCGTTCCGTGTTCTCAACTGGCTCCGTCAGCCGCAAGATGTCGGCATGAGCGTCCTGCAAGGAGCCAATGTTCTGGCCTAAGACTGCAGAAGGAGACACATATGTTTCTCTCTGGCCTGAGCCCAAAACCGAACTCAAGTGAGAACCCGAGTTTGAGGCCGTAGTGTGCAGCTGAAAGCCTGATTCCCTGAAGCCAGATAGGGTATTGGCCTCATCCATTGTGTCATCGTCTCCATTGCTCTCCGTCCGCTGCCAGTGGAACCGAGCCTGTGCGTCGTTTGTCCCATAATGCCTGCGTGCCTGGATACAGAAAGACCACAAGACAGTTTTCAACAAATGTTTATGCTGGCATCCTGATGAGCAGAACTATAAACATGCATGTCAATGTTGGGAACTCACTTTAAACTATATACAGAGTATTGAGTTTGACGTATGGAATGTACTTCGAATGAATGATTGTTCAGTCATTGCAAACTGATGATTGCTTCGAAAAGCTGTTCTCTCGGGACAGCCGCGTCTATTGCTCTCTCTCCATCGTGACGTTTCGCTTCACGTTCAGAGGCATCCTCATTTCAAACTGTTATTTAAACACGTATTCTTAAGAAATGCGTATACAAACTTTCTATAGACCAGAATGAAAAGCAGCTCATGTCACAATTTCTTCTGCATTTAGACTAACTTAACAAAACAATTATTCAAATACATGTTATAGGCTTTAATCTCCCAACATCTAAGGTAAGGAGCTTGCACAGCACATCTGGTAAGATACCTCATGCATGTAGATTGCGTGCAGACTCATTTCAGCGGAGGCAAACTCTGACAAAACGCTACTTTGTGAAGGACCTTCCCTGAAGCTGCTGCCCACACTGCTGGAACGGAAATCGGTTCCTCCAAAACTGCAACGAAGTCCAAATACACATCACTACATTAAACAACGCAAATACATTGATGGTACACAAGATGCGACAAAACATGTTCCACAATTATTTAAATAGCAGTATTTGATACAGCGTTCTTTATGTCTGGGCATCTTGGAACGTTTGCCAAGAGATGGGATTTGCAAGACATCTCAAATATTTGAAAAGGCACATCGCACCCAGTTACTAAAATGCCTGGCCTGCAAATGGAATGTCTGTCAGTTGTGTTAAGTTAGGACTATTATCCCTTTACACAATTTCCTACTCATGTAAATTTAAAAGGATCTTTAAAAGTCCACTAATACCAAATGGCATTGTAATAATTACAGCCCATTGTTAATCAATTGTTAGATATTTCCCAAGCCCTCCTTGTGATTTGTTTGATCATACTCTCAGTGCTGTGGGCCGTTATACGTGAGGACAATCTTTGTGATGAGTGGTCTCGTGAACCCCGAGGGCCCTGCACTGGGACACCTGGAGGTGCTCAAATTAGAGGCAAACACCTGAACCTTGAAGTTCGGGCTGTCCTGTGCTTTCTACCACTAAGGCTGCCACATCACAAAGCCCTTTATGAACATACGACGCGTCGCCAAACGCACTAGGTGCGGCTTCGTCGCCGGGCTTCCAGCTGCCTCTGACATTACACATTGTTGTAAAAGTTGGTTTTCGAGCCCATCGCCACCCTGGTCAATACTGCGATTGTATTTGACCCTTAAATAAATAGTAGCGGATGTTAATGATCCCGTTAACATTTGAAATGTCATGTTTGCTGGATTCTTCGTTTAAATTTTGCCAAATTCGATTTTGCCAAATTCGTTGGGAAGCCCACATAGCAGGATAACCCCTCTAATGCCAGAGGAATGCCCATTAATTGGCTCGTGCCATTTCATTGCTCCATATCTTTTGGCAGATGTCTTCTCTGAAGCAATCCGTTCCTTGGCTGCCACTATCACTTCTTGACCTTCAGCCATCATCCATTTTTTTCTCCGTGACTAAAATAACACAAACTATGCTTGAAATGATGTAGAGATTGAGAGAAATCTTTTGACGCCTGTTAATCCTCCAAAGTCCAACTGTCGATTGTTTATTTACGTACTAGATTTACGTGTATTAAAAAAAACACACAAAATTGGTTTGATTAATTTGAGCGGAGGCATTAGTAACCTTGACAGTTGTAGGCAGTGTGTTGACTGGCTTTACAATGTATATCGTAGTTGAAAAGTACTTTTCTTTTATATAAAAGCAATTGAAGGTATTCTGCACAATGTGAGGAGCGTGCAATTCACACTTTAATCTCTAAATTATATGACAATCTGGAAATGGAGACATAGCCAAAACTTCTGCCCGGTATCAAAGGTATACTAGAGACCTGGTCAGACAACCTGACTGAATTGTAAGATCGCACCCCCAACATATTCTTTAGTATAGAGGGGAAGAGTATTTTGGTCTAAAAATATAGTAATTGTTTATTTTTTATTTGATTTTGCAGTGTTGTCATGTTTATCTAAACCTCTTTTTTGTATTCCACTCATACAGGTTTGAATGAGTTTTCTGCAAAATTAATTGACCCATTTATAGTGTTCAATACAATGTACATACATATATTTTAGCATCTTAATCATGGTCATTCATGCCTTCTTAGGAACACTTATTCCTTCCTTTGTTTTATCAAATTTTTAATTGATATCGTTAATTGACAGCAATTATTTTACTTAAGTGATATATTCCAATGTTGTTGACATGCAGTTTTCTCGCTCTGTGTCGTGCGTTATGACCCTCGGATGAAAGGTGCTTTAGAACTGCAATTATTATTAAACTGAACCATTATTGGTCAATGTGAGCTAAAGGGTTATCCAGAACCACCTCAGATATCACTTCCCACTTCAGGTCCTGGTTTTAGTGTATGTCCACAGCAATGCACACTGTGAAAATTAAGAGTTTTGTTTTTAAACTTATGAGCCCTTCCAGTTTTGAAAATTTTAGTAAAATTTACAATATTGACCTATTGGGGACTACTTAGGTTTAAGCAAGAGCTGCTGTCTTTTGAAGAAAATAAAAATAATAATTGCATTTATAGCGCATTTATCACCTATCATAGGAATCTGTATTGTCATTCACTGCCTCCGGAACTTCAAGTTATTTAAGGACCCCACAAATCTCAAAATTATACCACACCGTTACGATACAGATTTTGTTACTCGACTCATAATATACCTGACTTTTCCTCTACCACCAGTACTCATAGACATGCCCCCCGTAGTGCCAGAAGATGAGCCAACGCGTGCGGTGGCAGTGGCATTTGCAGGGATGGTGTCCGGCGTCTCTGCGAGCTCCTCCCTGGGCCCAGGAGTGAGGGGCGCAGGTGGCATGGAGAGCGACATAAGTGCTGTGGCAGCAGCGGTGGCCGTCGACACTTCAGGAAGACTGCAGGTGGCGTCGCGTGTCGATCGGAATGCTGTCAATGAGGAAGGGCCTCCCAACACGCTGCCCAGCAAGCCGTAGGGCTGCACAAGACACCAAAGGGTAGAAGTGAAGCACAACACGTTAGTAACTTAAATTCACACATGTATGAAGTAAAAACAAGAGGTAATAAGACATGGAATATAAATTCTTCTGAGTACAGTGACTCCCAAACTAAAAAAGCCATACAACCAGATCAGTAAAATCTGATTTTCAGAGAAACATTAAGTGCACTCAATGAACATTATATTGGCCAATTTTTTTTATATTAAAAAACACTCAAATGTGCTGAAAAAAGTTTTTTAAAGTGTTACCAGTGTGTCATCCCCAGTTTCATCCATCAGTCATCAATGTTCCAGCAATGTGTACTGCTCATGCCCACTTAACAAGCTAATAGTCCATTATCAAGATTAACAAGAGCATAACCAAAGACGAAATCAAGTAGTGTATGGGCCAGGGCAAAATTTTATATCACCTCAGACATCAAAACATAGTACCAATATATTAATTTGCTGTGCATACACCATTTCAAATATACTGACCCCAGACTGTGACTCGACAGTCTGCAAAGAGCTGAAAAGTAAGGGCTGCGGGTTGGCAGTGCTGTCACGCTGCACTTGCTCTCTCAGTTGGTTGAGGTACACGTTGCTGCCTCGCGGTGGGCGCCAGCGGGGATTCGAGATGGCAAAGTGGACGAGCGAGAGCTCCGTCTTCCCATCCTCGGCTTGCTGATAATAGGACGCTTCAGTCTGCCCTGCCGACATCCACTGTATTTTAACAGCAAGAGAACGCAAATTGAAATTAACAAGTAGAGTTAACACAGATTGGTTTTTACGAGCATAGTTTATGATTAACATCTATTTTGTTGAGCCACAACATTGAATTCAGGACTGGCATTCATCTTAAAAACACAAAATGGGCTAATAATGACGTGTAGAAACACCACAAAGGACAAGGGTGAATCGACAAACCGTGGGGTTGCCGTGCCGGCGGATGTCCATCTGTGCAAAGGAGCAAACATCACCCACGCCCACCACCTCCACGGTGAAGTTTCGGAAGAAGTCGACAATCTCCAGGGCCTTGGGCCTCACACCAAAAATGAGGATGAATGGTGTGATGATGGGGCTCAGCAGCTCTTCAATGATGAAAGCCTATTAGCAGTTTGGAAACAAATGCCAGGCATAATTATTCATTAAAAAATGTTAAGGAGACATCGGGAAAATCGATTTTGAAGGGATACTATAACACAAGTAAATCAGAAAATCATACTAGACACATCGAGGTGTGTATATTTATGCATGCGGTGTTGCTCTTGTGGTACATACCGCCTTGTACTGGAAGAGTTGAGAAAACTCATCTCTGGTTTCTGTCTTGTGAGCTATGCCCTTCCAGTGCTCAGGCATATAGTGTATGTAAGCAAGAACTGCCTGGAGCAGGTGTTCAGGGTTCCATACCAGGTGTTCATCTGGAATAAACGCCCTGTGGAACAGATCACAAGAAAACTGAGGTCGTGGTTAGAAACAGGCTATATTTGTCTAAGTATTAAAAAAAAAACATTCAACGAAAAGAGGGAGAGGTCACATTTGGGAAGGAGTTGTGCCGACTTACCGGCATATGGTGAGTAATACTCCCAGCACTGTGATGGCAGTCAGCACGTGCTCCACAGACAGCACGTCCTCATCATACACCGTAAGTACCAACAGCACAGCCAATAGCGAGCCGGCAAAAAATGTCACGTTCTTGGCAAGCACGGCCATCATGGGTGCTGTAAACGAGTCCATATACCTGTTCCCACATATCAGAGAGCAGCCCCTTACTGAAATGAATGATTAACCTGAAAATCAGTCATAGAAACTATTTGATCAACGTGGCACATTGATTACCAAAATTGATTAACAGGACAGCTTAAGATTTTCATTGAATTCACACGAATTATACCCATTATTTTAGCTAACCTGTCATGCACAAATTAACCTTCCAATTGCATCCACTTTTGAGTAACCTAAGCATCCATTCATCCATAAAAAAGAAAACTTTGTATCCCTTTAACACCACAATAGAAGCTGTGCACCTGTGTCCTGCTTTAAGAATGTAGAAAGCTGCAGGGAGCCATGACTACCCATCTTCAACAGTGATAACACAATGGTGGAACACATGCGGTGCAGGCACCTGGCAGCGTGGCGGTATCCTCGTCCCAGCCGCGCACGCAGCTCGTGGTCGAGCTCATTGAGGTGGCGCAGATAGAGCTGCCCATATAGGGACCAACGGCGGGCACCCAGGCTACCGGGCTCGCGCTTCAGTACCTCCGCATACCGGAAAAATGCGTGCAACACCTGGCCAGACAACCCCATTCAAAAATTAAACAGATATTATACACTAGACATATGTACCTAATTTTACGTATTTTTATTCTAGAATATATTTTCAGAAACGTGATTTATATGAAAAGTTATTTGATTACTTACCATGTAAAAATTGCATGCAAAAAATATGATGACATTCACGTATTATTTAGGCACTCACAAAATGTTTAGCTTACATTGGTGATTGCTTCTAAAAGCTGTTCTTTTGGGATAGCCACGTCGATCGCTCCTCTCTACTTCGTGACATTTCGCCTCCCATGTTGGAGGCATCTTCATGTATTGTGGTTGAATTACGTGTGTGACTGCTATTAATATCAAAGTCGCTCCCTTTCACGGACAATGGTACATGAGGGGGAGTCCATTTGAAAGGGTTCCTTTGTCTTGCTGGCATATTGGAATGCAAATTAACCTAATCGAGTTCTGCCCTTGATTTACCACCTAATTTGTATCTCATGCATACCTACCAATTCATTTCAGTCCTGTTAATTTTAAAAACTGGTTGCCAGGCTTGGCCGAGCTTTATTCTCATTTCTTGTTTGTAGTTCATGTTTTTTTCTGTCTTATTCATCTTTCTTGCTTTACGGATTAATCATGGGCGTTTGTGGCAAACAGCAGCCAGTAGACACATCTTGTCGAAATCGATTGTATGTTGTTTGTCTACACTGTGGGCTACCATTACCGATTTATCCGTATGCAGCAGATGCACTGCTGTCTTGTGTTATCTCTTTCTTGTGACTATTTGTCTTCTTGTTTGGCCGATGTACATTTATTCAGTCGCTGCAAGGAATGCAATACACGCCTTTCTGTCTGTAACGGCAGTCAGTATTTGGGTGATTTAAGTACATCCTGTATCTTCTAATGGTTTGTGAAGACAGCTTTTATTGTGTATTTCCCTAGATAATTACTGATTTTGTTAGTGGTGCCTTTCACAAATGGCAGGAAAGCACGGGTTTTGATATCTTTCTCATTTTTATGGTTTTGCTGTCGTGGTTCTCTATTTATGGTACATTGGATCCGTTTCTGCGTATATATTGCCGAGTTGTGCTTGTTGTAGATATTGTAGGTCGTCTATAAGATGTTGCCTGTCTGATATTGTTTTAGACTGGTGGGCAAGGGTGTGCAGTATCCCCCGTTTCTGTTTAGGATGATGGTGGGACTCTGCATGTAAATACCAGTCTGTATGCGTTGTCTTCCTCTATACAATGTTAGCATTTCTTTTCACCAATACATCCAGGAACGGTATTTGGCGGTTTTCTTCTGTTTCCAATGGTGAACTTGATGTTTTGGTGAAAGGAGTTCAAGTGACCAAGGAATACCTTTAGCTTCTATCTTCCATGTTGCCATACCATAAATGTCATCAACGTATCGATATCAGTGGGTATAGATGAGTTCACGGATTCCTCTTCAAAACGTCTTCAGTACAGGTTGGCTGCTCCAGGTGAGAATACTGATCCCATTGCTGGACACTATCTCTGTTGGTAAAACTCACCGTCAAACTCGAAATAGGCTCTTGTGAGGCATACCTTCACCAGCTCTACTAACCTCTGGGTAAACTGTTCTGCAGTAATTTTCATGGTTTCTTCGATGGGTGTTTTTGTAAATAAGGAGATCACATTAAAATGGACGATCAGATCCATTCCTCTTGAGTGTAATGTTTCAATACTTCAATGAAGTGCCTTGAGTTCTTGACATATGAAGGTGCGAGCTCCACTGTGGATTGTAGTTCTTGGGCAATGTATTTGGTGAGTTTGTAGCATGGTGATCCAAATGTACTTGCTAATGGTCGGTATGGGGTTTCCTCTTTGTGAATCTTTGGTAGGCCGTAGAGCCTGGGAATTCTGCTGTCTTGTGGGTTTAACTCTTTTCTTTTCTCTTCTCTTCAACTTAAACATTCTACTTGATCGGTTTTTATCCCGATTTCGATTTTTTGGTTGGGTCCCATTTGAGTTTCTCATACATTGCAATCTTGCTGATTTGCTCGTGCATTTTTAGCCTGGAATCATCTGTATTAACAATGACTGGCGATTCCTTTGTTCCCTTGCAGAATGAGTATGTCTTTTTTCTTGTTGAAGTTAAGCTCCTGTCTTTCTTAATGACCTACTCGTCGCTGCTAATGAAGGCTTGCCGAATATTCTTGTCCTCCTGGACGTGAGTGCTGCTTTCGATAACGCTGACCACCCGATCTTACTTCAGTGACTGAAGGGTACAGGGATCTCTGGCAGTGCCCTGCACTGGCTGAGCTCTTACCTGTATGACCAGAAGCAGTTCGTCAGCCTCAGAGGACAAAACTCATATCCATCCTGTTTTGTCTGGAGTTCCTCAGGGTTTAGTTCTCAGCCCACTCCTCTTCAGCATCTCCATACAACCACTTGGCCATATTCTGCGCAGCCTCAATCTAAGCTACCATTGCTATGCTGATGACATCCAAATCTATATCCACACAAAGCCATCCATCAATACGTCTGGTGTTTGCATGTCGTCCTCATGGTCAACTATGAAGGCCTGGATAAATTCAAATTTCAGAAAAATGAATTGCAACAAAACATAAGTTTTGCTTGTCAGAACCCCACACCAATTGTCCAAGGCTGAACCTATCCAAGTGATGCTAGACGACCAGACAATTGAAGCTGCTATGGTAGTCCAGAGTCTAGGAGTGACTCTTGATTCTTCACTCAGCTTCGAGACACACATCAACAAGGTGACGAAGGTAGCCTATTTCCATCTCAGAAACATTGCCAGACTGTGCAACATCCTGTCACCCTCTGATGCTGAGAAGCTAATACACATCTTCATCTCCTTACGAATTGATTACTGCAAAGCACTGCGCCGTGGCACCCCTGCCTACCTGATCAATCGTCTCCAACGTGTGCAGAATGCGCCTGCTAGAGTCCTAACTCGCACACCCATCCACGATCTCATATCCCCAAAACTGATGTCTCTCCACTGGTTACTGGTTAAATACAGGAATGAATTCAAAATCCTCCTTCTCACCTACAAGGCATTTACTGTAGCTGCTCCGACATACATCCGTGACCTACCTCAGCCACCCTTCTCAACAGGACAACTTCGATCTTCCAATACGGGCTTGCTGCATGTGCCAAGATTGTACCTCCATTCGATGGGTGACAGAGACTTCTCATGTGCTGCTCCCAGATTTTGGAATGCCCTTCCATTGGAGATTTGGTCAGCTGAGTCCCTGGGCATCTTCAAATCTTGTCTCAAGACTCACTTGTTCTGTAAGGCTTTCCTTACGGTTCACTCTCATGCTTGCTCAATGCTGACCTGCGCCTGCACCGGAATATTTATTCCTACCTTGTTTGCTAAACAATTATCTTTTTTGTCGCTTATTTTATGTACTTCTCTAAATTATAGCTTTTATTTGACTCTCAGTTTAGTGTTCTTATGTCGTTGTTGTTGCTGACATGCCGTTCTCTCCGAAGCTCGTTACAATGCTTTGTAACCCTCGGGTGAAAAACGATGTAGAAATGTAATTATTATTATTATTATTCAGCTGCGCAGTAAGATTTCAGTGGTTTCGACGTGCGTATGATTCTACACACATCTAGGCGGATTTCTTCAGCATTCACCTCAGGGAGCTTGCTGTTAAAAATTGCACATTCTACTCCTGTGACTATTTCTTCTGGCACAAGGGCAACGTTAAAGCCTTTGGCCAGAATGGATAGTGCTGTCTGAATGTTGAACTTAAGTAAACAACCACAAGCTGAGGTGAAGATGCCTCGAACATGGGAGGCAAAACATCACAAAGGAGGAGCAATCGACGTGGCTATCCTGAAAGAGCAGCTTTTAGATGCAATCATCATGCATCAAGCCGTGAAAACCTACATCAGTACGTTTTAGCTGATATTCTTTTAAAAGGGCAGCATTCATTGTAACAAAATATAGGAGGCCTGATTGCAAGGCTTTCATCCTTGGAAAAACTATTTGACAAATGTGTGCTCTAGCAAAAACCTAAGGCAAATCCGTGAACCAGTTAGGCAAATCCACAAACAAAAAGGATGCTGTGGTAAGTGTATCCTGTATGTACGAAATGTACGCCTACATGACTGGCAGCACACCGACGGACCACGTGAGCTTTACCTGCCAGACGACGACTAACGGGCAGAGCACGAGGTTCGCCAGACCCACAAGCAGGATAGTGCGGCCGAGTCGCTCGGCCAGTTCCAGGCGGCAGCCAGCCCGCTTGTACTCGGGTCGAAGGCTCCAGGCACTCTGAAATGGAGCACCAGGGCCCCAGAAGAGCAACATTTCCAGGTTGTACTTGAGGCCCTGTGTGAGGAGGACACTCTCGCCGGCGAAGGGCAAGCGGACACGCACGGGCAGCAGAGATTTGTTGACCATGGCCACCAGGTAGTTCTTGAAGCGCAGGATACGGTGGTGCATGTCAAGCTCAGTGAGCTCGCGTTTGTGGATGCACATTTGTTGTTCCTTCTGTACTGCCAGCACACGCTCCTGAACCTCCTGCCATGAGAAGTTCTGGAGCTCCGCCTGCACATGCCACCATGCAAAAGGTACAATTTAACATTTTCATAACAAATCTTCTCTGGCGATTTTCAAGTGTGTAGTGTAAAAAATCAGGATCATAGAGATCTTTAATAGTAATTTCTAGCCATTGGTGATTCCAATACTGAAGGTCTTTACAATGTGGTGTCAAATGGGGCAGAGAGTGGGGGTAATATGAGCATACTTCATCACGCTAGTCAGTATGGTTTGGTAAAATTCAGCTTTAACTTGTAACTCATGTTAGCCATGGCTGGAAATCAAGTCAGGAAGCTGGGTTCCTAGTGCAATGAATTACTGCACCCCCACTCTACTTCCAGAAACACCACTTCAAAAGCACATTTCCAAGTCTGGCCAGTAGGGGGTGTAATAATCATTCACATCGATCTTTTCTGATTTAATATCAATATTATCTGCTGTCCTGTTCAGAGGGGATTTTTACAAATGTTCTTACCATATTTAATGAGCGATATATTAATTCACAAGACAGCATTTATTTCAACACGTTTTACTATCAGAAAGGAGTATAATATTTTTAGAAATGACGTTTACATTTATTAATATAGGTAATATATTGTTTTGTTAATGGGCTACATCTTGTGATATCTAAAAAAATGTATTTTGAATAGTGGCAAACAGTTGTTTTTATAGAAATACTCAAAACCTTTCAGTTTATAACGTACAGCCGTGTTCTATTTATATTAACTTTTTCCTGATCCCAAAATTGTTACATTGCGTGAACATAAATATAGCCTCCAAAAATAAATTACTTCAAGTGTTCTGACCAACAACATATTCCAAACACATGGCTATGCTACACTGTATAATACCTAGCAATCGAAAAGACACGTAATATCAGTTTTGTCTCATCTTGCTAGTTAATTTATCGTTGAAAACAGGTCAGTTAACAGAAATACACCTAACAAATGAAAATATGCATGGGAAAGTGTGTGACAGATGTTTAACAACTTCTCAAGGCAGCCACTGCATGTGACCACGAACCATGGGGATCTTGAGAGCGTTGATATAGAAGGCGCGGATCTCTAAATAGCTGGAGAAGTTATAGATGACCTTGATCAGACGATACAGCCAGAATGTCCCTGCCATCACTATCAGGAAGATGATCCAACTGTTTCCACGAATCCTACTCGCACATCGGGTGAGGGGCGAGGGGAACACATTACGGCCTCTTGACATGTGCAAGTTTTTACGTGTTTACAACTGCACATTAGCTTAAGGGTTGGGAATTTTTTCAAACCTTATGATTCAACAGTAATGTAATAGTATTTCTTTGTTAAAGGCAAGAAAACATTTACTATACACATATACATATTATCTCCCATTCTATAATCCAAAGTATGACGACAATTTTACATTTTCAAACCGATTAGAGCGTACAGTACCCAGATAATTTAGTCCAATTATCCCTTACCCAACAGTGCAAAACTACACACATGCAACATTGAATATAAACACGTACTAAATCTGATTTAAGTGAATAAGTGAATAACACCTTACTAATTGTCATGGGTTCCAAGCTCCGTTACTGTTAAAATTACTTGATGACTTTAGATTGATTACTTCATACTTCATTCTACTTATCTAGTACTAGACGGCAGTTAAGTAAACATGTGCTATATATGGTGTAACAACACCTTTGTATGGCGCAAAGATTATACCCACAAATGAAGCACGAGCAAAACATGTGACTCACGGCTAATTTTGACCTTGCCACGCACATACATTTTCCAAACAAAATGTGACCAGTGCGTGGCAACAGCCGGTTTGCACATTTCTCAACATAAATTCACCCAGAGGTTAAAATTTACTCCACGCTCCCTCCCCCCAGGTAAAATACAGATTGTACTTTATAACTGCTCACATATATATTCTAATAGTGGCTGCCACCTCTGCCTCTCGCAGAAAAAAATACCCATGCTATATCGAGATAGACTTTGGTGAAACTCGTTAAAGGAACACAAAAATATATAATCGTTGATTTAGTAGCGTACTTTCGCAATCAAAATTGAAATGTTTAAAATGTGAAACCATTAAAGTTATTTAAGACATGTTGGGCCCCCTTTAAATACTCAAAATTGAAACATTGTTGAAAAAGGTGCGTTTTACATCCTGTATCTCACAATGAGGACAATATTTGAAAAAATATTTTCATAATTGTAAGAAAAACATTACAACTCCAAGCCACTTCTTGTCAAACTCCACTAACATCCTCAATATTTGGTTAATGTTTATGTTAGCGCTAATTTATTCCTTTTCAGAATCTAAAAGTGCTACATATTATTGATAGATATATAGATATATATTGTCCCATTCGTACAAATTCACAGTTATTAATCATTATTTAGCAAGTGGCCCTTATCCAGAGCATACATCATCACACACATATGCATTTCTAATACGTTAATAGAAAAATAAATACAAAATAAATACTGCCGGTTTGCCCAGCATTGCAAAATGTGTTGTTTCTCAGAGAATTTTACTGGTGTATTAGTCAAAGCACTGAATAATTCATCAGTCCACATTCGCCATATATCATTATACTGGGCCACTCGATTTAAGCATGTGGCAAATTTGAGTTGCACTGACAGCACGTGTGAAGGTCAAGCCTCGCTTAACTGCCTTACCTCTCGGTGCATTTTTCACTGGAAAGCAGAGCATCGTAGAGAGTCACTTTTCTGTTGGCGGACAATGGTTTGACTTGCTTGTTGGCAAAGAGGATATCGTAGTCCACACAATTGATCAGAAACGTTGTGAAGGTCACAACAAAGAGGAATTGTCTGTAAAATAAATGTGTAATCCGGAAATCAAATCAACAGCAAAGGCTATAAAAAAACACAACTTAAGCACGTATACTTTTCTCGCATCTATATTTAACACAGCAATCACATGTATGTGATGACAAGGTAATGTCGAATTTTGAATGTATATACTTACACCAATTCGAAGAATTCTGCTAGCATCATGCAGGCAAATCCATGTTTCTGGTGGAAATGATATATGTAATATATTTCATAAAGGAAAAATATGGCAACAATCAATGTCTTCAATCTTCAAAAGTGAAAGTGAAAAAATAAATAAAATTACTAAACACAACACTGCAACAGCCTAGCATAATTGAAGGCTTTCCCACCAAATGTAAAAAGGGGATATAAGTCATCCTACTATCTACCCATTTTACATGATAATTTTATAACAAATATTACGATATTAGGGCGGCACGGTGGCCCAGTGGTTAGCGCTGTCGCCTCACAGCAAGAAGGTCCCGGGTTCGAATCTCTCGGCTTGGGTGCCTTTCTGTGTGGAGTTTGCATGCTCTCCCCGTGTCCGCGTGGGTTTTCGCCGGGCACTCCGGTTTCCTCCCACAGTCCAAAAGCATGCTGCTGCATAGGTTAATTGGCTCGCAGGCTAAATTGCCCCGCAGTGCCCGGCTATGGACTGGCGTCCCATCGTGGGTGTATCCCTGCCTTGCGCCCTGTGTCTGGCGGGATAGGCTACGGCTCACCGTGACCCTGTATAGGACTAAGCGGTTTCAGACAATGAGATTACGATATTAATAGTTGTTATAAGTTAACTACTTCAATTAAAAGTATAAGGTCATTGACAGACTACCAGATAAATCTAATTTTGTCACTCGGTATGATGCAGAGCTATTTCCCAATGTAACTAAATGATCAGAGTGAATCTAACAGTGAAGGCACTGGACAAGAGTTACTGCCAGATAAAAAAAAAAGTCATTGTTTTTTTACAGTGAGCCCCAAATGTCATACTTTATGGAAAGCTCCCAAAACCCAAAGGATACTCACCAAGGAAATGTGCCTAACTAAACACCAATATATATGGCAGCAAAACATAAGAGCTTGGAAAGTATTACATTTCGGTATCTACCCACTTTATCCTGTAAAGGGTTATGGGGGATCAGAACCTATCCTGACAAAGGGTGCATGGCAGGGCTATACCCAGGATATAATGGCAGTACGTCGCACGACACTTTTTTGGGGGCAATTTACTCAGCAGGCCAATTAACCTACGCAGTAGTGTGTCTTTGGATGGTAGGAGGAAACCGGAGGACCCATCAAAAACCTACGCGAACACAGGGAGAACACGCAAACTCCACACACAAAGGCACCTGAGCCGGGGCACCGAACCTAGATACTTCTTGCTGTATAGAGCAGTGCTATGCTACTCACTGCGCCACTGCACCACCCCAGTATTACGCTTGCACGTGACTGTATAGAGAGCAAACTGCCTGAGTATGGTGCCAAAACGCAACAATCTGCACGCATGCAAACACTAACATGCAAAAATGCAATAGAAGGTAACACTCATATACATAGGTTAACAAATCATTCATCACAGGCTCCAATTATAACAGCTTTGTAAATGTTACCTTTGGAACACCCAGAAAGGTTGGGAGATAGTGACCAATTTACCAATTTAGAACACACGTCCCGAAAGAGATTGTATTCATGACGACTCACAACTACCACATGGGGGCAAGGTTTGCAATGCGCAGCAGCACTGCAGCATTTGAAAGTATGTAGAATTTTAAATGGTGACAGGTACAACAATTCTGCGTGAAACAATTCCTCGTATACTGAAGTACTATGTTCAGTATTTAACAAGCACTGAGTAGAAGAGTTGAATATACTGACAAACTAAATTTTCCCTTCATTCCTAAATAAAAAGCATATGTTAGCTGAGAAATTTAAATGAGATATGGGGACAGACAATTATCAAGCTCACTAATAGAATAATGAACATGTTTACAAGTATTTCTGAGTGTAATTTCGCAACACCCAATAACCTTGATAAAAGTAACCCTGGCAAATAACCTGCGCACACTGTGCATATTCAATTATAGCAGGCAAGTTAAAACGTCAAATGTTTTAATTCTGGGCGGCGCGGTGGCGCAGTGGTTAGCGCTGACGCCTCACAGCAAGAAGGTCCCGGGTTCGAGTCTCTCGGCTCCGGTGCCTTTCTGTGTGGAGTTTGCATGCTCTCCCCGTGTCCGCGTGGGTTTTCGCCGGGTACTCCGGTTTCCTCCCACAGTCCAAAAAGCATGCTCCTGGATAGGTTGATTGGCTCGGAGACTAAAAATTGTCCCGCAATGCCCGGCGATGGACCGGCGTCCCGTCGTCGGGTGTATTCCTGCCTTACGCCCTGTGTTTCCGGGATAGGCTCCGGCTTCACCGTGACCCTATATAGGATTAAGCGGTTTCAGATAATGAGATGAGATGAGAGATGTTTTAATGCTGTCACTGAGAGGCATATAATATGTCCACGTATCAGCCAACTGGCCTGGTACACTTCAGGAAAGTGATTGAGCATTGCCTTCGAAACAAATATTTTCTGAGCAAATGCAACAAGCAGCCTGTTAGTTCTGAGCACCAAACTATTCAATGACGTGGCATCCCGGGGTACAGTTGCACGAAGACGCTATATAAATCCAAATTCAATGTACTGTAATAAACCACCGCTGCACACATGCATGAGAATTGTCAAGAACATGCGTTGTTTACTTTTTGAGCCATAACAGGAGAATGTGACCTTATTTGCATGTAGTTGACATGAATGTACAGCTCCAGCTGCTTTACAGTGGCCTGCGACAAACGGTTTAAACACAGTTAAAATACAACTCAATAGGGATCAATGCAATCTATTGTAAAGGATTACTGATCCTATCATCCTAAAATAACACTTTCTGGAGACTTAAAACATATTTAAAAAATTCAAATTGTTAAAGCTTGAAAGCTGACGTACAAATGTTAGAAAAATAATCATCATTAGCAATACCTGCTTAATCCTTGTACAGGGCTTATCCCGGCAGACAGAGGGCGCAAGGCAGGGCTACACCCATAATGTGATGACAGTACTTTGCAGAGCACTTTGGACAATTTACTGCGCAGGCCATAAACCACAATATCACAATGCAACCACATAAAAAGGATATTCTTGTGAAGAAGTAGTCCAAGTTTTCTATATGGTTCCACCGGGCTGAAATGATAAACATAGTTTTAGAGCACAACTCAAATGTATTTTAGGCATCAACTTTTTAACAACACAAGTCACTACATTTATAATATTAATTATTTTACAGCACAGTATATGTACCACTATGTGGACATAGTCTATATACCACTATGTAGACATAGTCTATATACCACTATATACACACCACTCTGTATATAGTAGTATATAGACTATGTATATAGTGGTATAGCAGTATATTTTAATACAAAATAACCTCTCACCTGGTGATAAGTAAAGATCATGCATATTTGTCTAATACAAATTATATGCTAATATGCCGTGAAGCACGTGCAGACAGCCACGCGAAACATCTAAATACTAATCCTGGCAACATTTATATAAACATTTAGAATATTAACCTAACATTTCTAAAAACATAAGGTCATGAAGATATTGTGATTTAAAAACATGACAATGTATATAAATCCAAACAAGCCTTTCTTTCGAATCATTATATTAAAATCCAAATGGAACACAGTTACTAATGTTTTCCTACCATGTATTTTAAAGCCACCTCCTTTAGATACTCCCTTAAAATAGTATATAACAGGACACAACTCACATGACACGCATCACTCTAAAAACTATTTTCTGAAGCCAATACCATCTGAAAGCAAAGCTACTTGTATGCATTTCCATTAACGAAATACATTTATGAATAATAACTGGACACGAAATAATGTTTATCGTAGGCTACAACATCCACGACGATATTCTCGTTATTTTCATGCCAAAGAGCATGATGGCAATTTTAATCCTTCTGGATGAGTGCACCGCAGTTTCAGAAAAACACGTTAACCTCAAAAGACACTATAAATCACAGGACTACAGTTCAACACTTTAATGTAAATCCAAGTAATTAAAGCTTAATATGTGGGTTTTCATAACCTAACGTTTTCCATGTGTTTGATTTAGTTAGTTGAATATTAATACCCACTTAATCCTATTAAGGGTTGGGGGGAGGGGGGGGCAGGGACTATCTTGGCAGACACAAGACGCAAGGCGGGGCTATACCTAGGATGTGACGCAATTACATTGTAGGGCATTTTTGGGGGGGCAATTTACTCAGAAGGCCAATTAGCCTAGGCAGGACCGTGTCTTTGGATGGTGGGAGGAAAACAGAGTACCAGGCAAAAACCCATAAGGTCACAGGGAGAAAACGCAATTTATTTTAGTAATTTCACCAAATGGTGCATTATGGCATCCCCTGTTAGTTGCACACCACGAAAAACAAGAAAGTCTTCACATTTCTCAACTTCCATCGACTGTGAAATGAGATAAGCCATATGCCTGAGGACAGTTCAAATGAGACAGCAAGCCAGGGCACGTGTTTGAGAAGATTTTACAACTCGAAACTTTTGTTCCATGTTTTGAAACGTTTGACGTAGAAATAAAGCATCAACTTAATTCAGTTCGGTAATCCAAAAGTGGCTGAACAATACATACCTTTGCTGCCCTCGGGCACGTGCACTAGAACCTCACGCTCATGGTTCGGGGACTCTTCATCGTCATAAGAGTCCAGTCTGCGATAGCCCGTTTCCGCCTCCGCCATCTCTGTCTGGAACGATCAGCGACTCTTCACATGTCTGGAGCACATGTTGGTTGGTGCATAACCCTGCACATATTAATATTGCTCATATTTCATTACTACATTGCTATTTTAGTATTATTTGTTTACCTGTTTTGATAGACGTTTTTATTAGACATGTATTACATGCTTCAGATCATATTTGGCATGTTGTTCTGCAGCGATGTGTATATATTTTAAAAAATCCAAAAAATGCTACTGTTGCTGATTTTCCGCTCTAATGTCGTTGTTGTTGGCGTGCCGTTCTCTCTGCAGCTCTGTTCAGCGCTTTGTGACCCTCTGGTGAAAAGCGCTATAAAAATGCAATTATTATTATTCACACACCAGCTCACAGTGGTTACCTCAATGCACGATGACCCCTGTAACCTGAGTTAACATCCCGGTCAAAGTTGACATTTGTCCTTCTAAAATGTGTTGCTACTATTTGACTTTCAGTTGAACTGTCCTGATGTTGTTGACATGCCGTTGTCTCCGCAGCTCGGATTTGTAAAAAAAAAAACCTCCAAAAAATCCTTATTGCTGATTCGCCGTTCTTAACTCGTTGTTGACGTGCCGTTCCCTCCGCAGCTCTGTGCAGCGCTTTGTGACCCTCGGGTGAAAAGCGCTCTATAAATGCAATTATTATTAATTATTATTTGTGGCAATTGATATCTAACCTAGTCATGATTGCCTCCTTTACTATGCCAGTGTAACACGACAAAATATAGTGAAACAACCCTACAACAGGCACAGTGTGGGCAGGTCTTCGTTCAGCAATCGAGTTACAAAGCGTTATAAGCGATCACATATTTACATATTTGATTTACTGCACGTGTTATTTAACTTTGTTAATGCACGTGACTATCCCAAATAAAAATATTGTCTTCCGCAAGTTATACATTTTTATCAATATTTCAAATATGGACACATTTTTTTAAAAGTGATCAGCCAAAATAAGTGGCTTTTTTTGCATCGTCATTCGTACTAAAAAAGCAAGATATCAGATTAGGTGAAATGCTAATTAATATTTTATATATCAGATGCTCTTACCAGGGCGACTTGCCTCATTATAGAGGTGTGAGAAAACCACAGAGAGGCGAGGGGAAGGCAGCCATGCATTCAGCCGACGCCAACATTTGCCAGACACTGCGCATCCTGGCCGACAGAGAGCGCAAGGCGGGGAAATACCCAGGATGTGACGCCAGTACATCGTAGGGCACACTTTTTGGGACTATTTATTCAACAAGCTAGTTAACCCAGGCAAGAGCATGTCTTTGGACGGTGGGAGGAAATCTGAGTATCCGGCAAAAACCCACGTGGGTATGGGGAGAACAGCAAACACTGCACATAAAGGCACCCGAGCCGTGAATCGAATCCTTGCTATGAGGCAACGGCGCTGCCCAACTTATCAACTTGTCTTGTCAAGAACATTTAATACCTTCACCTTTTGACTGATAAAGATAACTCGGATAACTTTTTTCAACTTACTTTATGTCCTATAATTTATTGCTATTTGACTTTCAGTTGAACTGTCCTGATGTTGTTGCCATGCCGCTCTACCCACAGCTCGGATTTGTAAAAAAAAACAAAAAAAACATTATTGTTGCCAATTTTCCGTTCTGTCGTTGTTGGCATCCCGTTCTCTCTGCAACTCTCTGCGGCGCTTTGTGACACTTGGGTGAAAAGCGCTGTATAAATGCAATTATTATTAGTAACTTCATCCATCTTACCATATGAAACCCCCCCCTTTCCCCCCATTGTGTCATTCATGGGATTTACTTTAACACAACGGTCCGAGTGAGTTGATGATCAGGAATAGTTCAGATATCACTGGCCAGTGTTAGCCTTGGCAAGAAATCTCTGGAACCTGGATTCATAGTATAATGCACGACACACGGCTCCACCCACAGGTTATGAATCGCCAAAAACATTCTGAACTTTCATGCTGACGTAACCTATTATGCAAATAAGCCCACGTATTACATTTGTAGTGTCAAGCCTCGCGGCGTGCCAGGACAGATGCATCGCGATGCCTGTGCCAGGGCGAACGCTGGGATTCGGTTCGCCGCATTATGAGTAGATGGGGTCGCCCGAGGTGACAAAGGGGTCAGGTGAGGATAGCAAAAACAGTACTCCACTGTGCCGTAAACATCACGTGGGCTGAAGAAGCGTGGGAAAAGAAGATAGTGGTGGAAGGTGGTGATTGGCTGAGGACGTTGAGTGATGTGACGTCGGTGGGGATATAAAGGTGGTGGGAGCGGAGCGCGGTAGGGAGTTCTGCATGAGAGATGGTCAGGAACCCACGTTCAAGGAAGTAGCCGAGTGCCGAGTGGTTAGCGCGCGAAGCGCGGGATGGGTAGTGTGCGCGTTGCCCTGTCGGTGTGTTGAAGCTTTTGTGTGTTAGTGTGTTAATAAAGAGCACTGACGATGCAAAATCTTCCGGTCTCCTCACTGCAGGTGGTGCAGGCGTGTATGGTGTGCGTGCTGGTGAGAACGACGTGTTAAGCAGTCCACCACGTGTTCTTCTGCGTGCGTCGGAACCCGATGCGTGGTTGCGGGAGCCGGAGTGAGAGCATCCCAGCCAGTGCGGCACACATTCAATATTATTAATTATTAAAAAGTTTAACTACACAAAATTTTACTAATAATCCTATTACAATTCTAATCAATTTATGGCTGTATAGTACATGCACACTATACTGTACAACTACAAATAGTTTTCAACCTCGCTTGTACTTTATCAACCAAACCATTTTCCTTGTTAAGACTTTCACAATGTTCAAATGTCAGCTCTTTGGTTTTCCACCCTGGCCTAAATTACACATTACACTGCTCACAATCTGTTGTGGGAACGAGTACACGAAGGTGCAAGATGGCGATGGTGTTGACTCCACTACACGGAGACGGTCTCTTTCGAGAAAGTTCCACATCTTCTGCTGGCTTGGGAGGTCAGGTGCTCCACCAGCGGCAATCCCAGGCATACAACACAGCCATATTCTATTTCTACAGCTTGTCACATTCCCAACCAACTAAACTGAGTAGTATGACTTTACAAATTACATATTAGGCGTCAACTGTACCAGCATTACGTTTGACTCAGAAAAATGCTCTGGGCACTTTCAACGGGCGAAACAGTTGTTTCTTAAGAGGAAGTGTGGAACATAAGGCCATTGTTTCGGTTTTTACACACTTTTACTTAACTCACATTGGGGGATGTGTGTAATGGTTAACTTACATTGGGGGATGTGTATAATGGTTACATTGGGGGATGTGTGTAATGGTTACATTGGGGGATGTGTGTAATGGTTGAAATCTTTGAGCACACAATTAAAGCATTTCCCATAAAGCTGGAGAGCTGAAATTTTGCCCGCAGGCATAACTCTGATGAAAATGCAATATAGTGAAAAAGTTTAAAGATAGGTGACAACCCGATCCTGGCCCCGCCATAGAAACGATCCTTTCAAATTACTATTCTTTTTTCATCAGATGGGGGCGATATTTTACCGCGCACTGAACTGACTTGACATTTTTACGTGGCTAAGATGAAAAAGAAGCAGAAAATAAAATAGGATAAAAATTAAAATTTCAATGACCCGTTTTAACCGCACACAAAATTAGGAAATAATTTTTTTGAACACAAATCTATCTATCGAGGGATACAGACCAAAAGCGGGTGGCTAGTATAAGACTAAAATAATCTCACCTTATCCCATTGTCAGAAACCACTTAGTTCTGTACAGAGTCGCAGTGAGCCGGAGCCTACCTCGCCAGACACAGGGCGCAAGGCAGGGACATACCCACGATGGGACGCCAGTAAGACTACAATAATCTTTTCCTTTGATGAAAACATTTCAACCATACTGATATTTAGTAATAACTGATAGTTGTTCCTTTTACAAAGTATTATAGAAACACGTATTTATGACAAATTGTTAAAATGTAAATCTCACTGTATTATCAGTCAATCATAAGTCACATTGTCAGTGTTTAGCAAGCCGCTTTTAGTCTGCATCCCTAAATTGATTGTGTTAAAAAAATATATATATTCTACTTTTGATTGCGGTGAAAGCGGGTCATTTAAATTTTTTATCCTATTTTATTATATTAACAATGATCCGCAGTAGGCTTTCTATGACAAAAGTCACTGGTTAAGCTGCTTACAGATTAACCTTCGAAATGGGACAAACCTACAGTCGATAGAAGTAATTCCCTTACAACATGACCCCTTATACTACTGTAAAACGTTACATGTGTTTACCCTCCCGAAGACGTTTGCAGGCATGACACAGCAAAATGCTTCCTTCCAGATCACCGCCCAGACTTGACAAGCGAGCCCAAAAGCAATACTCTGCAGCACTCGCACTGTATGCTATATATTGTCAGGGTACAGTACGGTATTTTAACAGTTTTGTACTTGAACGTGACCCTTCCGCAAAAGCTGCCAAGGTTAAATTTTTTCTTTATTTTTACACCGTCGTGTTGGTCATCATCAGCTGGTGGGCCAGTGAACGGCGACACTTCCACAGCCAAGAACTCTTACACAACAACATCTTATATTCCAGCGACGGCTTCCAGCCACACCAGATGGCCTATAGCTACATTATCCAGAGTAAGACAAATATCCCTGCATACTCTACAGTCACTGAGGTCTCCCCCATAAAAGAGACCACATCAATGAGCTCTATTTTCCGGTTAAACTACACAGAGGTACCCGGCACACGTCTGTGCCACTCAATATTAACATGAGTGGATCAGGATCTATACAGTACCAAAATTATTTCACTACTCTCACCTCATTATAGAAATCTCAAAACCAAACAGCTTTTAGCTTGTAGATATGGATGTATACCTGGGATCTGTTGTGGGCTGTTAGATATGAACATGAAGCTTATCCATGGATAAGAACTTCAAACTCGTGTTATGTGTCTGTATTTTATGTGTGGGGGTAGCATGTCGATGCACAAGCTGTGTGCAGTGCTAGATAGCTTGTGAGGTTTGGTTTTGTTGTTGACAAGCTGTTCTCTCCGCAGCTCTGTAAAGCGCTTTGTGACCCTCGGATGAAAGGCGCTTTAGAATTCAATAATTATTATTATTTACGGCGCTCTAATTATGACACTGCGACGTCATACCTACATAACTGGAATGGCACGGTTAGTACATTGTCACAACAACACAGGAGTTTTGACGTCCTTTGTCAACAAATTCTTAAAACTTGCATCAGACTGAGTCACAGCTTCGACACATCTACAGAAGGACGTGTTTTTAGGCGCATGTTTTTCGGAAATGACAACATCCGCCAATATTGTGTATCGCTTGTATAAAGGTCAAACACATCTCGCATTCCACCTGCTTACACACGCTTGACACCCACAGCCCACCCTCCATACCTCTCGCCTGCTTAAAAGATAAACGGTAATGAACTCTCCCGATATGGCCACATAGCCATAAACATGACTCCTCTCGTCTGGGTTAGACATGACCATCTTTGTCTCGCCTGTTATATAGTTAACTATGAAATACAAACGATTGATAGCACGTATCAAGTGGCTCGACAAGGAGCAGAACCAATTATACCGTTCAGCCATCGAAATAAAATACCTTTGGAGCTTAATTAAGACGGGTGTCATGACGACTGTTTTTTTCTCTCACGATTACGTAAAGGACTAAGATGATGGATGTCATGGAAAAACTATAGGCAAGGTTCATCAACACATTTGTTACACAAGTGTTGGGATTTACCTCTTAACAACCAGTTAAATAAAGATTTTACGTAATATCCCTCATCATCCCTCTTATCTGCTTAAATAAGAACCAAAGCCGATGTTGCTGATGGCGGGGTGGATGGCGAGGTAGGTGGCGTGGTGATGAGCACGATAATGTTCTAATAACCAAGCAAGCTAAGTTCGTTTCTCGCCAAGACGGACATGAGTTGCGAGTCACATCTAAATGAACCCGTCACTGTATCTTGCGATCGCTCACCCGGCACAACAAGGGTTCATTTCGCTACCGGCCTCTCTCACTGGGTTAGAGACCGACCTCGCGTGGTGAAATCACCCGCTCAGACAGCCGGCCGTGTGTACAGAA
>JAZEWT010000001.1:21620618-21666735 GCA_036362905.1 Mordacia mordax
ATCCTCCGCCTCCGCAGCCGCGGTCCGTAAACAGACGTCCGCTACGGACCCGGAGAGAAAGACGCCTCCGCATGACGTCATACCCCCCCCACTCCCCTGCGCGAGGATGACGCGCGGGCATGACGTCACGTCATCCGCGGGCTCGCGCGACGCGGCGCCTCGTCGCGGGACGTGACGTCACGGGCCGGGTTTGGGGCGCGGTTCCCCCGCCCCCGGGCCGCGTGACCGGGCGTGACGTCACGCGGCCGGCGAAGCACGTGGCGACCCCCGCCGGGGGGAGGCAGCGCGGGGCGGCTCGGCAGGCAAGGTCGCGCCGCCGGACGGGGAGCTTCGCGTAGCTGCTGAGCGCTCTCTCTCTCTCCCCCCCGCACCTCGTGTGCTTAGACAATAGGGGTGCACGCACCTGCGTGCGTGCAGCTTAGCCTGGCACGACGCCCGTGGCCGTGTGCTCAGACGGTCGCGCCGTCGGTCGAGCGTTGAGCGGCGGCTGCGGTTCTAAACTTGCTCCACACTTATACGTGGCGAGTTCGGTTCTTGAAGCGAACGTGCGGACACCGACGTTTGAGCGCGTGCAGTTGTTGGACTTGGTACCAGTGAGTTTGTGAAGCGCAGCGTGACAATCCCGCAACGGGGTCACCGTGACCCGGGTGGTGCAGCGACGTTAACGTACAGTTGTCATTGGTACGGGTTCAAGTGGCGGAGACGATGTTGCTGTTAAGAGCGGCGTTGCGAGCGCGCGTCTGCACCGTTCGCGGCGGGGCTGCGCGCCTGAGAGCGCGGCACGGCGCCGTGCGAGGAGGAGGCGCTGTCACTCACAGGTGAGACGTGTCGTGTGCTACTCTCGCTTCACGTGCCAAGTCAGCACACAAGGTCTCACCTACCCCCTTTCACCCTCAGGCAGTCGTTGAAGCTGTAAACATTGCTACAGCGTAAAGATTTATAGCGTAATTCGACGTGTTTTCATAAAACTTGTTTACCCATAAAAGCCTCGCTGAACCTCATGACTCATTTTCAGGATGGCCCTAATTGCCTTGTATGATTCCGCTTGAGTTGTTTTCAAAATTGGACCATGACACCGGCACACAATATGCTTATGTGAATTACGTCATGGAATAATTAAAGTTCACTGTAAAGCAGATAACTTGTGCTTTCCACGGTTAATATACACCAGCAATAATAACCATGGCGACCGCTGAATTTAAGCCGAATATAATAGGGGAACGTGCTATTGCAGGACCATATGTTAGTGGAGATGAACACTAGCGAAAGCGTTCGGTAATGTCGTAACTGGTTAGTAACATGCATGGTGTTTCAGCACTAAGGAGCTGTGCTCTTGTGTGCTCGCCGTGTATAAGTTTACCCATGCCCATTCAAGTTGCTCAGCAGTGCTTTCTTTCAGCACCAAGAACAGCGCCTCCGTGCCAATGCTGAGCTCCAGGATTTTAACGGAGAGCTTTCAGCCGAATGCATTCGCATACTAGTGGGGTGTTGCAAAAATTAATATTCAGTAAGTGTTGTCAGTTTGCTCGTAATTTGACGTTTTCTATTGGTACGTATTCCCCCGCCTTGCGCCCTCTGTCGGCCGGGATAGGCTTCGCCCCTCCCCCCAACCCTGTACAGGATTAAGCGGGTATTCATAATGAATTAATGTTGGTACTTAGCAACTGATACGAGTGTTTGGAAATTGAAACTTGCATCTGTTTTACTGTTTTAAGAGGCATGATTTCTTTTTAAAAGACACCTGATTTTAATGAGTCCTTACATGTATATTAATAGGGACCGTAATCATCAGCCATGATCAGTCCACTCCTGGATGGGTGCCTCCCCAAAGTGCTGCCATCACCCAGTTCACTGATACAACAATCCACCAAGCATCTACACACAAGCTGATTTGACCACTTCATGTCCGCGATGAATGCCACTCGGACGGAGTTCGTTTCTTGGCTGCCACTTCGTCAGTGTCCATGATCATATATGGGCTTGTGTGCCGATATACTTAAAAATAAATGCATGTGAATATATCTCCTCTCATTGTCAGAAACCGCTTAGTCCTGTACAGGGTAATGGTGAGTGGAGCCTATCCCAGCAGACACAGGGCGCAAGGCAGGGACATACCCACGATGGGACGCCAGACCACCGGGCACTGCGGGCAATTTAGTCTGCAAGCCAATGAACCTATGCAGCAGCATGTTTTTGGACTGTGGGAGAAAACCGGAGTGCCCGGCGAAAACCTACGTGGACACGGGGAGAGAACATACAAACTCCCACACAGAAAGGCACCCAAGCCGAGATTCGAACCCGGGACCTTCTTGCTCTGAGGCGACAGCACTACCCACTGTGCCACCGTGCCACCCCACATGTGAATATATGAAAGTCATATTTCCTTTGTTGAGCCTCAACTCGTTTTTTTTTTTTCAGATTGCCTCAGGGCTCCTCTGCTCTGAATCAGAATGGCACATTGGTCAGTGCAGTACGGGCCTGGAGCCGGATGGTGGGGACAAGTGTGCACAGGATGGGCAGGGCTGCTGGGCGCTCTATGGTGCCATCTTCCTATCGGACTTTATTTTTGACTGGTAGTTCTTCACTTGTAGTGGGGCTGAAGTTGTGTGGTAACACAGTCCACTGTGATGTGGACGTTAACAATAACAAGAGAGAGAGACATATGGAAAACAACAACAGTGAGCCGTCCTTCAACTGGAAACTGTTTTGGAAGTTCTTGAAAAAGGAGATACTGGCATTGGCTTTAGCTGTGGTGGTGAGTGGCATTGTTTAAAGGGTTTTTTTTGCAACACAAAGATATTTAAAATAGTTTGAAAGTGCTCCAAACCAGTTTGAAAATAATTTTGTAAACAAGGACTAATTCAACATGCGTTGTATTCTGACCCATTATGTGCCACATTGTAAAAGCATTGTAGTTCTTCATCTGTTAATGTGCAAAGATCTAACGCATTTTAGAAATGATGTTATTAGAAATATCACTCACGTAGATATTTATTCTTACAGCGGAAAGTACACAGCTTGCAAACTCTAAATATGGAATTAATGCAACAACGAACGTTCAAACTGACCAACACAACAACGTATAAATTCTGCAACGTACTCATTGTGCAAAAGACATTAAACATTCCAACAAGTGAAGAATCATGGGGTTTTTTTTTTGTTCAGCTTGCATTTGGGGCTGCCGTCTTAAACATTAAGATCCCCATGCTGCTGGGGGAGCTGGTGAACGTGGTCTCTCGTTACGTGCAAGAGCGAGCTGGAGACTACCTCGCAGACATGAGGGAACCAGCCATGCGCCTTCTGGTCATGTACGGCTTCCAGGTAAATATTGCACATGTAAGAGCCGCAGTGGGGACGTGATTTTGTGTTTAGAATACATCAGGTATTTGTTTGCTGTCACCTTTGCACTTGTGTAAATAGGCACTTGATAATGTAATATATTCACTCTTTCGTCATTGACCTTATTTATAATATACTTAAAAATGTCACCCGAAACTTGTATACAATATCTCAATACATTTGCACGTTTGTGACACGCTCCCTGTGTCAACGTTTTAAAGGATGCTTTTAAGAGCTTTAAGTTTTCAAGGTGGTACATATGCATGCTCTGATGTGTTGTCAGGAAAAGTAGTGCCGGTGATGTATCACAAATTCATTTTTGTTTGCATGTAGGGAGCACTGACCTTTGGATACATTGCACTGCTCTCTAAAGTTGGTGAGAGGATTGCAGCCTCTATGAGGAAGAGTCTCTTTGAGGCACTTATCAGGTGTGTATGTATTCATTGTTAACATAGTATTGACAAAGTGTTGCTTTCTGTTTTGGACACTTGTAATTAGCGTTTTATTGCATATATTATAGTCACTGCTATATCATGTTTCAAAGACTTTTTGGTATGCTACACTTTGACTTTGTTGAATTTTGTCATTCATATGCATGAATTGCTCTCAGAGCATGGCTATTGTATGGTGTTCATCGATTATGTTATTAACTAAAGGTTTTGAATTCACGAATGTTTAATTTTTCAGGCAGGATGTGGCATTTTTCGACACTAACAAGACGGGTCACCTCGTAAACCGATTGACCTCAGATGTCCAGGAGTTTAAGTCATCCTTCAAACTTGTCATTTCCCAAGTAAAGTTGACCTTATTGTATTATTGCATGCTTGGCTTATATCTTACATTATAGTTGCAGTTGCATTGGACTTGTGTGCGTGCCTGTTGATGTGCTTTCCATTGGATCTGTCTGTCTTCTGTAGGGTCTCCGCAGTGTGACGCAGACTGTGGGCTGCGTTGCCTCATTGTATCTGCTCTCCCCCAAGCTCACCGGCTTGATGGTGGTGGTGATGACAGCCATGGTTGGTGGTGGCGCACTGATTGGTTCATTTCTGCGTAAACTGTCCCGGCGTGCACAAGAACAGGTTTGTATTAACAATATATTCATAATATATTGCTTTCCCGTTTTAAAATATGGTATCCCGTAAAATTTTAATGTGTGTGATGTTCCTGTATTTAATTTTGTTTTATGAGCATTGTGGCCTATAATATAAGAGTCTTCTAGCTTTGAGAGACTTCTCCAAATAAGTATTTTCATTCAAATGTTATTATTGTGTACATAACGATGACAATAGTAATGGTACTTGTTGCTTGTAACTACATTTTGTTTATAATGTTTTTTGCTCTGTTGCAGATTTCCAAGGCAACCGGTGTAGCAGATGAAACCTTGGGCAATGTGCGAACTGTGAGGGCCTTTGCCATGGAAGACAGCAAGTCTGAGTAAGCGTTGCTCTTTGTTTTTTAGCATAAACATTTTTCAAACCATCTTCAAATCGATTATACTTACTTGTCTGCATTTGTCTTTGTAGACAGTATGCAGTTGAAGTGGATAAATCCTGCCAAATGAATGAGGATTTGGGGATCGGAATTGCCATTTTTCAAGGTCTCTCCAATGTTGTCCTTAATTGTGAGTACCTAGTAGCCTGACAGATATTTACTATTATGCAAAGAAGGTTTTTTTTGCTTTAAATAAATTATCTTTATTTTATTTCCAGTAATATTTCAGGTTATTCCAAGTGATAAAATATTACACCCTTTGTAATATTTCCATGCTTTATCAGGTATTGTGCTGGGCACCATTTTTGCTGGGGGCTCACTCATGGCTGGAGAGGAGCTCACGGCTGGAGAACTTATGTCATTTTTGGTTGCTTCCCAGACTGTACAACGGTACCTTGTGACCTCTTCATTCTTTTAACCTTTATTTTTAACAATTGTGATTGCTGTATATACCTTTTGGTACATCAATAAAGTATTTGCTTCAAACCCCATTGCTAATTGGATTATTTTATTTGCAGGTCAATGGCTAGCGTATCCATCCTTTTTGGGCAGGTATGTTTAAGCCTTATGTATTTTTCTTATATATTCTTTGCAAATGTATTACATTTTTGTTATTGGCATAGTGGCAAGAGAAGAAGTATTCATATTTGGTCTCTCACAGAGCAGTGTAACTGATCAAAAATAACCCACAGGAGTACAGATCGTCCTTGTAAGATCTCTACATCTGACCGCTATTTCATACAGTAGGGGGCAACACTTTCCCACACACCCTGTTAGGGCGAGAAATTATTGTTGCATGACAGTCACACAGTTATAATTCTCACAGATCAAATATAGCTAAATAAGTTGCATAATATAAAAGTATAGGGCGGCACGGTGCCCCAGTGGGTAGCGCTGTCGCCTCACAGCAAGAAGGGCCCGGGTTCGAATCTCGGTTCGGGTGCCTTTCTGTGTGGAGTTTGCATGTTCTCCCCATGTCCGCGTGGGTTTTCTTCAGGTACTCTGGTTTTCTCCCACAGTCCGAAAAACATGCTGCTGCATAGGTTAATTGGCTTGCAGGCTAAATTGCCTGCAGTGCCTGAGATGGACGGGCGTCCCATCGTGGGTATATCCCTGCCTTGCGCCCTGTGTCTGCCGGGATAGGCTCCGGCACACCGCGACCCTATCCAAGAGTAAGCGGTTTCTGACAATGAGATGAGATGAATATAAAAGGATAATTTTGTTGCTGTCAATAGCAACAAAGCTGAGACAATAAACTCGCTACCCCAGAAAACCTGGTTTATTCACAGGAAACTGCCTAGATTTGACACAGGATATCCATGGCGCCAGCTGAACACATTTAAAAGGAGTTAAGTGATTTTTTTTGGTAATTGTGTTACCGTTGTCCTGTAATGGGCCAATATGACCGTGTCTCCGAAGATGGTGCGTGGGCTCAGCGCAGGCGCTCGTTTGTTCGAGTATATGGAGCTGGAGCCATCCATCCCAGTCCGGGGTGGTGGCAGCATCCCCTACCACTCCCTCCACGGCCACGTGCGCTTCAACAACGTTACATTCAGGTTTGCACTTCCACCGACATGCGAGTATGTTCTTGCACCAATGTTTACTGCCTTGCGCACCTCAAATTGCAGTGTGTATCTTTTTACTTTTTGGACTCCTCTTGTATCCTACATGCCATCACAGGTACCCATCGCGACCAGGGCAGGTGGTCCTGCGCAATTTTAACCTGGACCTTCCTCCATCCCAGACTATTGCCATTGTGGGACTGTCTGGAGGAGGTAAATGATGAATGTACTGCTCACATGTGTAAATTTTGGCTAAAGTAATACAACTTAAAACAGTTTAGTTGCTGAATCTCCCGTTCCGCTGTACTTTGACAACAGCTAATTGTGCCCATGTCCACACGTTCACCACAGGGAAGTCGACAGTCGCGGCACTCCTGGAGCGGTTTTATGATCCGCTCAGCGGATCGATCACACTGGACGGGAAGGACCTTCGCACTCTGGACCCTTCGTGGCTACGGGGCCGAGTCATTGGCTTCATCAACCAAGTAACGCCGACGAGCATTGAACCGTAGTGTACAGGAATAGGTGTAATGAATCCATAGTGGGAGATTTCTGATGATCGTCATGGATCAAGGCCTCCCCATGCTATTGCAATCTCTCCTGTTTCAGTTTTGCTACATACCCTTACGGACATGTTCTCTCCCTGTTGTTTCAACGGGAGATTCACTCAATAATTGTGTATTCTATATTAACAGCCAATGAATGATAATTGGCCATTTGCACAGTGAGTAAAAGGTCACTGATTAAAATTTACATGGTTACTGATTTGTCCTTTTTGCTTAAAATCTAAATAAATGAGACAAATCATGTATAAGGAAGACTGTGCAACTTTGGAAATACAAGCAAAAAATGTGAACATTGTTTCCAAAAGCTGCTCTTTTAGGATAGCCGTGTAGAGGCATCCTTAGTCACAGGTCGCCTAACGATGCCTGCAATGTAGGAGGTGAAACGTCACGAAGGAGAGAGGAGGAGCGATCGATACAGCTATCCCAAAAGACCAGCTCTGAAAAGCAATCATCATGCATCGAGTCATGAAAACCTACATCACTACAGAACAAATGGAAACAGTAGATACGTGAGAGAGTACATGTGAAATTGTACCAGCAGCAGATAATAAAATAGAGACTCCATATTGGGACGGTACAGCAAATTGCCAGTGAATAATGGAATGCATGCCTGTGTGACACTGCTTGTTACGATTCTTAATGTGGCAAAGTGACTGAAGTACCATGAATTTACAGCAAGTGATTTGTATGTCTTGTAGCTCAGTAGTCTGCATTGTTCATCACACTGTCGTCCCACACATCTCATTTTTTTTAAGAGCCTGTGCTGTTCCACAAAGTAGCAGACTGATCACAATCCTACGTGCCTCATTCTCAGGAGCCTGTGTTGTTCGGCACCACCATCATTGAGAACATCCGATTTGGGAAGCCCGGAGCCACAAACGATGAGGTTTACGCTGCAGCTCGGCTCGCGAATGCTGACGATTTCATTAGGAGCTTCCCCGAAGGATACAACACCATTGTTGGTGAGAAAACCGATCCATAACCTAAGCATTTTCCACATGTAAATAATCCGGGCTGCTTCTAGAGTCGTATAATTTTTTTTTGCTATTACAGCAGTGATACAGTGGTTAATGTAGTATGCTGCAAGCCAAGCAACCAGAGTTTAATTCCTGGCTGTGGCTAACATCATTTGTGAATGATATAAGAACCAGTCCTGGACCTCGCCCATTCGCTCATTCAGAATTTGGGTAATTAATAACATAAGGTGTCGTGGCCAAAACTGTACGCTGATCCATAATTCGTTTTGGGTTTGGCCATGTAATAGTTTTATGCCAAAGCTCAAAATGTTTGTTGATATACAATTCAGTCATGAAATGTCTTTAGCCACCAGCGAGGATTTTTTTTTGGTCATTATTTTATCATTACATTAGCTTGTATAATAACCTCCTTGTGTGCATGACAATCTTCTCTGGTGATGGAGGGATGATGACAAACACTTTAGTGTCCTAAAATACGGTCAAACAACTTCAATGGCCATGACCAAAATGGCGTGGGAGGCTTTCATCAACCAATGAGGTACACAGTAAATATGTATAGTTACCCCTTCAGTATTAACCGCGGACGCTGGCTCGAACTAAATACTTCTTTAACAAGTGTCAAATGCGCTACGACAAGTTACAACAAAAAATAAATGTATTATTTACGAAGCTTCCAAGCTCATTTTGGACAACTCCCTGGATGGGGTGCATATCTACAAGACGAAGCCTGTCCATTCTTTGTAATGCCTCTTCCTTTAAATAGAGCTCACAAGCCGTCGCTTTGCTGTGCTGCCACTCCCAGGTGAGCGCGGTGCCACGCTGTCGGGCGGGCAGAAGCAGCGCGTGGCGATAGCGCGCGCGCTCATTAAGCAGCCCACGGTGCTGGTCCTAGACGAGGCGACGAGCGCACTCGACTCCGAGTCCGAGGGCGCCGTGCAGGAGGCGCTGGAGCGCGCCGCACGCGGCCGCACTGTGCTTGTCATTGCGCACCGGCTCAGCACCATCGCTAGCGCCAACCTCATCTGTGTGGTGGCCGGCGGCACCGTGCAAGAGGTGAGGATACCGTCTCAAGTGCGCGCATCTCTTTGAGCGCTTGGAGGAGAGGTCAGGTCTCACGGGGGTCACACCTGAGCAGATACCGCTGAAATCGTACGTTTCAATACATTTGGTAAGCTATGAACCAAAGACTTTCAAGTTTAGCGAGTTGATGGTTTTCAACCTGGTTAACAATGTGTGCAGAAAAAAAATCACTTATAATTTGCCTTTTTCACTTAAAAGGGTAAATTCCTGCACTGAAAAAATAGAGTTATTGATTGAAATTTCATCAAAAATTAGCTTCTATTGCGGGGTGTATGAAAAGTTGCATCCCCCTTGTTTTTGTATAAAAATGATCTCTTGCCTTGTTAATGTCTGCTGCTCTAATGGGGTTGCATTGCTCTTGATGGTCTCACATAGATACTGTATTGTTGTAAAAATAATTGTGGCTGCATGTTTTAACTGACAGATGGGCACCCATGCCGAGTTATTGAAAAAAGGAGGCCTCTATGCAGAGCTCATCAGACGACAAAATATGGAGCAACACAAGTAATGTGGATTCTTCCATCATACGAGAAGAGGTGTAGCAAATCCTTTGCCTACATCGTGGCTTTTATTGCAATGCAATGTTGCCATTGGCAAGACAAATCAATGCAATTGCATTACTTTTATTGGTTGCCTAATTGTTCACATTTTTAGTCGTCGCAATATGTTTTTATATCATCCATTTCAATGAAACGTCGATATTACTATAAAGGTGCTGTATAACTGATGTAAAATATTGCTGTTGTTTACTAAAATTACCAGCAGGGGTCATATTTTGTCCAATTAATGTTTTTAGTTAAACCAGCATCAGCCAGCTTTGAAACGAATTTACAACCAATTCTGTGCTCTCCATAAAAAAAATCTAGGATTCCTCTAAGACACTGGTGCTGTATAATTCAGTTAACCGCAGTGAAATATTCGCATTTCTAGAGTGCTTTTCACCCGAGGGTCACAGCGCTGCACAGAGCTGTCGAGAGATTGGCATGTCAACAATAACATCAGAGTAGATCAATTAAAGTAAAGTTTTATTGAATGAAATATAACTTTATTCAGCACTCTTGCCACAATCCATTTTGACCATCTCTTGGCTAATTTGCACATCCATGGCCAAGAAGAAAGGCTGTGACCAATGTGCAGAACTGTTTCTGATTTGTACTCCCTAAGCATACTGTACATTATGATATCTTTGTTATGCCAAGCCTACTACTGTATATATGTATAAAATCAATGCAACATTTCAAACAGTTTTAGATAAATTGAGTTACTAATTGGGGTATTATTACAACTCAATCCTCAATCTGTTGCACTTTGTGCAGCTGGAATAAATCGATAGCCGTTCAACACTAACGTTTTCGTTGTGTATGTGTAATGTTGAAACTTAAGATTATTTAATAAATTCCTTGTGTAGGTTAACATTAACGCTTTTATTGTTCAGTAAACAATGAAAAGCATGCAGTTTTTTTTCAAATTTGTATATTTTGGAAATGTAATTTTCTGAACTGTCAATGATTTTCTTAGAGTTGAATGCCATTAAAGCCATTTCTTCTTGTGATCTGCCAGTGTATAAAAGCACAGTTCGACACAGCAAATGCACATTAACTTTTCACTCATTGTTGTGGCTTGCGTCGCCTGGCTGCAATCTTTGTTGCTGTTTTCCCCTGAAAAATGTTTCACTGTTCATTGACACTTAACGGGGTACATTAACCGCTTCTCTGTTACCCTACAAGAAGACACGAATCTTCCTTGCAAATGAAACATCTCAAATCTGTGGCATCCAGGGCGATCTATTATATATACCCCAGTGATATCTAATAAGCCTGTTTATTCTCTACAGGTAATTTAATACTGTCAAAGTGCTGGCTCCATGTTGTGCATCAGGCTGATATTTAAGGATTTCGTTAAGTGTATTGAGTTTTGTGAGAGGGTTTGAAATCAAACTTTACTCATTAAGAGGGATTTGAATGAAAGGGCCACCATTTTTGAAAACAAAGTGTGATCACGCGCGTACCAAAAAAGTAAAAACAAATAGCATTAAATACTACCCTTGTTAATATTGCGCAAATGCTGACATGTATTCCCTAACATTTTTTCGTAAGTCACACATTCCTACCAGCTTTAGAGCAGGTGTGGGTTAATTCTTCACGTGCATATTCTAATACGATATATGCTTCTTGTGTGCTGAAATAAGTGCTTATAAGCATTTCCACAAATTGTAGTTTTGATCAATTGCTCGGCCTTGTTGCCAGCTTGTTCTTACGTCCCTAGGTGATTGTTGAAAGTTTGAGTTCCGCTCGACAGCCTGTGGTGTCATTGCACTGCTGGATCTTGGCCTGTCCACCCCGTGCGTGTAGAGGGATGTTTTACCGTCCTTCACATTGGTGAGTGCGCTTGGTCAAAGATGACAGGAGTGCAGAGCAATGAGTTTTTTGCTGCACTGCCCTCATTGTCAGAAATTGCTTAGTCCTGTACAGGGTAGCGGTGAGCTGGAGCCTATCCCGGCAGACATGGCGCAAGGCAGGGATATATCCACCATAGGACGCCAGTCCATTACCGGGCACTGCAGGCAATTTAGTCTGCAAGCTCATCTCATCTCATTATCTGAAACCGCTTAATCCTATATAGGGTCACGGTGAGCCGGAGCCTATCCCGGAAACACAGGGCGTAAAGCAGGACTACACCCGACGACGGGACGCCAGTCCATCGCCGGGCAGTCTGCAAGCTGTGGGGCGTTATCGCGACCCACTGGGCCACCGTGCTGCCCGCACTGCCCTCTTTTTCCCATAGTGCTTATAACACCCATCTCGCAGGTGGAAAGCAGCTATCCAGGCACCATCCAGGCACTATCCAGGCTCAGCGACTGGCTGTATTGCGTGCATTCTTGGCGATGCATAGGCCTCGGCACTTTTATATTTTAAATGGATGTGTTACTTTAGTTTCCTCTACATTTACTACATTCAGGGTACTTACGATATCACTTATAACCAATGCAAATCCCTTGTTCGGTTTTTCTCATCATTCAGTGTAAAAGCAATTTCCTGTACGGCCCATCAGATATATATATATATGCTATTGTCAAAAATCATTGTTGTTCATATGCTTGTACAGCTTATCTATAGTAAGGCCATGAAGACTGCTAGCTTGTGTCTTTAAACGTGAACAACTTATCTTGATCATCCACAAAATAGAGGTTCCTTCATATTGCATTTTCCTGTACAGCTGGCGGCCGTAAGAAGGTTGTTTTGGTGAGATCGCATCCATGTAACATTTGTTTTGATTACATGAGTTCAAACACGTAAAGTGGAGGCATTTATAAAACGTTTGCACTTGTGTAGTAAGATGTGGACCGGACATTGGTCGGGCGAAAGGACGGTAAGAGCGCCCAGGAAACGGAGGGGCGAGGAGATTAATGGAGGTGGAAGAAGGGGTTGCCACGAGGCGTTTGAAGAGGATGCGCGCTCCGAGTGAATGTCGATTACGGAGAACCCGCGTAAATAACACAGTTCGATGCATTTCTTTATTTTGCGAAATTAAGTCGTTCGCGTTTCTGCCTCGTGGGTCACTGCAGTTGTATAAATGTGGGTTAAAATGCAACTTTCAGCCTTTTGTCAATCCACTATTCGATGAGAACTTCCTGACGCCGTGTGGGCCATGGGGGTTATTTAACCATGCTGGTCTTTACTGATTGATAAATAAGGCAAGGAGAACAGAATACAGCACCGATAATGGCTGTCGCTTTATTGCAGTCTCAAACGTGTTTTGTGTGGAGGTTGCTCAGGAAAGCACCGCCCAGGCTAAAACCAGATTGGCTTCTGAGATTTGACGAAAGCCGTCAAATTTCAGCTCATGTTGGAATTTGCAGATAGAAAAATGAGCAAGAATATCACGAAACAAGTTGGTCAATGTCAGTACCAAATTGTTGCCTCCATTCTGCGGGGGGGAAATACACAAGACTGTCCTAGTTGGTTTTGCAATTCTACAAACTGTGACTGCTGAAATAAAAGTTTTCTTTTTTTAAAGTTAAATTGTATACATATCCTGCGGCCGTTTATGCTAAACCAAATTAGTTTTATTAAGGTAGAGAAGTAGGTATTTACATAACATATCTGTATGACAAGACAACTTATATGTATAGATATGAAGTAATTTACAACCATATCACGGCTAAAAAGACTATATGGCTCAACGGTTCCAGCTGAAAGACTGCCTGACCTTACCGTGACCCTAACCACAGCTCTGATGAAATGTTATCAACGAGCAGTTTTATTCCTTTCCATTTTCCTGTTTGTGCAACTAATCTGAAAATGCGCGGAACATTCTGACAATTATTTCACGTACATTTAAGATTTGCGTCACTTGTTTTCACCATAACTGTGCCACTCGGGTCAGTAAACAACTAAGTAGTTTAGACACGACAGTGCATTTAGGAAAGTAATCTATGATGCTTTACTTACGAAACACTTGGAAGCAAGCCTGGCTTCAGTTCCTCTTGGTTGGAAAGCAGTAAAGCTGTTGTGTGGTGGTGGACCACAATAACAGTCACACCAATTAAAATGGGCAAAGAGACATTGAGGTACCGGTATCAACTCTTAACACCTGCCCTCCCCACCCCCACTAGTGCTGGACTTCCTTAGAAGTATACATTATAACAGATGTTTGAAGCTTCAAACGCAATGTCCTCCAAAAGTGCTTGAGAATCACTTTCTAAGAAGTAGCTGGAAGTTTAAAATGTCAGAGCACTGCGTTAACACTATAGAGTACCTGTGTTAAAATCCATATTTCCGCCACCTATAATTAAACGAGGCTCTCAAGGGACAGTCTATTCCCGGTCACTGGTGACTGCACCAAAACAAACATGAAATTTGTTTTCACGCTGTGAGGATTAGAGATAGTTTGATTCTAATCGGAGAGTCTGAGTCGAGTGTGGAAAAGGGTAAGCTCAATCCACTATGTAAATTATAAAGAGGTAATTTAAAGGGTTTTGTTTTTAAGTTTTTAATCGCAGCCATGGGCGGCACGGTGGCTCGGTGGGTAGCGCTGTCGCCTCACAGCAAGAAGGTCCCGGGTTCCAATGTTGGCTCGGGCGCTGCTTTCTGTGTGGAGTTTGCATGATCTCTCCCCGTGTCCGCGTGGGTTTTCGCCGGTCGCTCCGGTTTCCTCCCACAGTCCAAAAACATGCTGCTGCATAGGTTAATTGGCTTCAGGACTAAATTGCCCGCAGTGCCCGGTGATGGACTGGCGTCCCATCGTGGGTATTTCCCTGCCTTGCGCCCTGTGTCTGCCGGGATAGGCTCCGGCTCACCGCGACCCTGTACAGGACCAAGCGGTTTCTGACAATGAGATGAGAATGAGATGAGAACTGCAGCCATTGAGTTACTCAGCTCAAACTGTACGTTTATGTATATATATTGTCTCATGTAATTGAACTAAAGTTGAGTAAAATGATAAATCTTTCACAATAAAAATCATTATGAAATTACAAGGAATTATTTTGTGCTAAAGCTTTGTTTATGCTTTCACATATGCCACTTAGGATGATTTAATTTACCTCAAAAGTGTAAATTTCCTCCACAGTTCTGTATTCATGGAAGAATATATTTATTTTTCCAGTCTCCATAACACGTGATCTACATCTAGGCTAATTTTAAAACATTTTTAATAAAAGCATATGTCCCTACCGCGACATGTCACAGTTAGTGCGTTCACATTTTTGTTTAAATTAAGCATGTAACTACTCAATTTTATTTTAAATTTTATGTTGTATTTCCACATGATAATAAAATGGGTTTAGATTGCACAACACAAAAAAACCGTATGGAATATCAGGACGCCCGCGCAAGGCGCGATGGTGGCAGCAGTGATGTTTATTCTGGCTTATCTCAAGCCGCCATCGCTTTAGCCCAGCTGTTTCTTGAGTAAGCAGCTCTGGAAAGGCCACTGGGGGCCAGCAGCCTCTCTCATCGAGCACACACAGATATCACGAGCTGGCTTTATTATTCACAAATACAACCGGCTGTAAGATTTTTGTTTCCAAGCATTGTGGAGATTGAGCGTGTGTGTGTGTAGCAGATCCACGGTTCCCACTGTGATGGCCGAGTGGGCCGGATAAGTTGCTACTTGGTTCAGCTGGAGTCTCAACCGTAGGCAAGTGTTGGGTTCTAGTCACAAAACGTCAGTGCATTTGGGTATCATTTAAACCTATAATAATAAGCGCCTCCACTCTAGAGAGTCCCTCTCGAGGTGCTATTCTCAATCGGTGGGTCGTCAGCGCCACCTAGTGGTCCGTGGAGACAATTGCCAAGTGAGCCTTCAGATGCAAATGTTGAGAACCGCTGATACAGACGGTAGTTTGACCTACTCTTGGAAGACGTTTGGGTACCTACTCCACCACCTACTAACTGGTGGGTCCATATATACTGCTAGGTATACAGACCGAATAATTTAAGAAACGCATCTATTGCATTGTCACGCCGGGTGATCGAACCGACAATCTCTGCATTGCAAGTTCATTACAGCACTGGATCATCTCCAAATAATACGTGTTGAAATGTATAATTGTAAATAGTAATTATGGACGTAATGCGAATAAGTATGCGTGTGTTACGTGAATTGCGGTAGCATTTATGTAACACAGCAACAGACTCTCGCTTGTGGATATTTCCGCGTTCAGCGTCTGTGTGTGTGTGAGAGATAAAGGAATTCCGAGTATTTTCAGAAAGACTTGGTCACCGGTCACTGGCAAGAAAAATGAGCATCTTCCCACCAACAGCCGACCTTCCTGTTTAATTTCCTGTTTTCTTTAACCCCACCCTTGGGTATAGAATCCAAGTGCTGGAAAGGGCCTCTTGCGATGTCTTTTGTATGTGGACGCGAGGTTGATCATTTATTCCATAAACGCGTACAGACTCATAGTAGGTCTGCCTGTACCGTATAAGAAAGTGTGTCCATTTGCGCCCATCAGCTGACTTTTGGACGAAACCGAAACATCTTTCCATCGGGAAACCAGTGGTGAGCGTCACTGGACTATGGAACTGAGTTCGATTTCCAGCAACGGCTCTATTCCCCCTTTGCCAACTCGCACCGACCAGGTTGATGAAGTATGGATAAACGATTACCATGACCGTCACGAGTGCTGATGCCTTTTCTCATTCATTATCAATACTCGCTTTATCCTGAGGGTGTCACGGGCGGCCGGAGCCTATTCCGGCCGACAGAGGGCCCAAGGCGGGGGAATACCCAGGATATGACGCCAGTACATAGCAGGGCACACTTTTTGGGGCAATTTACTTAAAAGGACAATTAACCTAGGCAGCAGCGTGTCATTGGAAGGTGGGAGGAAAGCGGAGTACCTGACGAAACCCCATGCGGGCACGGGGAGAAAGAGGCCAACGCCACACAGAAAAGCACCCTTTATCCACACGTGTATTGAGAGCAGGCTATGGTTGTGTATTGCGAGTTTGCATGGGTCTGCGCACAATGCATTCAGCGTGCTGGGAAAGACAGCTTATCGAAGCTCTGTCAAGTCCTGCGCCTGGTGTCCCCATCGCCGCGATTCCCACCGGTGGTGTGCGAACCAATAGTGGTCCGTGAGAGTATTGCAGGTAGTTCGTCAGTTTTTGTAAGTTAAACAAATTAGTATTACAAAATATGATGCAATAATATAAAATAAACTCTTATGAATAGCTGCGTTTTAATAACCCATTGATATGTAAGCTGTCCCGTCACCGTTGTGGTCCGCAAAGTGTTTAATGGCTATATGGTGGTTAGCATAAACAAAAGGGTTCGGAACCGCTGCCCTATCTGGAGAGGGCACATCTCCACCCGGGTGGCGCGGTGGCCCAGTGGTTAGCGCTGACGCCTCACAGCAAGAAGGTCCCGGGTTCGAGTCTCTCGGCTCGGGTGCCTTTCTGTGTGGAGTTTGCATGCTCTCCCCGTGTCCGCGTGGGTTTTCGCCGGGTACTCCGGTTTCCTCCCACAGTCCAAAAGCATGCTCCTGGATAGGTTGATTGGCTCGCAGACTAAAATTGTCCCGCAATGCCGGGCGATGGACTGGCGTCCCGTCGTCGGGTGTATCCCTGCCTTACGCCCTGTGTTTCCGGGATAGGCTCCGGCTCACCGTGACCCTATATAGGATTAAGCGGTTTCAGATAATGAGATGAGAGATGAGACATCTCCACCTTTCTCCCACAGATATAACCTATGGATAAATACGCTACAGTAGTCCATAAATTACACACACACACGTTCCAGAAGTTAACTACAACAAATATCACGTTGGGCCACGCAGGGCTCCGCGGACAAACGCAAACATTTGTTGCGAACAACATATAATCATATATACCTGTGATACAATACAATGGTCACCAAATGCAACACAATTAACAAACATGACTGCTGGCCTGCGTTGGTATCGCTTCAGAAGCACACATACACCCCAGCAGAGCGGCACGGTGGCCCAGTGGGTAGCGCTGTCGCGTCACAGCAAGAAATCCCGGGTTCTAATCTCGACTCGGGTGCCTCTCTGTGTGGAGTTTGCGAGTTCTCTCCCCGTGTTCACGTGGATTTTCGCCGGGCACCCCGATTTCCTCCCACAGTCCAAAAAACATGCTGCTGCATAGGTTAATTGGCTCGCAGACTTAATAGCCCTCAGTACCCTATGATGGATTGGCGTCCCATCGTGGGTATATCCCTGCCTTGCGCCCTGTGTCTGCCCAGATAGGCTCTGGCTCACCGCTACCCTGTACAGGACTAAGCGTTTTCTGGCAATGAGATGAGACATACCACGGTTGATATTCCCAGTGCGTTACAACAACAAAAAATTGCAACATTTTGGCCAAAGGCCATTACCATAAACAGCAGCGCAGAAGGTGATGTTAGATTTTTAATGTGACCATTGTTTACCTTGCCCACGCACAGATACAGCCCCGATTATTGTTAATGTACACGTTAGTTTAAAACAGAACCCTCAGCCCCTCGCATTTGGGAGCAGATCCTACCCCGGTTTCGGTGTTAACCAATAAAGCGAAGACATCATCACCGCCACACTATAGAAGATGTGATGCATTTTAGCCCGGTTTGTTCAGACCAGTGACCAGGAAAGTTTTTTTTTCTTCACAACCGGCATATCATATCCAGTATGCCTCTAGAATTGGCCCTGTTTGCTAGTCAAGTGGCACGTTCCGGTCAACCAGTGACCTGGTTTTTTGTGAGAAAAGAATCCTCGGCTACAAGGATACGCCGACGGATCCACACCTACTGTACAGTAAGCTTGCTTGTAAACAACAATATACGATTTCTTTAACATTCAGATTGATCTGCACATTAGCTCTGTTGCCATGGCATCCCCGGGACAGTCGATACGATTAAAGGACGGGTTCCTGCTGGTAACGCTGATTGCCCGTAACCAGACACCGCTGGAGCCAATTACATGCGGTGATTGTCTAAGAGCAGGGATTACCCCGCGCCGTATTGCCCGGGCTCAAGGTTTTAAACTCAGATGTGGGTCTAGGCGAGGCATAGGAAGAGTAGAATATAAAACAACGAGGAAATTATCATATCACGATCCTTAGCACATTTACAGACGCGTTCCTATCAGCACATGCTGGGATTTACAGTTTTCTCGTATCGTAACAATACTGTGAATGTAGATTATTCGATACATTGTTTGAAAAATCGAGAGGACCGACGTAAAATTCTTACGTCTATCCCCCAAAAATGTGCCCTACTCGAGAATATGCGCATCATGCAACGCTTCTTTTATACTCAGGTGTAATGCATCGATGCAATGCATTAATTGTTAATAATCAATCTGGCTCCTGCTGCACACGAGTTGATGTCATCATTCCATCTCCGCGGTGATGGCGTCTTTAGTTTTTTTTCCCTTTATCCGCCACGATGGCATTGCTTGTAGCAATGTGCCCCGATCAACTGGGCATGCTTTGATTCGCATTAAGCCTTTATGCGTCTCAGACGGTGACAGACGGCAACGGCTTAGGGGTGGAAGGCATTCATTTTGCGGTGGATAGATCATGACTGATGATGGTGATTAATGAGATTCAAGTCAATATACTGTAGGTATATCCGAAGCCAGTGCCTGTCTGTAGGGGTAAGAGCCCATGTTGTGCGGCCTACAAGATCATAATTATTCACCTTGGCCAGGTGCGCGTTAGTCCCTCACGACGCCAGCAGTTGCGATCAAAGAGAAACAATTCCCGTTATGGAATACGATAAATTAATCAGCGTGTACCAATATGAGAATTGCTCCCAATCACTGAGCTTTCGGGATAATCGTGTCGGGCATTCCTGCTCTTTCCTTTGCGACTTTTCACGCACTGATAATGGAACACTCGACACGGCTATCCCGAAAGAACAGATATGGAGAGCAATTGTCATTCATCGAGCCGTGACAAACCTACATTGTGTACGAATATACTACATTCATATAATTTCTACCTCATTTCTACCGCTGCTTAATATAATATTTGAGATATCAGCACACCGCACACAGTGCTCTGATTAAATGTCATTCCACTGCTGGATGAGAACCTCACCACACTCTGTGTGTCATCGAAGCAATTTGACAACATTTTCCGCCCAGTGCGTCTGGGCGTATTGACGTGGAATCACAGCAGTAGAGCACAACAATGTAATATCCTGTAGTGTCCTCGACGAATCAAAACGAACCCCGTGAGCCCAATAACCTCCGTCATACATGGGGGTTACCGATACGACACTATCGAAGCTGGAACCCGCTGTGTTTTGGAGATCTGACGAGATAGGACGGATTCCAGGTGATTTGGGGTTAGGCATGTTTGGTGATGTTTGTGTAAAATAAGCAATCTCAAAAAGAGAAACTGCCCCCACTTCCTGAACAGGAATTCCCTCCGGCAGGTTATCCATAAGATTTTCCTAGGTATGGATCACTTATGTAACACGTATTCTGATGGCAGTGCAGAGATATCGCCGGTCGGATCATCCTCATAAAATAGCTTGTTAGCTTTGGAGATTTTAACAACTGATATAAAATCTGAGTGTGAAATCGTAGCGTCCTGTAACGTAGTATCTAGGTGCTCACCCCAGAAAGACTGCACAGCATACGAACCGGTATTCCGGTTTCCTCCCACCGTTCAAAGATACGCTGCTGAATAGGTTAATGGACATGCTGAGTAAATTGCCCTAAGGAGTGTGTGCCCTGCGATGTAATGGCGTCACATCTTCGGTATCTCCCCGCAATGTGCCCTCTGTCGGTCGGGATAGGCTCCATCCCCTTTCCCCTTGTGACTTTGTAGAGGGTTAATCGAGTATTGGGAATGAATGAGATGAGTATGATCCATGATCTGTCAGACGAAGGCTTTTTGATGCCACCTCTATGTCAGAATCCTGCGATGATATAATAATGAACCAACCAGCACTTGCCTCCGGACTGATTTATTTGCTCGATCTTCGAACTGAGACGTCTTCTGGAAAGCGTTCCATTTTTATTTAGCTCCCACTCTGACTTAAAACAGGCCTACAGTGCGATTGCTCATGGATTCATATTACAGCAGATTCACACACAGTCACTTATTCGCATACGCAGTAGTATGTACATTTTTGATACTATGTTCTTTGGCAGTGGCGCATAAACAAAAACAATAATTTAATACATTTGTCTATTGCTCTGCCATATATATTTATTTTAGTGTCATTAAATGTGTTTTTGCGTATATTGCATGTTGTTATTGTTGAAAAATATATGTAACATAGTTATGGCTTCTCATATTCGGTAACTATAAAACAAACATTGCTTTGTTGGCTTGGTTAGGCTTTCATCCAGCAGTAGGTAACCGTGGCTGCTGCTGCTGATGATGATGAAGAAAAATTAGACGTGACCACAAGTTTGCGTTGACGCACTTGCGGTCTGAGAATTGCATAAAAGAGTTCATCTTCCTTTAAAAACCACAGTGGTGGCCCCTTGCAGCAACGCGTGTAAGCATTGCTCGCAATTCAGTCAGCTTCCAGTAACTGTCTTGTAATTTTTACAGCTATGTAATATCAGAAGTTAACTGTGGTACAGCGCTAATCACTTGGTTTGGAGAATAAAAAATCACAACCAGCAGTATAGGCTACTGCCTGGCTACTTTGTTGGTAATATAGAAAAGTGCATTGCACTAATACGCACACCATGAGTCCTCTCTACATTTATCAACATGCACTGACCAAGCGTGAAGTATAACCATACTTCAACACGACCTCCATGACGGACAAGGCATGGCTTCAAGTCCCATCTACCGTTGGACTTACGATGGGCTGTACAATTTAACCTACAAAGATGCCCCGCATAGATTTAACAGACTGTAGTGTTCAGTGCCGTTAACGAAAAAAACTGTGAAGGTTAACACGGCACACAAAGAAGTGGATGACCAGCCCCACACCCGGCCGCCTTTGTCACCCTAGTGACAATGTTTTCAAACTGCATTATGTACTCATTTGAGGCTGAGCCGACCTAGGGGATGCCCAAATCAGGTTTAGAAAATCGTAACTAGTGTTGACCGTGAGCAGGGTTCAAGCTCGGATCCCTCAGTTTTGTCGTCCTTGCGCGCTAACCGCTGACCCACCGCTCCTCACAATTCACGTTACACGGCATATATATATATAACTCGTGCATGGAGTTGTGTTAAAGTAGCACTAATGTGCTATGGCTGTTCCTGACGTTCTGAAATATTAATATTTATGCTAAAAGTGTTTGCTGACTAAACGTTAATGAATAACAAGATTGAAAATGATTAATATTATTCGTAATACGACAGTAGTCTGAACAATGTTTGCTTTTTACAACGCCCACGGGTATTAAGCAATGTGCTCCCAACAACAATTCAAATATAAAACAGAAAACGCACCAATAACCCTCCCCACTCTCCGGATGACGTGCTTTTATGCGGAGAGAACGAAGATCTAATTATGTTATGCGTTGGGCTAAAGTCATCCGTGAGAGCTTCTCGGTGCGATGGTTTGAGCGCCAGGGCGAGTGGGATGATGAGCCTGGCTGGTGCGTGCACGGGCCAGCACATTCATCATTATTATTACAGGCGCTGTCGGTTGCTGCGGACATTGCCGTCTTCTAAGCGGTCATGTGGTTCAGCGGGAAGGCGTGCGGAGAGTTCAAATCCTGGTGGGTGGTTGACAGACCATAATCCTTAATGTGGGCAATAAAGTGAACACCGTACTTCTTTGCGGGGATGTGAAAATTGGCTGCGCACTTCGGTGAGATTCGCCCCTGCCGTATGAATGTGATAATTCCATCACTGGTTCAGGGCTGTAATTGAGCAACTGAGCACCGCCTCAATGTACATTTGAGCTGTAAATCAAGTTTACTTTGTACTTTACACTCCCACGCTTTGTGCTCCCTGCCATCACACATCCGCACCGTCCAGCGTGGCGAAGTATGGTTAAATAATCGCCCCCGCCTTCCCTTTCCAAAAAAAACCCGATTCTAACCGTGCTGGTTCCAATTTAAATCACCGAACGCCCGCCTCCTGCCGCCCTCGCCTCGTCAGTTGAAAGTCTTGCTGAGCGAGCGGCTCGCGGGGGGATGGATTGGCCGTGCGTCACAGCGTGTGTGCGGGGGCGGGCCGGGTGCCGGTGGTGCGGGTGGTGCGGGTGACGGCAAGAGCCCCGCCGCGCTCATTGGCGAAGGCCGTGCGCCTCCCCGCCCCGCCGCGCCAGCCGCGTGCGTGTGCGCGCGCGCGCCTTATCGCTCGCCGGCACACGGCACCGGGCGCCGGCAGCACACGGTGGACGTTCCGTTCGAACACGGGATTAACAGCTGGAAGACAAGACAAGCCCGGCTGGCTGTTCCTTAGCCTCTGGAGCGCTCAACATCGGCTCGGCTTGATTCGGCGGGGGCTTGGCTGCTGTCGCTGCCACTTGCTCGCGTTGCGTCCAGCGCACGCCCTGCCACCATCGGTGGGTGATGTCCGTGCTGTGAGACCGCGCAGGAGGGGGCGAACGGTGAAGCGCGCAGCGATGGATTGCGTACTGCGAGAGGTGAGCGCTGCTCGCCTTCACACGCACGTGCTGGCATGATGGCGAGCACGCGGGTCTCGTGGTATTGTGTTTATACAAGGTACTTAGGATCTATTTCAGGCGTATACTTACCCCGAAGATTTGTCTTAATTGTCATCAACCATGATGAATTTAGTCACGTCTTAAAACAAAGAGACTTGATCCATATAACATGCAAAATCGCAAGTCGTGTTTAAACCTTAAAACACTGCTTATAATGCTGACGATTCTCCTATTGTCCACTTTCCTGTGTGCCTCGTTTTGAGATTGATCAGTCAGATTTTCTTAAGCTGGAAGAAACCGTTGAGTTCTCTATGTTCTACCAGTTGTCCAGTGTGGAGGGGTAAGCAAGTTACTTCTTAGGGTACTGGGGTCAATTTAAGCAGGACAGTTCACCTAGGCATTGCTCAAACGATCATATACAGCGGTAACAACAATTGTGTTTAGGTCGAACCCGCACGAATAAAAGTGGCGCTCAAGCAAAGGATTTTAAGTCAACAAGGTGCTCATGGAGACTCAAAGAGGCTCGGGTAGTTTATTTAAACGCTCGCCTCTGCAGGCTATTCATTCAGCTTGTCCATATTATGCCCCGACGTATATTGAACCTATCTGACCACAAGTTTGTAATGAATAACTTCTTCCTGTTATTATGAGATCGGTCAGAAACGTGGGCATTACAGTAAGAAAAATACCCCAAACCTGAAAAGGTGAGTAGAGAAGCGTGGAGAGTTGCGTTCTTTGAATTGCAATGAGAGACGGAGGAATGCATTGATTAAGGGGTTAATTATACAATTCTAACTTAAGAAATGTAAATTTGCTTGGGCGGGAAACATCCCCTGAAGGGATTGATGGCCGAAGGTCATGAATAATGACGTAGTTGTAGCCAAGGGATGGAACGAGTCCGAGAGGATGCGGCTGAGGATGTGGAACGATCAAAGTAGCTCAAGAGCAGATGCTAGGTGCATTTATTACATCGCAGGATTCTAAGAGATTGTGATGGCGTTGGAGAGAGCTTCATCTAACAATGAGTCTTGACAGCTTATAGCAAGTAAGTTGAACTAATCTGCTTGCCTACACAACACGAACATTTCATTTTAAGCATCTGCTTAATCATGGACAGTGAGCCGAAGCCTATTCCGGCAGACAGAGGGCACAAGGCAGGGCTCGATCGCGTATAATAATAATTGCATTTATAGCGGATGGAATGCCAGTCCATGGCAGAGCACCAGAAATAATTTAGTCAGGAGTCCAGTTATGCTGTATAGCATCAATTTTGATTGTGGAAAGAAATCGGGGTACCTGCCAAAAACCCATGCGGGCACATAAAGAATATGCGAACTCTACGCAAAAAATGCAAAAAAGCACCCGAGCCGGGAATCTAACCCAGATGTGAGAGGCGCACCCCCCCCAACTCTGATTCACTGATCTATCTAATGTAAATACTTATGCCCATTCGAAAGTGCATTGTGAACTAAGTTATTTACATACCGTGGAGTGTGACAAACTTGATTACCGCTTACTAGTTATATACTCCATTGTGACTACTATATAGTGATCGAATGTTGTCGAATACGTATACCTCTAGCAATCTGTCCAAATTAGCCTCATCCTATCAGACAATACATTTTTTTTTTCAAATAAGTTCCAACTCATTACAATGTGCTCCTGATTCATAGTCTGGTCTGTCCCCATAGGAAAAGCGGAATTTCCACCATTGACTCAGGATCACCACGTATAAGTCCTCAGTGTTATGTAAACAGGAAGGCATTTTCACTTCGAACACTAAGAATGTATCGTGTATACAGCGCCAAATGTATATATTTCACAGTATGTGCCGAGCTGCATATGAACGGCAGCTACCATACCGCTAAATGAGTGATGCATTAAACTAAGACAATTAACATCACCGTGAGTGTGCGCAGTGCAGTGGTGCATTATCCGTGCTCGACTACCCGCTATAGTCTCATCTCATTGTCTGAAACCGCTTAGTCCTATATAGGGTCACGGTGAAGCCGGAGCCTATCCCGGCAGACACAGAGCGCAAGGCAAGGATGTACCGACGATGTGACACCAGTCCATCGCCGGGCACTGCGGGGCAATTTAGCCTGCGAGCCAATTAACCTATGTAGCAGCATGCTTTTTGGACTGTGGGAGGAAAACGGAGTACCCGGCGAAAACCCACGCGGACACGGGGAGAGCATGCAAACTCCACACAGAAAGGCACCCGAGCCGAGAGATTCGAACCCGGGACCTTCTTGCTGTGAGGCGACAGCGCTACCCACTGGGCCACCGCGCCGCCCGCCCGCTGTAGTCGTTACAAGTAACTTAATGACAGACGTGGACTTTGGATTATGAAGTGAAGCGGCTGGACATAGTCAACAGTTTCCTCGAGCCTGGCTGTGTGAAATTTCAGACGAATGCATAGCGTCGAGTCACTGTCTCATCCGAGGCAGGAAGTGTGGGCGAGACATTGGGTGACTACAGCTGGGTGTTGACTTTTTAAAGGCACGTGGGTGGTGCGTCGAAATAGTTGGATATTGCGGTGGCGTTGTTAGAACTCGGCAGGGAGCAGAGGCGTGGAGACTTTGGAGACTGGGAGTGGGGCTGGTAGTGACGCAGACAAGATCCCCGGTTTTTTTGGCACTGGGCAGATAACGCGCAGTTGATGAGTATTGCGGACGGGCGTCATCACTACAATACGGTGTTATCCTTGCGCTACGTCACGCGGGAGAGGGGGGATATCATGACGGAGTTGACAGCTCATGCCGCAGCATCTGCTGCGGGTTGTTTGAAATCCTCCGTTACGGCTCTGAGTTGTTTTCCTGCCTTTGTCGAGATCAGCTACCATTTCCTTCCACGTTACCGGATCCTGGACAAAGTGGGGCCAAAAGACTTGATTTATTGACTTTGGAACTGTTTCTACACCCTTAAGCAATGTACACTCTTTTTTTAACAACTACAAATTACAATGCCTTAACGTGCTATGTGCGAACCTGTTTATATTATAGTGTAATAGTTACATTCTTGAAAAGGCTGGGCAGGAAATGTGTGAATGAGTGAGCTTATCAATACAGTATAGAGAAAGATGTATTCATTAGGTTGGGATATTTTCCCATTGACTAAATCATGTGTAAAAAAGTTTCTCATTGATTTTTGTTGAAAAATAACCGAAAATGCTGTACGGGGAATAGTTTGTTTTTATGCTAATTTTAATCCATAGTATGTAGCATTATGAATATACAGGTGAATTATATTATCAAAAACGGATTCAGATCAAGTAACCATAGCCGCACTTACATTATTATTTTTTTCTGCATATGTGTTTTATGACCGTTTGTTTGAAACTCACGGAAAATCCTATACGGAGATAAAATATCTTGAAGAGAAATTGCAATATGTATCATCTTACAAAAGTGTAGAATTGAGCTTTCATTGACAAATGATCAAATAAAGGCAACATCCCGAGACGTACATTATTTTAGTGCTCGTATATTTTTTCCAGGAGTATTTGAAAAAATACATTTAGATAATTGAAATTGTGCGCAACTTTGCTTAATGGGACCCAACGGGCTCTGTGACAACATAATTCCGCAAATGCCAAGTGCTAAATCTGTGCACCATCTGAGCCTTATTAACGAGGCTGCGGTGGGTAGTGATTCACTGCCTCGAAAATTCACCAGCGTCCGAGGGGGAAGCCACACGGGAGCCTCCCCCTGCCACTTCTGCACTTGTTTGACTCAAAACGTGGTGTATGCTTCTAAACACAAACCATAAATTTATGGCACTCCATTGATTTGCTCCTCCCACCCTCTTATTCCATCCTGCCTCTCTACTCCATCCACACTCCCATGGGTACGAGGGAATTTACTCGTGTTTGCAGATACCAACACTGCTTTTAAAAGTCCTCTGGGCTCATTGGCGAATGTTGGGAATGCGGGCATCGCCTTACTCTCTAGTCATTAGATCCCCACGTATCTCTTGCAAATGAGACCGTTGTCTCAATGGGATCTCGACTTGCAAATTAAGCCAATTACTAGATGAAACCCTTAATGTGTGTATACTGGGGAGCTGCAATAAGCTGGTTTTATATTGATTTTACATCCATGTGTCATTGTTGCGTCTCTCTTCTTGAATGCTTAAATGCTTTTTATTCCTTATGTAAGCCACATGGATGTATCCTTAATTTTCACAATACAATTGTTGGTGTGTATAGCAACGCTTAGCATCAACATTACATTTTCCTATCTTGTATAACAGACAGTAATGATTGCGATATTTGCATGCTTTTTTGGAAGGTCTTTTGCACCGACCTTATTTGTACGCCTTACTGCATTCATGGCGTTCCAGTTGGGATCAGTATCAGGGTAGTAATTTTAAGAAGTGATCTTTTGTTCCATTTGTGCCTGTGACCCACGTGGTCCCACTTACTTTGATCAGTACCGCACTGCTCCATTGTGCAGAGGTACAGGCAGGTAATTGCATCACGGATGACACCATCCACAAAACATTCTATCAGTCGCGAAACAAAACGTCGGAACTTTAATCTTTCAACCATTGTTTATAACACACCATATTGAGAACAATAGGTATAGGCCGATTACAGCTCCCACAAAAAGAGTCTTACCTTATATAGTGAAACTGCACTGCTTATATAAAGATATTATTATTGTACAAATACACGTAAGCAAAATACCGTCTACAGTACTATTGATACGGTTATTTTACTACAAACATAACTTGGACTTGTGTGTAAAGAATAGTTGGTGCTGTATAAAGATAACGCTGCAGCCCTAAAAATATGATGTCTTGAACCACGTTTGGGAGAAGGCACTCCACGATAGGGTGAGAGCCCGCGCCTCTAGAGAGTGTTTGCTGGACTCTGCTGACCATGCATCCTGGACGAGGTGGGAGCACCTACACCTTACCCTACCACACACGATCTGCCTGCTGTTCTACCAGCCCAGGTGTACCCATTGTTGTACATAATTAACCAAATTATCCGCTTGGTCTTCCTTCTTAAGTAAGATGTAAATGCTGCGTAAAGTACATTCCATAATTACATCGATGCTGGTATAGAGAGCGTGATTCACATATACTGCACGAATACCCTTGGAAGCAGAATGTGACTGTGTTCGTGCCAAGGATTACACCATCTTCTGTCATTGGCCTTTCCATTACACTTTACTCTCACCGTTGTTTTCCATTCCCAACCCTTTTATATACGGCTGTGCCATTTGTTAACTAAATTAAAGCCAGCAGCATAGCTCCTGCCACTCTAATTCATTTTAATGACTGCACTCTCAGCCGGACAGCTGGTGGTCGGAGATCAGCCTAGTGACATAACCATGTTAGTACAGCTTCTCCAAGAGAATCATGATGGAGGCTGAGGGTTTTGCCTTCCAGCAGAGCTCCGAGAAACAGAGACTCCCGTGTTTCAGTGTGGGCAAAATAATAATGAAAACGAAATTTAGCGGTTTTGTGTAAATAGCAAGTAAAGCTTTGTTGCTTTTTAAATGTACAATGTGGTTTAAAACGGCATCCATAATCATTAGCTGCTGGCAACAGACCAGAGTGAGAACATGTAAGACTGTTTTATTTTTATTTTTCTTCACAGAGGCCAGTGACATTTGGCGTGCCATCTGTGGTGCTGCCACATCAATGGAGGCCCCCACGTGCGGAGCCATGCTAGGCTGCTGCCGTGGGTGATTGATAGGTGATGGCCAGACTTAGACCCCCTCCGGATAGCCCTTTTGGTGGCATGGCATGGACACTTGTGAACTGCTGACTCGAGCAGCATATGCACTAATGTGTTTCGTCTCTTGTCGCAAAGCAATGTGTTAATAGGATGCTCACCACTCACATATAGGGCGGCGCGGTGGCGCAGTGGTTAGCGCTGACGCCTCACAGCAAGAAGGTCCCGGGTTCGAGTCTCTCGGTTCGGGTGCCTTTCTGTGTGGAGTTTGCATGCTCTCCCCGTGTCCGCGTGGGTTTTCGCCGGGTACTCCGGTTTCCTCCCACAGTCCAAAAGCATGCTCCTGGATAGGTTGATTGGCTCACAGACTAAAATTGTCCCGCAATGCCCGGCGATGGACCGGCGTCCCGTCGTCGGGTGTATTCCTGCCTTGCGCCCTGTGTTTCCGGGATAGGCTCCGGCTTCACCGTGACCCTATATAGGATTAAGCGGTTTCAGATAATGAGATGAGACCACTCACATATAGGTGGTGATGAATGTAGGACTGAACAGCATTGTCTGTGCACAGACTAAAGCTTTTTACATGAGTGTGTTGTAGAACATTCCTTTGGCTGCTTTATAACCAACACTTCTTTACAATATAGCCAACAGATGGAACGTGCTCAAGATTCCGTCCACTGCGGAGATTTAGCGATGAGATCCGCTCGATAATTGTTTTACAGGAACCAGATAATTGTCGCATAGAAGGATGCAGATGGTCTTCATCCAGCAGTGGGTAGATCACAGGTGATGACAATTATTGTGAAGAACCTATTTTACTGTTTTGAAATATTTCAAATCCTAATATTTCAGTACTGTAACAGAGACTTCTACATGACTCAGCCACTTAATATATGCAAATTCAAAATTCTATTCACAATGACATGTGTTCTGTTTCCTTTGGTTGTTCTTGTCCATTTGTCTAATATTAAAATGATTACACACTTTTGATGTGTGGAAAACAAATAACCTCTTCATAATTAATATTTCACACATCTTGTTTTTGTGAAGAACCATGCATTTTATGAGAAATGGGAAGTTATGATTTTGTTGGCATTTTTGCACAGTAAAGCATACACAGACAGAAGGACTGCTTGCTGATGTCACTTTTAGAGCCAACAGCGTTGTCTCCCTTCAGTGAGCAGATATGTGGCAACATCTAAATAATTCCATGTTCTGTATTCCACCCTCAAACCATTGTTATTTCTATAGAATAATATTGATCGTGACAAGTCGATAATTTAATTTTTCCCGGTAATTTCATTCTAGCGGACTTGTCAGGCAGGTTTTTGTTTAACATAACACGTGTGTGAAATCAGCAATCTCGTCATATGCGCTTTCATAAAATGTTTGTAATTTCCAGCCCTTTATTGATACGGGCCCCTTACCATGCCACATCGGTCATGGAGGTTGTTTGGCCATACTGCACAACGCTGATCAATGCGTATTAGGAAATAGGGGCTCCAGGCAGGTCCACTTCAGATATCACATCTCACAGATTTTCGACACGGCCGGGAACCAAGTTCACTTCTCCGGTTTCATATCACAGCTCGTTATCCACTTTGCCACCACTCTGACCTCAAGCTCACCCCCCTCATCCCAAAGCATAATGACTTATTGTGTTTTCGGACCATATTGTAAAAAACAAAGATCAAGGGTTTCATAATCTTCTAGGTGTAGGTTTTCCAGAGAGAGCAAATCCTAGAACACTGATGTAGCACCAAGTAGCTCTGTAAAAATCCCCGGTTTCTAGTGCCACATGGCTCCTGATACTGGCTGTCAGCCGGAGAAAATTAGCCTCGTGAACTGGGGAGGTGCCCACTGGGGTCATGTTCATGCCAGCGCTAAATGATTCTTGAATGAAAAACTCGTCATTTGTCAGTGGAGTAACCTTAAGTGAGGTTGCTAGAATGGTAACAATGATATGACAGGGTGGGGAAATCTATAAATCTTCTGCCCAAAAATGTCTTAAAATTGAGAGATTCGTGATTAATCATTCATGATGTGAATTGTAGATGTCCTGTGTAAATATGACATCGAACGTTGGGGTTTTAGGTAAGCCGTACTCTGCTGGTGAATCGCCAAAATATAGATTATATTTTTTAGTAGCTCCTATTTGACATAAACTTGTAGAAGTCAATTCATTTACATTCATAGGGATAAGCTCTCCCTCGATTTTTCACGAAGTGCTTCACTACCTAGGCAAGTCACAATTCGTCCTCCATCTCCTTCCCCAGCAGTTTGATGAATGATCAGATTTAAAGATCACGACTTAGTAAAAATAAGGTACCCTTTACATTATTTCACTGTCTCGCTCATATTTACCATTCTTGCTTGTAGCGTTTTGTGCGCGCCATTACCCTAAATGTAGCGGCAAACGTTTTGCATGCATTGTTAACAATTTGATGGATACATCATGACCTTAAGAATGTATTTTAATATATAATTTGTATGGAATCATTGTCATGTCTGCTAACCATATGATGGTAATTTAACTCGCCACCACGGGTTTAAAAGGCGAGTCAACACTGCTGGGAATCAAATGCACGAACGCTGCTTCTCTGTCAAATGCGCTATGTCCAGAGATATAATCAACAACTGCCCTGTAGACTAAGCAATTTACGCAATGTTCTTTTCAGCATTTCTCCGCGAGCTGGAGGGTTGGAGGCAGACAACCATGGGGTTGGGGAAATGACAAAGACGTTGTACTCGGTATTGGAGCGGGAGCGCATCTCCTTGCGCCGTGCCAATGAAGCGTTTCTCACTAACCCCATCCGCCACACAGACAAAATGGTGCAGTGATACCCTCAACCAGTGGAATGGCCAAGTAGATTTCCTTTCTTTAATGCAGTTGGGCTCAGCCAGCTGCTTTCCATGATTTTGACAGAGGCCCGGGTGTATATTCACGTTATGTTTATCTCTCTGCTGATTTGTGTTGTGAGCTGCCATGTGCTGCTGTTATGGCTGTTGGTAGATTGTTTTGATCCTAGGCTGTGTCGTGATAGGGATTCCAAACAAAAGCTGGATCCGGTTCCCATCTCCTAACATAGGCTCGTCCCTTGTAACTATAAACAACTCTTTCCAATATCATCCACAAAACCGTCTTCATACCACAAATTACTAGGGTCAGCCGTGAAAACCTACATGATTACAGTAAGACAAGTTGTTTTTGAATAAAATTTATGTAAAATCTGTACTCTTAAAATGTGTATTTCTAATAACACAGGATGTTGATATGCAGGATGTGGACCAATACATTCTAGTAATTCTACTATGCCATGCAGAAGCAACATGACAAAGAAGAAATGTAAAACTACGGTAGAATTTTCCAATGATGTCCAAAAACTAATGGCACTATTACAAGACTGTTATAACACCGCAGATGCTGGATATAAGCACACTCCATGAAAGTAAGGCCACATGTGTTTATATTAATATTGGGCTTGTTTCCAGAAGTTTCCTTTTGACAAACTAGTTTAATGTAGTAGTTTTCAACTCACGGGTCACGCCTGTCTAAGGCGGGCACCAGAGCCTCACGGGAACTGGGGCAGGGGCTCTGGCATGGCTACCACGCAGAAGAAAATCTAATAAAAACTGCAATAGTAAGCGTCAATTCCACGTGGCAACAACAAAACACACGAATACACAGCACACGAATACAACTTGGTTTAGTGAAAGAGTGGGCACTGCCTTCGCGGTCTTGATTGTGAATGCCTTCACATTATAAAGTGTGAGAGCCACTGAATTACTTTTAAGGATGTCAGCAACAGCTATATAAGGTGTGCTTATATCATATACAAATTGCACTGTAGTAATTATATTTTGCATCCTGTTGCTTAACTGCTACGAGATGAAGGCCTCCTATGGTGTGTTTGACATTTCTTCCCCACTATGGTTAGTGGAGGATGGGATGTAAGGAGTCCCGGGACCAATTCAGATATTAATTGTCGCTGGGACTAATATATGCGTCACCAGGTTTACAGCACATTGCGCACTGCTCCTCACTCAATTTCCGATTTACAGTTGTACCCACGCATGTACAATTCACTCTGCTGCTGGTCATGGGAGTTATTTTACCATTCAATATCACAATGCGGGAGGACATTAATACAGTTTCTCAATGTGATATGACGATGTTGGGCATATTCATGGTAATTTGATAAAATAATAATAATGATTAAGGTGCTATAAATGTTTACATTGTGTAGATATTGAGGTAGAATGCCTGATGATGCCTCCAATCTGGGAGGCAAAATGTCGCGATGCAGACAGAAGTAATACTCGACATAGATATCCTGAGAGGACCGATATCGATAGCAGTTGCCATTGTGCAGAGAGTTTGCCATTTTTTTACTTTTGTGTTTAAATGAAATACTGTTGAGCTCACAGTCTCACTGACGCAGCTATTAAAATATAGGAACAATTGCTGAGCATGGGCATAGCAATGTCCTTATGACTCCACTGCAGTTTCTAATCTCATTTTCATAATCAATTTAAGGCACTTTATTTTTCTCCCAAAGTTTTCCAGGTGCAGGATATTTTTTTTTGCTGATGACGTTATGAATGTTTAATAATTGCGTGCAGTGCTTGTGATGGAGAATGCTACAAAATCCTTGTGCACTGCCCATATTAAGCTCTAAGCTGCATGTTCTGAAAGCCCTGTTTTATGCAGAATGAAAACCATTGGAAGTTAGTTGTTCCTTAAGAAAAACCCACAAGCACTGTTTTGTTGATTCAACAAACTGCAGTTATTGTGACTGAATTGCATTTCTTGCAACATTTCCTGGGCTCTCGGTAAATGTCACTGGCCTGTTTAACACTTTATTGTCATACACGCCTTAATGTAGTGGGAAATGGTGGAGACAGATTGATTTTCTTTATCCATCATGAGCCAAGACTTAAATTGCGTCTGTGTTCAATGACACTCGTTATTGGTGTGTTTACATTGGATGCATACATTTGCAATTCGTTTTTACTTTGTTTAGCTAAAATGCAATAATTGCAGTAGTAGCTGTAGCTTGTGTTGTATTAGTATTGTAAAAACAACAGACGTTTATCCTTTATACCATACGCTGTTATCAACTTCCCTAACAGTGGGTTTGGTGTGGGTCGGAAATGGCTGTGGATTGATATGCATTTATAATTTATCACAACCGAAAACCAGACGGGCGGTTTAAAACCCGTTGCTCATAGCTATGTTGGTGACGTGTATCGCGTTAAAATCAGGTAAAAAGTGCAGCATGTCTGGGCAGCTGTAAACGGTGCTGAGAGCCTTTCTCTATAGAAATGTATCAATGCAAAATCCATATGAGTTTCAGTATAGCCTTGTATTTTGCTCTTTATTTATAATATATGTATATTTACAGAAGTAGATCAACATATTGCATTTTTCTGAGTGAGACTATAACAGTAGTAAATGCTAGATTGCCATTGTATGTAGTTTTGGTGATTTATATTACTATGAAATTGTCATATTTATAAACCTTCTCTGCTTTTGTTCCACGCCACCCCTGTAAATGTTCCCGTCCCATGTAATGTGCTCTGTCGCTTTAGCTAGGTGGCCATTTGAAAAGAGCTCTTTAGCCTTACACCAAATAATGTGATTGACCCACTGTACTGATGTAGCTTCTCACGACTCTGCATGATTGTTTTCCAAAGCTGTCTCTGAACGCCTGAGGATGCCTTCAACGTGCGAGGAGAGAGGAGGAGTGCTTGACACTGATATCCTGAAAGAACAGCCTTGGGAAGCAATCATCACTGACCCATTGACACGATTTACCCACAGATTTTTTACAAAACCCTAAAATTTGATGTATCCGTGCCAACCATAGTTGCTGCGAGTTAAGTAATATCAGCACCAACAGCTGAGGCTGGCTGCTTTTGTGGTTGGCAGATATAAGCCGTTGCTGGATTTGGCGATTTCACAGAATTTGTTTCTCCATCACTTCAGCGTACGTCCTTTTACTTAGTTATGAACGAAACGTTCCTGAGTTCTCGTGGGAGAAAATCAGAGGGAGCTTATTTTTGTATTAACGTTACAACATTTTGTCCGCTTTTAAATGTCCTTATTATAGATTCGCACTAAACCAATTAGCTAGTACATGCAATGCCAATCTATATGGAAATGATTCAATTATTAATGCACGGAATAACACATGTTAAAGCAAGCCTACACAAAGCATTAAACACATGACCAGCATCCTCGTTAATCCAGTTATAGTGCCGCGTATGTATGCTGATGTAAGTAGAGGTAAAAGGTGGGGGTAGAGCAAGAGCACCACTCGTGATGTTTAGCCATGATGGGAGAATTGAACTCTGGTCACTGGGCACACAGTGCAGCGCACTAAGCATTATGCCACACCTCCATCCCTATATAGGCGTTGTAGCATTTGGTGCACGGCATATAGAGCAAGTGTTCCAAGTTGGTAGATCTTGAAAACGGAGTCGGTTGCCAAACTACTGTGCATGCAAAGTGATAATTTTGTTTACATGGAAGTAATGGATTCATAATGATATTTACAATCATCGAAAATATATCATATCCATACTTTTATCACTGTCATGCAGTCCATTCCAAAGACCTTCCCTTTCCAACGGTAGGTTTTATTTTTTAAAATTATGGCCACAGTGATAAATGTGTGTTTTTCAAAAATGCCACGGTCGTGTAATTTCCTGTATGTGCTCCTCGTGGCACGCGGGCTTGAGCGTGTGTGTATGTGTGTGTGTATGGAATCGTATCGATTGTGCGCGTTCGCATGTCTATCCTCAATCCTCTAGTCTTCCATTTTGTAATGTTGATCATTGTCTCTATGCTGATGATGCCCACCTTTACATATCCAACCCATTTACTGTCTGTTCTTTCACACTGCCTTAACATGTTCTTGTATTGGATCTCTGGGATTATCGTGTTCAATGCATCAAAATACAAGTCTTCATCATTTATAGAAATTAATTCCCAACGAAGACTCCACATGTGTTGCACCCCTCTTCATGTACTGATATTTAACCGCAGGGCATCTTCACCTGTGAAATATTCCCTGCACCCATCACTATCTTACTCTCTCTTTAGCTAAAGACGCCTATCCAAGCATTCTCTACCTCACTGTTTTATGTTTGCAGCTCTCTCCGCTACAACCTCCTCAAATTCCTCACCTCCAAACTCTGAATGATGCATAATTCTAGCATGAGACGTTTCACCGACAATTATATTCACAACAAAATCGGCCAAATTCCCATATCCCTCTACTGGCTCCCGATTCAATCCCCAATCGACTACAAGATCATCTGTGCCATTTTCAAGGTCCTTCATGGACTAGCCCCTACCTGCCTCCCCCCTCTCATCTCACTCCACTCGATAAAACATCCCTTCCACTCCATGCTCACTTCTGCACTGCTGCCCTCACTGTCTGGAACGCTTTCCCTCTGATGTTTTAATACTCCTGACGAACTCCATCAAATCCAGGCATGAGCACTTCCTGTTCTCCTCCAACAACGACTGTTTGCATATATTCGAACGTCTTTGTTCAGTGCATAATGCTTCTCTCTGCTCTTTCTACCAACTTCCCCCTTTCACATTTAAAACACCCTTGCACTACCCCACAATCTCACACAGATCTCTTTCCTTACCTTATAGTGTATTGCGATGCAGTGATCTCTATGTGCTACATTAATTCAAATTGGTGTTGCATTGATTTCCCTTACCAGGCTTGTTTGTCTATCAAGATGTAAATGGTCTTGTATGCATACATACAATACCCATTCTGTGTATAATCATATTTTTACACTATTTTCACCTTTTTATTATGAGCTCACCAGTTCACCACAGCACGCAAATTGCGTGGGTGCTGTCGTTGCCTGATAATTATAACCAGGGCTCAATGATAATCACTGGCATTCAATATAATCGCTAAATCCAGGGCAGAACGACCAGAGAATTATAAAGAATCTACACGTCGTCATCACAATATATATTATTGCTTGAACAGCAAGCCGCCCTGTATACAATATTTCCATTACGTATACCTCTACTATAAACTTAAAAACAAATGTGTGTTATGATAAATTATTTCATTTGCATCATGCCCTGCTGTTGAGTCACTAATCTTGAGAGGTTGGTCAGTAAGGGTTGGTGGCCTGGGTATTCACCCTTGACCCTGGTCACATTGGTTTCTTTCCAACTGCCATGTACGGCAATCAAAGATTGACTTTTTATCCTTTTCGAAGTTGAACATACTTTATAGTGCTATACTCTAAGTGTCATTGGATGAGATAAAGGAATTGACTTTTGGAATTAAGATACCATGCACCTGCCTGTCAAGAAGTGAATGAAGATGATGTCGCAGCTACTTCTATAGTAAATTAATGTGGGCCTCTTCATCTCGAATAGGGCACACATTTAATACATCCAGCAAACAGAGTTCATAATTATCGTTGAAACTTCGAATAGCCCTGCTTTAAGCACGCTTGGCTTCCTGACTTTGAACAGCAGATTGCAGCAGTGCTAGCTTGTTGATATGGGCCACCCATCTCTTCCACCCCAATCTCCGTTTATAGCAACCCCTGTTATTATTCATGATTTTTGAGACTGACGTTAATCATCCATCCAACTTTCCTGAAATGATTCTGGAAACAAACCTTTTTTTACATTTAAATTCGTGATTTACAAGATTACACTCCGTTGGTATAATTATTTTTATTTTATTTTGATCACGTTATTAAGATGTCTTTATAGAGTAAAAATAACAATAAACATGTGTGTTTTTTTCACAACACTGATCCAATTTAACATTTTATAGAGCAAAAAGTATTTTGCCACAAAAATAACGTAGCTCTCTGTGTTTTTGGGTTACTCAGTGTTGTTTGACACGATGTCTGACGTTTTGCTGAACGTGCTTAATCAGGGAAACTCTGTTCCTAAAAGTGGAAATTCAGTCACTTATTATGTTTGAACAACATGTGGTAAAACTCAAACGGATTGGACAGCTGTACAGCACAACAGCGTAAATCTATGCAGTACAATAACTTGCTGTTATGCATACCTCATTATTACTGTATAGTTACACCCTGAGGTCCCGAATATCAACCAGGCCGAATTTCTTAGAAAATGACATTTATAGCTCTGTCTGTGTTCGTTGCATTGTGTTTTTTTTACTAAACTACTGTGGGCATAGCCCGAAAAGTGTCTTGGGGCCACTGCCTTCTGGGCCCACCACCTGCAATACACTTCGGTGCAATGCCCCTTGGCAAGAAGGAGACAGAGGCACAGTGAGTCTAGGCATGCTGGAGCTTGACAATAGAAACTAGCGCTTGGAACGTGAAACGTCACGTTTCTGGGAGTTTAGGAACCAGAAGTTTTGCAGGCGGTTGAGAGGTACCGACTGGATATAGTTGGGCTCACCTCTATGCATAATGTTGACTCTAGAACCAAAATCCTTGATAGGGGTTGGACTCTCTCCGACTCCAGAGTCGCACAGGGGGAGAGGAATTGTAAGGGGTTGGGATACTCACCAGCCCCTGACTAGTTGCCACTCAGTTGGAGTTTGTCCCATTTGTCCCAGTGAACGACAGGGTTACCTCAATGTGACTTCGGTTTACAGGGATGAGGATTGTTGTGTGTACATACGCACCAAACAGCAGTTCAGAGAACACTACCTTCTTTGAGACAGCAGGTGGGGCGGTGGAAAACGCTACACCTGGTGACTTCATAGTTCTACTGGGAGACTTCAATGCCCATGCGGGCAATGAAGGAGAAACCTGCAGGGGTGTGATTGGGAGTAATGGCCTGCCCGTTCAGAACCCGAGCAGTGTTCTGATATTCGTCTTCTGTGATGATCATGGACCGTTTTAACAAACGTCATGGTTGAACACAAGGGGGCTCATAAGAGTACCTGGTACCTTAGCACCTTGGGCCAAAGATCAGTGATCGACTTTGTAGTTGTCCCATCAGACTTGAGGCCATATATTTTGGACAATCGAGTGAAGAGAGGAGAGAGTTGTCTACCAATCACCACCTAGTGGTGAGCTGGATCAGATGGTGGGGTCGGATCCCGGACAGATCTAATAAGCCTAAACGTCTAGTCACGGTTTGCTGGGAATGACTGGCAGACGACCCCATCTGGAGCGATTTCAGCTCCCATCTCCGGAGACGTTTCTTTCTCCCACATGCTGAAGGAGGCTGAGGACATGGAGTCCAAATTGATGCTGTTTAAAGTCTCCATCGTGGAAGCGACTGCTAGGAGCTGTGGCCAGCAGCTGGTTGGTGCTTGTTATGATGACAGACTCAGGCTAGTGGACACCAGTGGTGAGGGAAGCTGTCAAGCTGAAAAAGGAATTATTCCTGGGTTGGCTGGTATGGGGGACTCCTGATTTGGCAGACAGATACTGGCAGGCCATAAGGACTGCAGCTGCAGTGGCTGCAGAAGTGGAAGCCCTAGTGTGGGAAGAATTTGTAACGGATTTGGAGAAGGACTTTCAGCTGGCTTCCATGAAGTTCTGGCAAACCATCTGATGGTTGAGGAGGAGAAAATAGGGCACGGCCAAGGCTATTGTAAGGAAGGGGAGGTGTTAACTGGGGATGTCATCGGGAAGTGGAAGTAGCACTTTGAGGAACTCCTGAACCCAACAGATGCACCCTCGGAGAAGGAAGTAGGGCCGCAGTGCTCTGGAGGGTCAGAGCCCATCTCTCTGGTGGAAGTCACTGAGGTAGTCCAGGAACTACATGGTGGAAATGTGCCAGGGAGTGAAGGAAATCCACCCGGACATGCTGAAAGCTCTGGATATTGTGGGGCTGTCATGGCCGACACACGTTTTCAGTGTCACGTGGGTGTCGAGAACCGTACCAGTGGATTGGCAGATATAGGGGTGGTGGTTCCCATTTAAAAAAAAAAAGGGGGGCCAAAGGATGTGTTCCAACTTTGGAGGGTTCACCCTACTCCCTACTCGCCCTCCCTGGGAAAGCCAATAATAATAATAATTGCATTTTTTCACGCTTTTCACCCTAGGGTCACAAAGCGCTGCCAGGGTGCTGGAAAGGAAGATCCGGCCAATTGTCCAACCTCAGATTCAGGCGAAATAATGCGGATTCCGTCCTGGTCGTGAAACAACGAACCAGCTTTTTACACTCTCACAGATTCATGAGGGGTCATGGGAATTTCCGAACCAGTCTGCATGTGTTCAATGGACTTGGAAAAGGCTCATGACCATGTGTCCCGAGGGGTTCTGTGGAAGATGATGCGGGAGTATTGGATACGGGAGTCGGGACTGTGCATCCTTTGGTCCTTGCACACCTGGAGTGAGAGCTGTGTTTGCATCCTTGGAATGAAATCAAGCTTGTTAACAGTGGGCGTTGGGCTCTATCAAGGGTGCGCGTTGTCTCCGATTCTGTTTGTGAATTTCATGGAGAGGATATCAAGGTGTAGCTGAAGACCGGAGTGTACCCAGTTTAGGGGCGTGAGGGTGGCTTAATCCTGTAGAGAGTCATGCATATATTGAGCTTATCTCGGTAGATACAGGGCACAAGGCAGGGCTTTACCCAGGATGGAACATCAGTCCATCCCACGACATTGAGCTGGGGAATGGAATTTATTCAACAGGCCGATTAACATATGTAATAAGTAGAACAGATTTTTACCATTTCTGGCAATTATGCAGGTGTTAAGATCTTAAAACACCAAAATAAACGCATTTCACCATGTGTCTAGTTTGCAAAAGCCACACATACTTGTGGCAAAATATGCAAACAGGAAGCTTTGATAACATATGCATTGTCCTTCAAACTGATTGGCCGACACCAGACATGGCTTTTTTTTTAGCCTGATTGTCAGTGTCAGCCAGATGATGCCAAAAGGCAGTCAGCTCAGGACAATGCAATATCAATGCTTAGTAGCTCTGGTGGAGCTGTTTACGCTATGGGTACTTTTTGCCAGTGTACATATATAATAAGTATAACAGGTTTTTACCATTTCTGGCAATTATGCAGGTGTTAAGATCTTAAAACACCAAAATAGACACATTTGACAATGTGCAGAGTCGACCTGTTCAGAAATTCACTGGTGTTGGCTTTGAATGGGATTCGAACTCGAGTCGCTGGGTTCGTAGCGCAGCATGCTAAAAAACAAAAACAACCCCAAAACAGTTATTGTTGCCTTTTTTTCCGTTATTATGTCGTTGTTGTTGATATGCCGTTCTCTCCACAGCACTGTGCAGTGCTTTGTGACCCTCGGGTGAAAAACGCTTTATAAATGCAATTATTATTATTATCTGCTTTTTGCAGATGATGTTGTCCTCTTTGCTTCATCAGACTGATCTCCGGCGTGGACTGGAAGTCTGTGGCCGAGTGTGAAGCGATGGGGATGAGAGTCAGCACCTCCATATCTGAGGCCATGGTTCTCGCGTGGACAAAGGTGGCTTGCCCCCATCTTGGTGGGGAGTGAGCAGCTGACCCAAGTGGAGGAGTTCAAGTATCTTGGGGTCATGTTCACGAGTGAGGGCAAAAAAAGAGCGTGAGATTGACAGATGGATGGGGTATGCAGTTATTTAGTCATTGTACCAGACCATCATGGTGAAGAGGGAGCAGACTCGGGAGAGAAAACTCAATGTATTGGTCAGTATTCGTTCCAACCCTCACCTATGGTCATGAGCTTTGGGTAATGACCGAAAGAGTAAGGTCCTAGATACAGGCAGCTGAAATGAGGTTCCTCTGTAGGGTTGCTGGGCTCAGCTTTAGGGATATAGTGAGGAGCTGAGTGATCTGGTAGAATCTCAGAGGTAGAACCGCTGTCCCTCTGCATTGAGAGGAGTCAGTTGAGGTAGCTCAGGCATCTGATAAAGATGTCTCCAGGGCACCTCCTTCTGCAGGTGCACCGAGCTTAGCCAACTTGGAAAAGACCCTGGCACCAATCCATTACCCGTTGGAGGGATTATATATTTCAGCTGGCCGAGGAACTCTTTGCAATCCTGCGGCAAGAGCTGGAGGAAGTTGCTAGAGAAAAGATAGTCTAGGCTGCTTTGCTAAGCCTTTTGCCTCCGCAACCCAGACCCAGATAAGTGGCATGACAATGGAAATGGATGGAAGTACTGCGGTCCAAATTGTGAATTTGTGCACACAGCAGTTATTGTTCTGTATTATTCCTCGCTTAACATTGCCAATACAGACTGGCATCTCCCTCTGTTGAGAATAGTTTATTTGAACATCATTTTGTACAGTTATTAATCTATAAAGGCAGGAAGTGTATTTGGTTTCAAGTTAAATTGTAATACTGTAATTATGTTCAGTTACTGTATCGAGCAACGTGGCCCTCTGCCAATGTACTTTCTTTCCATTGCAGTCGAATCTTATTCAAATGTTTCCTACCTCGGTTACGCAGCAGAGGCCGACTGTAGCAGGCAAGCACACTGGAACAATTTCCAACTTCGATATATTGACCGCTCCTGACAAGCAGCGGTGTGGTATCATTGTTAGCACACTGAGCTTATATCCAGAAGTCCCATTCGGACTCCAGCGCCTTGTGTGTAGCGTTCTTAAAGCCCCCCCCCCACACCCACTACCACTTCTGTCCATCCAGAAGTTTAATAAAACTAAATGTCGCATGTGGTGAGATTAAGTGTGGGTAGCACCCAACTCTTCCAAGACATATGATCAACGGAGAAGAGTTGGCTGCGACATATTGACTGCTCCAGCCATACAGTGTTTTTTTAATCCACGACAGTTAACAAAACAGCAGCTGTCACCCACCATTGAGCATTTTCTGCATCACAAATGCAGAGCAGACGTGAAGTCACTGGCATTATAGCGAGACGAGCTGATGTCACGCTACTCTGAGGGGGGCATGTGTTGTAGACAGTCTCGAAGCTATGCTACGAGTAACTCCTGCAGATGAGGAAGGCATCTGCTGTGCTTGTCATACATTTTCTGACTCCGTGTCGCCAGAGGTCTTGCCTGGCGGCAAAACAAGGCCACTCTGATGAAATGTCAACATTTCATTTCGCTGTTGGTGGTCTAAATAGATATTCCTTCTTTATTTTTACTTCACATATTACAATTATAAATGTGGGATGTATTACTGTACATTGTACAATATACGATTTACCAGGACCTCTCTGAATTCTTTTTTTTGTCAGATGATTGCCATTCATATATACTCCCGGAGTTTTAATATCTCACTGTTTGTCGGCTCGGTCGCTGGTAGATTGTGAGGTGGCACACGCCTAATAGCCACAGCTATAGCGAGAGGTATACTGGATGTTGTGTTCTGGGTTGGGAACTATTTTCTGGGCTGTCAATCCAGACAGACCTGGCTGAAAGCCCTGAATACATTATTTATGTATTGTAGCACACACTCATAGCTTATACAGTAATGCTACTTAAAATATAGCCGCAAATGTTTTTTTATACAATTAACAAGAAACTGTTGTCCAGGGTAGCGAAGTGGTTAGTGCAATGTGCCATGAACCCTGTGCTCCGAGTGATTTTCGGGCATGACAAACGTTAGTGCTGAGTGGTATCAGAACTGGTTCTGATTTCCACCTTGCGTAACCACATCCATAACTGTTATTAACAACCCTCACTGACAAGCATGTAGCAGTATGGTCAAGAAACCTTGACAATTCACACAGCATGGGGAGGCCTTCATTCAGTGATTAAGCCACTAAGGGTTTAAGGGCGGCGCGGTGGCCCAGTGGTTAGCGCTGACGCCTCACAGCAAGAAGGTCCCGGGTTCGAATCTCTTGGCTCGGGTGCCTTTCTGTGTGGAGTTTGCATGCTCTCCCCGTGTCCGCGTGGGTTTTCGCCGGGTACTCCGGTTTCCTCCCACAGTCCAAAAGCATGCTCCTGGATAGGTTGATTGGCTCGCAGACTAAAATTGTCCCGCAATGCCCGGCGATGGACCGGCGTCCCGTCGTCGGGTGTATTCCTGCCTTACGCCCTGTGTTTCCGGGATAGGCTCCGGCTCACCGTGACCCTATATAGGATTAAGCGGTTTCAGATAATGAGATGAGATGAGGGTTTAAAAAAAACACTTTAGAGTGAATTTAGACTTCAGGGCTCTCTTCCACTGTGAAACGTTTTGTTCATTGCAAATTCAACAAATACCATTGTTGGTTAACCAGAAACAAGCACAGTGGATTATCGCTTTATGACAGAATAATATCTAATCGTGTAGTTGCAGAGAACGTAAGAAGCCGAAATGTTTTAGCAAGATCATAATCTATCTACTTGTTTGTGCAATGCAAGTACCCTTTAACCCTCACCAGTAAGGTTTAGTATGGTTTTGGGTCTGTTCTTAGTTTCAGGAAGCTAAGTAAATAAGGTTTCCACGTTTAAATATATTCAAGTATGGGCAACGATCACACATGAAAGGGTACTTCTGAGTCTTAACAACTGGTAAATAAGTGTTTGGTACAATGGTAAAAAAATTGTGCAAACAATTTGAAGACTCACAAAGAGTCAATCTACTGTATTGATGTAGGTGTTCAAGGCTCGGCATATGCAAATTGCTTTCCATAGCTGTTATTTTGACACCGCTATCCGAGAATAACGGCTATGGAAAGTAATTCTCAGTCCTTATACTGCCGAGAGGTATGAACGCTGTCGTATATTTGTTCTGTCTATTCTTACCATGCCTGGGTGGTCACCCGAAAAGTGAGCGGTGTTCTGTAATGGCTGGTGACGCACCTGATATCCTCATCGTCCATGCCTATCCTCATCATCCATACTCATCCTGTACTTGCCCTGTGTGCCATCTCCTGCCAGGGTGCCCGCGTTTGGCTGCGGGAAGGGGACCAGATGCTGCCGTGCACGGTGGGCCCCTTCAAAGCCGGCACCGTCGAGCTCATCAGTGACTATGGACAGGTAGGTGTCTCGACGCCTGCATCACCAAAGGCAACTGAGATGGCAACATTTAATGGGCGTGCATATAAACGTCGCATGACTGCCCGAGGTTGTGTGCTCTGTATTGTTGTTCATCAAACTCACTTGTTGAACAAATGTTGTTTTCATTGGCATGACCGTTGTCAATTAGTCTTCTTATGTGGTGGTGAGGTCCCTAAATTTCCCATTTTGGTGACGATGACAAGCAGTGTTTGTGCTAAAATTAGCGAAGTGTGTCATGACCGCTGCTGCTCGTGCCCTCGTAATTGTTTAAAGGTATAAAGTACAGCAATGTCAGGCACACAGGAAAGCAGAGGACGCATTCATTCCAGTCTCTATTATAAGGCAACATCAGAGATGATCTGATAAGCCAGGTTCAATTAACAGCAAAGAGTAGAAGGATGACCGTTATTAAGTTGTTTTTAATTTTGAACTCCACTTAGCATTGGGATGAACTTGCCGAATGGTTTGATTTTCCCAGAAATAAGATAATATGTTCGCCCCATGCTTTAATCAGCAAGAGAATTGACTAGACGTAGGTGGATGTCAACTTCAATCAGCGGAAGTTAATTGACTGGAAGTAGGGGTATGTCAAAACTAACATCTTCAGCATATTTGCACATTAATTGTCATGTGCAGATTTATCACCAGATATGCTTTATCAGCTGCAGATTAATTGCTAGATATTAAATAACTAGGAAAAAGTATTAAACAAATATTAATGCACGAAAAATATGTTTTGTTAAATCAATAAAGTATGGTGGTACACAACAACAAAAGTATTTTAAAACCTCACTCTAGACAATGTTTCTTTTTGTCTTTTAATCAGATTCACACAGATACTTTTTTCCACAGCCAACTCTTGATGTGGCCACAAATCAATCCCAGGACTTTGAGTGATTGTCCTTGGGCTTTGTTGATGGACATCGCAAACGCCAATTGTACAGTAAACTGCATCCACTTCAACTCAAATGGCATGTAGGTGGGGGGGGGAATCATCAGAATTCTTGGGATAAATGTCCTGACCCTTTGTGCAGCCTGTTAATGGTCACCTGCAACGAGTAGCTTCAGCTTCTTAATGCATAATATTGTGCCATTGCACGATCTTAGAGCATCCAGGTTTCTCAAAAGCTAAAGTTGTGAGGAAGCATTCCAGGTGGCTCAAGAGAGTTAAAAAATTGAACTGGACATTGTACTGCCTCCTCCTTGATCCACTACTGGGTCTGCATTTTAATATAATAATTGCTCCAGGTGGCTGCTGTTGGGTTTTGATATTGATAGCCAAAACACTGCTATTTTTTGGAGCATGGATGGCATGCCATCCATCCATCCATCCATCTTCTTCCGCTTATCCGGTGCCGGGTCGCAGTCTAAGCAGCGATGCCCAAACTTCCCTCACCCCAAACACTTCCTCCAGCTCTTCAGGGGGGACCCCGAGGCGTTCCCAGGCCAGCTGAGAGACATAG